>JAJEJO010053084.1:0-99625 GCA_020662805.1 Glaucomys volans | reverse complement strand
GGCCTATACCCAAAGGACTTAAAATCAGATTACTACAGTGATGCATCCACATCAATGTTCATAGTTGCTCAATTCACAATAGCTAGATGTCCAATTCACCAACCTAGATGTCCTTTAATAGATGAATGGCTAAAGTAACTGTGGTATATATACACAATGGAATATTACTCAGCCATAAAGAAGAATAAAATTCTGGCATTTGTAGGTAAATGGATGATGTTGGAGACTATCATGCTAAGTGAGATTAGCCAATCCCAAAAATCCAACGGCCAAATGGTCTCTCTGATAAGTGCATGATGATGCATAATGTGGGATGGAATGATGGCAAGAATGAAGAAAGGATAGAGAGCATAGAGGGAAGGGAGGGGTGGAATTGAGGTTGGGGCATAAGAATAATAACAGTATGTGTGACAGACATCATTGCCCTGTATACATGTATGAATGCACAGATGGGGTGACTTTACTTCATGTACAACCAGAAAAACAATTGCTGTACTCCATTTGTGTTCAATGAATGAAAAAATTATATAAAAATTAAAAAAAAATGAATAATAAAAAATAACTTCAAGGAATAAAGAAACTCTTGATAGTGAGGCCTGAGGGAACATCTTCCCATGGGACCTCATGAAGGCAAAATGTGACTATAATAAATCAGATTCTCAACAGCATTCCTGAGGTACATTTAGCAATGAGGCTCAGAGGTCTTTACTGAAGTCCCTTAATGAAGGACAGTGGCTATCACCAAACCACAACTGAATGAAAGCAAAAGCACTATGCTCCAAGAACACAATGCTGCAATATTCTTAGTTTAAAAAGATTGAAATTTAAAGTAGCTGGAATAGCAGCTGCTTTCTCCTTTTGGAGATTCAGGAAACATTGTCTAAAGCCAATGTTTCAAAAAATAACCCCTAGGAAAAAATTTTGAGCACCTCGTTCACTCTTGAGATACATTGCCATTCAAGAGATCTAGTTTATAAAACACTGTTTTAAAGATAAATATATATATGTTTTTTAAATATCTATATTTTGAAGCTGTGTATACATACATATGTGTATATATGCATATATGTGTATGTGTGTATATATGTACATATACAATCTCTTTCTATATACAGCTTTAGATGTATACTTACTTATATATAGGAGAGTGGAATTCTCCAGACAAACTTCCACAATTAATCTTTGGATAAATAGGTAACCTTCAGAACAACTTTCTACAACCAATCTTCTGATAAATAATCAATAGGAAAATATCTCAGGTCATACTCTGAAAAATGTATGAATTGCTATCTTCTGCATTTCTAATTTATTATGGGTATTTACATTTGATAGGAAGGTATGCTGGGAGTAGAGTTAATAGCCTCTTATAAAGAACATTAACTAGGACTTGTGAATATATAAATGGTGCCCTCACATTGCCATGGTAATTATTATAAGACTGAATTATGAATCCGGAGTGCAATCTTTTAAGTTAAAGAAATTCCACAAAAAGACTTCTTTAAAAAGTGTTATATAGTTCACTTTCAAGGAAATGTTCAGGTCTGTGGCCAAAGGAAAAAAAATGCTTCATGGATATACTGATCTCTTTCAGAAGATGGTTATTTTTATTTTGTAAGATTTAAAAGTAATGGAATTTTTAAGCACTTGTTTGATATCAAGGCACTTTCCAACAGCTGAACTTAGTCAAATGATTCAAAGACTTCAAAGGTTCTCAAAGTTTCAACTCATAATTTGATATTTGGTCAACAAGTGGCAAGCACTCCTTATAAAAAACAGAAAAGGAACACTTAACTTCATTCACTTTTATGTCTGTATGACAGGTTAGGTGAATGTGATATAGACATTAGGAATGAGGTGGGAATACTTCATGGTCTGTGTACTGGAAAATCAATGAGATTAAATCAAGTAAGTTAGTAATTCCCATTGTGCACCTGCTCCTCCTAGTCATGAAATTAAATATTTAACAGCATCAACCTAGCCTTCCTGCCTCAGCCCTTACCACCTCCTTCCTAAGACACTAGTGTAAAATCATGAATAAGAGCATTTTATTCCATGCCCTCTAGATTCTTCCATGCATTTTCAAGCCACACCAAGTGACTGCAACTGGCATTAAACAACTAGTACCATTGAAATTTTTTGAAAATCCATGTTAAGAATATTAAAAAATTTCAGAACAAATTATATTGTTTGAGACTGACATTAGTAATTGTACATTGTTCGAGACTGATATTAGCAATTGATGTTCTGAGCTTCATATTGAGAGCTCCAATGACCATGAGGGATTTATATTAAAACTGTTTCTAAACAAAGAGAAAAAAAACAATATTTTAATTTCTATTGATCATGTCAAACTAGTCTTTTAAAGAGTACTAATTATAAATAAAGTACTTGGCATACAGACCAGACCTCAAATCATTCTTAGGAGGTTACCAAAATTAGCAAAAATATGTTCATACTCAGGTGCTTCATAAGAATTTCCAGTATCCTGAAGGGATAATTTAGGAGAGTTTGCAAACCCTCATTTCCTTCTTTTTGTCTGTTTCCACTCTCTGGCTTAGGACAGCAATTTTTCCAGTGCTTAGATGTCTCCTCACAGTCATTAGCCTACTGTGAGCCTATCCTCCTTATTCTTATATTCACTTAAAAATCATGAACTCCTCTTTTCAAAGCCTTCACTTTAGTGGTGTTCCTAACCATCCTCTAGGTCAACTTTTTAAGAGGAAGAATCGTCTCAATGGGAATAAAGAGTTTACATGGCTTCTCATCAGAGTTCACTGTTGTTGCTTCCAACTGCTTCTTATCTGGAAATATTAGTCATAAGAAGAGGAATAGAAATGTAAATTGTTATGGCATTTGGGTTGCCAGAGGATATTCATTCTTACAAACCTCAATTATACCAGGTACCCACTAATTTAAATGAATATCATTTTTCATGTAATTAAAATATTCATATGGCATAGATGCAGGAATCAATCATGAGGTCTACCTTTCTTATCAGAAAGAAACAATAATAATTAAAGATGCCTTTGGCATTTTGCATGACAGTTATTTCCAGATTTATGAATATAAAATAATGATCTCCCTTTTGGGCAAGATTATACTTTGCTATTGTGGTACTAATCAAAGCAGTGATAACTATCAGAATGCAAGAAAGCCTTACGAATGGCTGGAGAATGGTCTTCCAACAATTTCTACATTGCCAGGAGGAGTGTGAAGTATGAAAAATATATTCTAGTGAAACCTAATAGTCCGTGAGAATGCAGAATACTACAGATGGGGAGAGCAAAATAACAGACTTATTCAGGGAGAAGATCCAAGTTTAGGGCCCACTATATGAGGTCACTGAGGGAAAATGTAAAATGACCTTTTAGAAGCAGCAACTTCAGAAAGGAAGCTGTAACCATGTACAGAGATTCTCCACTTGTGATAAGATGGCCTGCATTTATGTTTTTCTAAGCAATATTGAACGCTTGGACTGAATCCCAGCAGAAGCTATGTCCCTTCAGACAGTCATCTACTGAAAAGGACAATGAAAGCAAAGGTGGAAATAATATGACCCACTTTTGGGGTCAGACACAAAGGTGAAAGCAACACATCAACTGGCAGACATAGTCCATCGGTGCCATCTTTCTTATTTTCAAAATTAGTTAACTAGGAACCCAGGAATGACCATGGAAAAAGCCCAGACATGAGACCTCCCTGTTGTCTCTTGCAGCCTTGCCATTGCAGTGGTGTGCGGGGTATAGATGTGAACAGTGAGTTCACTTGAATCCACAGTGGCATCATGATGGGAAGCAAAATTCTGTCCTTTAGAAATGTCTGGAAGCTCATCCCCCTCCTTCTTAACATCCTCCCCAACCGATTTGGGGCCCAAAATGGCTTGCTCCATTCATTTTTCCTGTAACAAGGAAGCAACATCCTCTGAGTACACAGGATAGAAGAATCCCTTGCCCCTTTTATCCTTGCTTTTTCTGTTGGTTTCTGAGCTCTTGTTTAGAAACTTTTAAGTTTTGCTCCAAAAGCTTGTTTCTTTCAGATATCTGGCATACTGCTTTCCTTTACTTTCATTTGTGTAAGAGTCATTTCAAAAGCAGCAAAAGAAAAAGCCAAAAGCAGGATGAAAGAGGCTGTTACTCCACCAACAGGTGATATCTTCCTATTTTCTGGAGCACACAGACGTGGATGGGCCCACATTAACACAAGAGAAGAAAGAGCAGGCTCTTTTTGCTCAACCCCTTACTTCCACAGCGAACTCTTTACGGTATAAGTGAATGTGGTCGTCTAATCTCCAGTGATGCAGTCATCCCTCCTACTAATACTGCAAGTTCAAAATGGCTTTTACTCAAACCAGCCTATCCAGCCCAGCCCAATTCCAGTCTGCAAATGGAGATCTTAGGGAACCAAAGGAATGAGGCCATGGTAAGTAATCTACTTGACCTCAAAGGTCATGTTTAGAGATTAGACAAAAACTGCTACAATCAGACTATCCCTTGATGGACAACATTTGGATGCTTAGGAAATCAGTCCTAGTGGAGAGGGTGCATAAGAATTGAAGACAACTGATCATCTGAGTTCCTGAAAATTTGAAAAGATGACAGAAAAAAAAGTGGCATTATCTGTGAAAGGTACCATAAAAAAAAAAAAAACTATTTCTAATGAAATTGTTTATTGCTTGCCCTAAGAGAAATTTCCTAGGTATGATACTTTTCCAAGTGCAGAATGCAATAGTAGTGGTGACATCATTTGCAAATCATTATAATGTGGTTCTAGATGCATATTATCACACTCCAAAGCAATTTCCTGAATGTACCCAGAAATAGATTAAAATATGACAAGATAAAAACTGCAATGATAACAGAGCAAAAATGCAAATAGAACTTACATATAGTGCACAATTTAAGCAGATATAGATGTAAAAATACACAATGCTTACTTTAAATCTGAATGTGTTGTTTTTCATCTTTACAAATAATGAATGCATCACTTTGCTGTATTCTTGAACATATTACCATACATACGTAATAGATTTTTCTATTGTTTTTGATGTAACATGCCTAATTCCATATCAAAAGCTCCTATGATTATCAATTCTATCTCATCTTCAAAACTCTCTCTCATCTGGAAAAAAAATAAGGAAATGAAAAAAGGCTATTTAGACCAGGGACTGATTCTTAGTGTAAAGAGTTCTTATATCATTTGCAGCATTTTAGAAATTGCTACCTCCCCAACACACATACATCACCATCAAACATGAACATTATATAAAATTCATGCACAGGCCCTTAGCAATACATTATTAAGGACAATGTATTCTTGAAAATAAATATATTCTACATACAAAATCAGGTCTAAGAAATTAGAAGTTTTCTTTTCCTTCCCATGAGACATGGCAAGATATAGAACCGAGGAGATAATGCCGTGATAACATATGGTAATAAATGAATTTCACACAATCAAAAATTAGTTGGTCTCCTTGCTGTCCTGTGGCAGACGCTGTCCACAGTTTATACAATTTTCCCTCTCTATTTTTTTCCTACTAATTTAAGGAAGTTCTCCTCCAAATGACCATGACTTTCTGGGAATTCTTCCACCACATGTCCCGTCCCTAGTAGGTGAGGAAAAGGGTTCCTATAGGAGGGAGGGACTGGCTGCGAAATAAAAGTGATGAAATTTGTTTATCAGAAATAATGACAGAGACAGAATTATCGTAAAGGCAGGGACATGACTGATGGAGCAGTCCATTAGGGTCTGGTTCTAACAAAGGATGGAGTCTGCACTTGCTTTATTTTAAGCAGTAAAGCCTCAAAAGGGACCAGTAGAAGCTTCTTTGAGAAAAACAGGACAGAGGGTGGAATTAAGCAAGCCATTTGTCTCTAGTGGGTCATTCCTATATCCAGGACTTGCATTTGAATTTCAGTGGTGAACGAACACAGGATAACCACATGACTGAGGCAGTCCCTGTCTATCCTCCTGTCTAATAGATCAACCAAATTTGGTTCATATACAAGCCATGGGTGCTCCCCACACGGGTCTTTCCTATAATTATGAGAAGGGGTGAATCTGTTAAGTGCCCTGTCGTGGGATCTCATTGCTCTTCCTGGCAGATGGGTTCTAGCATGAGGATACAATCAATCATGTGTTTTCCTCCTTTCACACCTCTTGATGCATATTTCTCCTGAAATGACTGAGAAGTCGATAGTCAGGGAAGGTTTTGAAGGGAAGGTACATTTGAAATTGAAGGTGTGATAGACTTGCAAAGGCCACATTTCAAGAAAAAGGCTTCTTTTGTTTTGAAAAGTAATCAAGACTAAAAGAAAGAAGGATCACATTTATATGAGAGAGAGAGAGAGAGAGAGAGAACCTGCAGATGCCAAACCCAGGTCTCTTGCTTTGGCTGCATTTCATTTGCCTTTTCTTTGGCAATGTCCTCTGTGCAAACTAGAGCTAAAACAAAAACAAGAACGAAAACAAAACAAAAAACAAACGGATTTTCCATAACTGAATTACTTTAGAATGCCACATCTAATAAACTAATTATATCTCTCAAAGCATCAAGATGGGGGGAATTCTGAAGCCCATTTTCAGCCCAACTGAAAAAAAAAAATACATGCTTGGAGATATGTGCTTGGAGCCTGGCATCAAAGAAGGGTAGCTGGTGTGACAATTGTTTGGCATCTTCAGCTTCATTGATTTAACTGAACTGTGTACTATGTGTATCCTGTGCCTCTGTTGAGTCCAAAACTATCTGGTAACAACAATAAATATTTCTAAGTTAAAGTTCTGCTCATCATTTATTTATGGTTTTAGTAAATATGCTGAGAGGGGGCAGAAACAAGCAATTATTTATAATGCAAGGAAGGAAGTGATAAGTGGTCAGTACTATAACACAGAAATGAAAAAGTCACATTGTTCCCTAATTAAATTTAAACAATTTACAACCCTCTCTCTGAGATTTGATGTTTGACCCCTGAAGGTATCGTCAGCATTTTAGACTCATTTGTTTCTAAAAGCAGATAAAGTTGCAATTATACCTAAGCCTAGGGCAGAGTTGAGAGAAAAAAAATAACAAAGGAAAAAGAGGAACTAGAGGAAAGTTTACTGAAAAGAATTTGAGAAAACTAAATGAAAGAGACAAGAAAGATGTGGATAGACATGGAACACTGTCACTAAGAGCTCTTCATGCAACATTGAACAACCACCCAAGAAGTCTTGGTATGGTCTTGATAGTGTTTGTTTTATTTATTCTGGATACATTTTGGGCTCTTGATATTTTTGAAGTAAAATAGGTCTGCACAAAGAAATGATGGTTATTACCCAAATGTAATTTAATCAAACCTAATCCATATTATCTATATCATGGTTACTGAAGCTGATTTTCAAAATTCAAACATGAAACAACTCTTGCTACATACAGTAAGGGAACCAGTAGTGTTTCAAATACTTCATACAAAACATTGATTTTGGAAATGATAAGTCATCTTTGGTTTAAATCTTCACCATTAGATGAGTATCCATTTAATATCCAGAATACTTTTTTGAATAATAGCTTCATCATTGCAATAAATATGACAGAATTGAAAAAGATTTTTAATAATCATCTTTGTGCTTCTTGTTTTAAAATTAAGTCATAAATTCACTTGTTAATAGACTAAAATGATAAAATATCAAAAAACAGAGTCTTTGCTTTGTAGTACTTTCATTTCTGCTATGAATATGTAATTGAATATTGTCAACTTGCTTGTACAGTATTTTTTATGGGCTGCAGACAAACAGTTTAAAAGGCACTGCTTCAAACTAACTTCCCTAATACTGTTTTTCTGTTCAATATTTTAATGAAATCATTATTAATGGCATATAAAAAGGGATGCAGAGCATAAATGGGAACCATGACTATATACTCTATTGCAATGTTTTTTTCCTTAAAGTTCATATAAATACCCTTTTAATTTTCTTGAAAAAAAATTCAAATACAAAGCAGAAAAGAAAACAGAGTTTCTTTGAAGGGAGCAGGAGTCTGTCCTTATCACCTCTTTCAACCTCCCTGGAGGTAACAGTGTTCCCAACACTGGTGTCTGGTCTCCCTCCTTTGCAAAAATGTTGATCTTCTTTAATAAGTTGTTCAACTTCCCAGGACCCATTGTTCCATGTATAAAACAAGCCATTTGTTGTTCCCATGTGCACAATCAAGTTGTAAGCATAATGTACACAATAGATTCCATCTCCCAAGTTCCTAAATTGTTTCTTGGCTATTGCTTTGTGCCAACTCAATGTTTTTTCCAACATTAAAAGGGGTCACATTAAGATACCTGCAGCCCTTCCACAAGAATAGAAGATCAGTAGAATAGAGATAGGAGATTAAGGGGGATTTAGGGGGAATGGGATAAAGGAGAAACAGTGGAACAAATCTGATTTAACTTTCCTAGGTATGTATATGAATATATCACAATGAGACACTAACTTTAAAAACATCCTTAAGTAACAGAAAGATCAGTATAATAGAGGAAAGGGAACAGGGTATGGGAAGCAGGAAGGCAAAAGGACTGAATTAGAGCAAATTATATTCTATGCTTTTATAATTATGTCAAAATGAATCATAATGTCATAATGTTATGTATAATCAATATGAACCAATAAACAAATGGAAAAAAAAAAGAGTACTAGTTTCTTTGCATCATGGTCAAAATGTGGTATGGTCAGCAAAAGAACAAAAACAAAAATAAAAATCCACCCTGAACTAAGGAACTTTCATCTGCCTCTGTCCATTGTAATTTCACTTATTGGGATATAATAACCTGAATATGCATTTGTTGCTTGGTGATTTACAAAACTACCCCATACCTAAGTCTTACTGGATCCTTTTAATATACATGTGGAATATATAAATAAAACTTTACATTTTTTTCTTCTAAATGAATACAATAACACTGAGAGTAGGCTGAGTAAATTGCCAAATAAGTAGCAGCAAGGAAGTAGTAAGAGAATAACCTGGAGCAAGGACATGCACTTTCTATGCTCTTTTAGATTTATCACCCTCCCACATTGCACCAAAACCATCCTTGAGCATCAGGAAGCACATACATGAAGTCTCTCAGCCCGTGCACCAGAAACAGGAGCCCAGGACCCTCCCTGCAGGATGGCAGGTTGTACACTTAGCTCTACATTCACTCTCAGATTTGCAGTTCATTAAATGTTCCCCAGTGGCTATTCGAAGTTAATGTAGCATGCGTGTTCCACAGAGCCAGGGTAGACCTGTCTCATGGGAGAATCAAGTTCTTCTCTTAAAAAAGTCTAAACCTGCAGTATCAGTACCTCCACGTGTCCTTTGGGTACATGGCATTTCAACATTGCCATTAATGACAAGGGAGACATTGCTACCTCCAGTTGACAGAACATCATATTTATCAACAAAGAAAATCACTGAATAAACAAGCAATTTATAGCTTTGCAACATGGGGTGAAATTTAATCTCTAACTTCAGCATAGTATTTTTATTTCCCTGGTTGAAAAGCAGCTACAAGAAAAAGATAATGGACATATTTGATCATTAGTTGACACTACTAAGAATGACAGAAGAAACATGAAAATGAATAAACCTTGTGCATATTTAAACAACATTTCCGAGGATGTGACCTTGTGAATCAAATACAGCTTACTCAAGGGCACTGCTAGAAGTGTTCACTAAGTTGCCCCTGCTTTCAGTTCAGGAGGAAGCCTCTCACTTTGCTTTATTAATTCCACTTGATTTCTGTTCTTATTTTTTGCTATTCTGATTGAGCCTCATGTATTTCTGATGCACCCTGCTAGGGTCAATGCAAGTGCTCTCTCAGTAATTCTCATATATCTGTGCTGAAATGAATTTTGTAAATCAAGTATTTTGTTCTTAAAGCTATAGAATATTTACAAGAATTCTTAAATATTATAAAGATGATCTAAACACAACTCATAAGCAAAGTAGAGCAGATGACTGTCTAGTAATTTGATGTCAGGGGCCCAGCTATCAATTTCCTGTTCCTCTCACGGAATAACTTGTTCCTTGCATATTGGTATATAAAAGTTAACATTTAGAGCTTCTTTGGACTAGAGACTACTTATTATTATTCATGTAACTAACTTTTTCTAAAAAGCAGATATTCAAATGAACACTCATATAAACCAAGACTATTGAAATCTTTGTGTACTTTTTTTTCATGTTAAAAAGCAGCATTAGATGATTACAGAAAGGGAAAATATTTTGCCTACTAAAAATATGGAAAAATGGGCAAAATTTACAATTTTAATAAGTTTACAATGTCATTTGACCCGAACCATAGCAATCTTAAACACATCAAACTCCACACAACGACTTTCCTCAAAAGAGGCCATGAACATGCCCCATGCCCAAAACGTCCTGCAGATAGGCAGGTACATTGAGGAAATCATATGCAGAGAGAGGCCTGAGAAATGTGATCTAGTCCCTAGAGAGAAGTGCCTTTGAAATGAGGTTTTGGTTTAGGCCATTGTTTTATTCAAAATTGTCTTCTTAGATGACTTTGGATTCACAGCAAGAGATGAAAGCAGTGCAGAGAGTTCCCAGGTACACTTCACCTATTTCCCCCTGTGTTACCATTTACCATCCTCATTGACTATTAATCAAAACTACTAAGTTAACCTTGATGTACTAGCATATAATCAAGCTGCAAAACTCATTTGGATTTCACCAGTTTTTCCATCAATGCGATTTCCTTTTCCAAAATTTAATTGAAGATCCCACATTGCTCTCTATTCTCAGACTTCTTAGTTCCCTCCAGTCTGCAATAGTTTCTTATGATGTCCTTGTCATTCATGACCTTGACTCTTGTAGAAGAAGGATCACATAGTTTTAGAATTTCCCTCAGTATCAGTTTGTCCACTGTTTTTGCATAATGAGACAGAGGTAATACTGCACATTATGAAGAAATACACCACAGGGTAGTAGAATCTTATCCACAAGAGGTGAATGATAAAATACGTATCGCTGGTGATGTGAAAATTGATCACTCAGCATAAAGTAGTGTCTGTAAGATTTCTTCATTGGAAAGTGACTAACTCTTGCTATGAAAACTATAAATATTTGGGGGGGAAATACTTTGAGAATATGCAAATATCTTATTTTTTCCTAAATTTTTACCCAGTAATTGTACGATTCATTAGAATTTACCTGTGGAAGTTATTATTCTGGTGTTTACTGAAGGTTTTTGCTTTCTTCACTCCTTTACAATTCTCAAGTGTGATTATTCTGTAAAGAAAAGTTGTCACTAATTCAGTTCTTATTCATTCATATCAGTGGTTTTTTTATTCATTTAATTTTGATCCATTGAACACAAATGGAGCACAGCTATTGTTTTTCTGGTTGTACACAAAGTAGAGTCACACTACTTTGTATTTTTAAGTGTGAAGTAAGTCACACTTATTTTGAATTTTTAATTTGGTTTATTGTAATCTTCATTTCAAGGATTTCTGTTTGTTTTTTTTTTTCAGAATCTCTATCTCTTTATTGAAATGATCTTTTGCTTCCTGCATTTGCTCTTTTAGCATTGCCTGTGTTTGCTCTCTTGACTCCTTGTTCGCTTGTTGGATCATTTTAATTATGTCCAACTCCCTTTCTGACAATGCTTCTGCCATGTTGTCATTGGGTTCTTTTGGTATAGTATCTGGGTTTGTTTGGGACATTTTTCTTCCCATGTTTTCTCAAGTTGCTAGTGTATCTTCCCCTCTAGAAGTGTGAATCCTAGGTATTGCAGTTTCCCCTTAAAGACTTATGGGGTTCCTGCCTATTTTCAATACCTCTCCTTGAATTGAGAGATCAATATTGGCAGCACACCATATAAACAATATGTGTCCTTAATCTAAATAGTCCCTGTTAAGATATTAACAGTGTTGTCTTAATAAACAGATATGAGCTCAAATTATTATCTACAACATAACGAGTAAGTTTGCAATAAGGACTCCAATTCCTAATGTTGGACAGGGAGAATGAGGAGGGGTATAGGACAAAACACTAATGAGATAAGAAGTGAGTCTATTGATATACTATGTCATATAAATAGTGGAAGTGGAATTAAAAGAAACAGGTTGTTAGCATGAGAAAAAAGAGATTCTCCAAGGAAATGGATATATAAGAGGGAGATAAAGTGATAAGCATATTAATAAAAGAAAGAGGTAGGAATATAGTCAGTATATTAGGAATAATCGTAGTATTCCTGTTAATTTAAAAATGTTCTGTGATAAAAATATACTGTACAGTTCAAACCTCTTATTTTTCAATGGCCTGATGTTTGAGAGGTGCTTGATCAAACGGTGTCCCAAGAAGGGTGCTGTCCCACTACCTCCAGGTTGGGAATGATCATTGCTTCTGGGCAGAGGTGACCTGGTGTCGATAGACAATCAGATGCAGCACAGGCACTAGACACTGGGCCAGGGTGTGGGCCTGGGCACTAGACTAAGTTAGGGAGGGGGCGCAGAAATGTGCTCAGTGATGGAGACACTGGGGTTGATAGCCCAGGCAGGCCTGTGCTCAGCGCTGGGGACTCAGGCAGTCGCAGGCAGTTGCTCTCTCCTGGAGATACTGTAAAATGGCACCAAAGGGTCTAAGATCCCCCCTGGGGCTGGGGACTCAGGCTGCCACAGGTGGGAGCTCTCTCCAGGAGACCCTGTAATAAATCTCATATCAGTATTGACTCAGGAAGATTAATTGGGTTTCAGTCCAATACTTATATTTGTTTTGTAGCTCAGACTGAGTAAAAATTTTGAAAATTTTATGAAATCTAATTGCTTTTTCTACCTTTTATATTTATTGCCATCTGTGTGCTTTCTAAGAAATCTTTCTTACCCCAAGGTTGGGAAAGCAATCCATAGGCTCCCCATGTGGAATGTTTCCACCATGGGGGTGAATTTGCTATAATTGCTGAACCTGCAATTAGTATCTGCAATCCAAGTTCACATAGGCTTCACTGTTAGTGTTACACATTTTATGGGTTTGGAAAATATATAATGACATGTGTCCTCTATTGTAGCATGAGAGTTTTAACATTAAAGTTCAATCAATGTTAGATGCAACTCAAGTTTATGAAATGAGGTTTCCCATCCTCCCTCCCTCATTCCCTTTTCTTATCTTTTCTTTTCTTCTTTTCTTTTCTTTTCTTTTCTTTCCTTTCTTTCCTCTCTCCATTTGAGCCAGCAACATTTTCTAAAAAGATACTGTTTCCCCTTTGAATTGATTGAATACTTTTGTCAACAATAATCTGATGTCACACTACTGGGTGTTATTTCTATACTTTCAATTTTGAACTTTATTTTATCTGTGCTTTCACTAATATCACCCTGTCCTGATTATATAGGATAACAGTAAGTTTTGAAATCTAATGAACTAAAATTTCCAACTTCATTGTTTTCTTTCAAGACTATTTGGTAATTTGGAGTCCTTTCATTTTCTATGTATATTAGAATCTACTTGTGATTTTTTTTCATCTAGAAGGAAAAAAGAAAAAAACTATAATGCAGTTTTATTGAAATTTCATGAAATTTTTAGACCAGTTTTGGAAGAATTGACCTCTTAACACTATCCAGTATTTCAATCCATGAACCTAACATGTATTTCCCATCATTTACAGTTTTAATTTCTTCTTGCAATGTTTTGTGTTTTTTCTAAATATGTTATGTTATTACTCCCTGGAATGTTTAAAAATTTTTACTTGTCAATTGTTCTTTGAAAATTTGAAGAAAAACAATCAATTTTTTATATCGACTTTGTATTATGAAATCTTGAATATTCCCTTATTATTTCATAATATTTTTGTAGGTTCCTTTGCATATATTATTTATGGTTGAGTTGTCCATGAATAATAAAACTCTATTCATCTTTTCCAAACATTATTTCTTTTACTTAGTTTTCTTGCCTTATTACTGTTCTGGGACTTAAAGTAAAATAGTGAGGGAAAAAAATAACAGCAGATCTTGTTTTGTCATTGAGTAAGTAAAAAGGAGTTGACTTTTCATCATTAAATTTATGCTAGCTATGAAGTTTTCATAGCTATTCTCTATGAGATTAAAGAAGTTTCCTTCTACTCATGTCTTCTTATTGGGAATGTTTTTAATCATACCTGGTCATTAAAGGTGATGAATACTTTTTCTGTGCTATTTAAATAATTATGATTTGTCTCCCATTATACATTAATGTGATGAATTTAGATTGATTGAGTTGCATCTAGGAACTCACTTTGAATTCCTGGACAAACCATTTTTGGTCATGTATCTTCCTTGGTATTTATTGCTGTACTTTTTTGGTTACAGGTTATTAAAGAGTTTTACATTTACATTTCTGAGGTATGCTGGTCAGTCAGCAGATTTTCCCCTGCAATGTCCTTGTTTTATTTTGGTATCTGGGTTATGCTGGCCTCACAAAATGTTCTCCCTCTTCTACTTTGTGAAATGCATAAGTTAAATTGGTATGACTTTTTCTCCTTTAAATGTTTAACAGTATTCACCAGTGAAGACATTTGAGCCCAGAGTTCCTTTGTGCAACAGTGTTGCCTTTTTTATTCCCAGCTGTAATAATTCATTTTAGAAAGTATTTTTTTTCCTCTCTCTTTTTGATCAGTCTTACTAGTAGGTGTATCAATTTCACTTTTCAAAGAAGTGACAGGCCACCTGGAGGTCTTCTCTCTGTGTGCCACTGCAACTGTAGCCATGGCTATCACCACTGCTGCCACCAACCCCCACCACTACCACTTCACCACCACCCAGAGGTCTGCTGTCAGGGAGGCTCCAGGTTTGGTTGCATTGATTGCATCCATTTTGAATGCGGGCCAGAGCCTGGGGTTTGGGGTGTCAGTGGGTTTGCTGCCACCACCATCTTGGGATGCAGCTGCCCCTGTCTGGGGACATTAGTCAGGACCTGGAGGTTCAGTGTCAGGTGCCTGCAGGTTTAGCTGTGCCTGAGGTCTTCTTCCTGAGTGTGCCATCTAGTTTCTATTTCTCAGGATGGCTCATCCCTGGCCAAATTCCAGTGGCATTGAGAGCTTGGAACTGCAATGTAGCCAAACCCAGGACATCTGGGATTATCCCATCCAGATTGGGAAGACAGTGACTGGGTCTGCCAGGATCAGTCTAGACCAGACAGTCTTGTGGGAAGTAAGAGACAGAGCTGAGAAGCTTTTGAACCCTGGCAGAGATGGTTGTTAAATTTTCCACCAAGATTTATTTTATTTTTAATTTCTTTCTTCTCTGGCATCTCTCTCCATCATATTTGGAGCAGGGTGTTTTTCATGCACGAGTTTGTTGAAGATGGCGATATATGCATGGTGTTTTTTAGTTTTGCTGTGCATTCTTATATTTTTAATTTTTTTTCTCTTTATATGTATTCTAACTCTCACTTTTCAGTTTTCCTGGATTCCCTTTCTACCTTTTCTCCACCTAACAGCCAATCTCTATTGGTTCCTCTTCCACTCTTCCTGTGGATTTTTGCTTCGGGGTTCTCTCTTTCTCCCTCATGAACATCATTCTGTTCTCTCTTTGTCCACTATTTGAGATTGTAAATCTTTTTGGCAAGTTTTCTATTTATATTGTGTACTGTGATCGAGCTCATCATTGCTGTTTATAGGGGACGGCAGTGGACGCCTTGGTAGGAGTTATTAGATTTGAGGCTATGTATTATTTGCACTGGGTGCTATTGATGTTGGTCTCCCTTATAAAAGGTGGAATACTGGAAATCTTCAGGGACAATATAGGTCTACAGGGTAGAATTTGTACTGCCTCAGGTTCATACAACTAGATGGGAAAACACACAGCAACATGAAAAAAACAAGGGAACAAAGTGCCCCAAACAAACCAAGATGCCCCAGAAAGAGAGTCTACTGAAAACACAGTAGAAGAGATGTCCAAGAATGGAGGAAGTATGGATGGTGTAGAGGCAAATGGGACGGGAAGGGGGGAGAAGGAAAAATATTAGACTGAGACAAACAGTATTACCCTATGCATATGTAAGATTATATGAAATTGTGTGAATAAAAATAAATAAATACATTTAAAAAAAGATTCATACTGAAATATTTACAAATGAAAAAAAACAAACAGAAATGTCCAAAAAAGAAGTTTAGAATGTACATAGTTAAACTGATCTGTGAAATAAAGGAGGGTATAAAGATAGGAGTGAATGTTAACTTCTCATCAGAAATGATGCTAGCTAGGAAATGATAGAATAACATCTTTAAAATGCTGAAAGAAAAAGAAAGTTGAATTCTACATCAAGAGAAAATGTTCTTTATAAAAGAAAGATAAATCAGGACAATTTTAAACTAGGCAAAAATTAACAGAATCTCTATCAATGGTGCTCATAGGGGTTAACTTAAGTCCATATATCTCTGTGTTGCCTGATATCTATTCCCAATATTGGACTTTCTTGTGTGTACCATATAATCCAGGCAATACTCTTTGTATTTAACTGTACTATTCAATGAGACCTAAGTGTGGCTTCTCTATGAAATAATACCAGTCTTCTGATTTGGAATCTTGGCACAAGAAATTCCCATATTCCCTTATCCTCAATATTCTACAAATTCTGTTTCCAATCCTTGATGGATTTTCAAGCTCATGGAGGGTGGGGATCATGTATTATTTATGTCTGTAGCTTCTTTTGTAGCACTTTTGATCATACTACATGCTTTACAATATTAATTTTATAATTGATACTAGAAAATTACTAGATCAATCTTATTATTTGTTATGAAAAGAAAGTGAAATCAAAGAGAAAATACAGGAAGTGAACAATCACTTCAATAAAGAATTACAGATTGTGAGAAAAAAAACAAGTAGAAATTCTTGAAATTAAGGAATCAATAAACCAAATTATAATTTCAATGGAAATCATCATCAACAGACTAGACCATTTGGAAGACAAAACCTCAGTCAATGAAGACAAAATATTTAATATTTAATTTTCTGACATAATGTCAGAAATTTCCCAAGCCTAAAGAGTCAAATGGAAAATCAAATATAGGAGGCTGACAGGACCCCAAATGTACAAAATTATAGCAGACCCACACCAAGACACATTATAATGAGAATGACTAAAATACAGAATAAAAATCTTAAAGGCCATAAGAGAAAAAAGCAAATTATATATAAGGAAAAACCAATTTGGATATCAACTGGCTTTTCAACCCAGACCTTCAAAGCTAGGTGTTCATGGAACAATATATTTCAATCTCTGAAAGAAAATGGATGTCAGCAAAGAATTTCATACCCAGCAAAATTGTTTCAGATTTGAAGATGAAATAAAACCTTCCATGATAAATAAAAGTTAAAAGAATTCACAATTAGAAAGTCTTCACTACAGAACATTCTCACCAAAATATTCCATGAGGATGAAATGAAAAAAAAAAAAATGAAAACCAGAAAAAGGAGGAACTACACTAAAAGATTAGTCAAAGGAGAAACTGAATCAAATTAAAAACCAGAAATAAACCAAAATGACCAGATACAAATCATATCTCAGTAATAATTTTGAATATCAATGGTCTAAACTCATCAATCAAAACACATAGACTTGCAGATTTGATTGAAAAACAAGACCCAAAAATATTCTGTGTCCAAAAGACTTGCGTCATAAGCAAAGACATCCACAGACTGAAGGTGAAAGAATGGGGAAAAAAACATAACACTCATGAATTGCATAAACAAGCAGGGGTTCCCATCCTCATATCAGATAAAGTGGACTTTAAGCCAAAGTTAATCAGAAGGAACATCTTTGTCATTTCATTCTACTGAATAGAATCATACATCAGGAAGACATAATGATTGTAAATATTTATGCCCCAAACAATGTAGCATCTATGTCCATCAAACAAATACTTCTCAATTTCAAGAATTAAACAGACCACAACACAATAATACTGGGTGACTTTAACACACCTCTCTCACTACTGGAAATATATTCTAAACAAAAAGTAAATAAAGAAACTATAGAACTAAGTAATGCAATCAATAATTTAAAATTAATAGACATATTTAGAATATTTCATCCATCAACAAGCAAGTATACTTTTTTCTCAGCAGCACATAGATCCTTCTCTAAAATAGGTCATATCTTATGGCACAAAGCAATTATTAGTAAATACAAAAAAAATGGATATAATACTCTGTATTATATCAGATCATAATGGACTGAAATTAGAAATCAACAATAAAATAAAAAGTAGAAGCTACTCTAAAAAATGGAGACTGAATAATACACTATTGAATGATGAATGGATAGTAGAGAAATCAAGGATGAAATGAAAAAATACTTAAAGGTAAATGAGAACACTGATATAACATACCGAAATCTCTTGGACACTATGAAGGCAGTCCCAAGAGGAAAGTTCATTGCATTGAGTTCATTTATTAAAAGAATAAAAAGTCAACAAAGGAATGACCTAACATTACATCTCAAAGCCCTAGAAAAAGAAGAACAAATCAACATCAAAAACAGTAGAGGAGAGGAAATAATTAAAATCAGAGCTGAAATCAATGAAATTGAAACAAAAGAAATAATTGAAAAAATTGACAAAACAAAAGTTGGTTCTTTGAAAAAATCAATAAAATTGATAAACTTCTAGCCACACTAATGAAGAGAAAAAGAAAGAAAATCCAAATTACTAAAATACATGGTGAAAAAGGAACTATTACAATGGCCACAACTGATATACAGAAGATAATTAAAAACTATTTTGAAAATTTATACTCCAATAAAATAGAAAATATTGAAGACATTGACAAATCTCTAGAGACATATGACCAACCTAAACTGAATCAGGATGGCATACATGATTTACACAGAACAATTTTAAGTAATGAAATAGAAAACAAATCCTTCCAATTAAGAAAAGCCCAGGACCAGATGGATTCTTAACTGGGTTCTACCAGACCTTCAAAGAAGAATTAACATCAATACTCCTCAAATTTTTCCATGAAACAGAAAAGGAGGGAACCCTTTTAAACTCATTCTGTGAGGCTAATATCACCCTGATGCCCAAACCAGACAAAGACACACCAGGAAAGAAAACTGCAGATCAATATCCATGATGAACACAAAAGTAAAAATTCTCAACAAAATTCTGGAAACTCACATCCAAGAACATATTAAAAAGATAGTGCACCACAATCAAGTGGTTTCATCCCAGGGATGCAGGGTTGGTTCAATTCATGGAACTCAATAAACATAATTCATCGTATCCATAGGCTTAAAAACAAGAATCATATGATCATCTCAATAGATGCAGAAAAAGCATCTGATAGAATACAGCACCCCTTCATGCTAAAACACTAGAAAAAATAGGGATAGTAGAAACATACCTCAACTTTGTAAAAGTCATATAGGCTAAATCAAAGGCCAACATAATTCTAAATGGAGAAAAATTGAAAGCATCTCCTCTAAAAACTGTAACAAGTCAAGAATATCCTCTTTCACCACTTTATTCAACATTGTTCTTGAAATGCTATCTTGAAATGCTACCCAGAGCAATTAGAAGAAAGAAATTAAAGGTATACAAATAGGTAAAGAAGAACTCAAATTATCACTATTTGCCAATGACATGATTCTATATTTGGAAGATCCAAAAAATTCCACCAAAAAACTTGTAGAACTAATAAATGAACTCAGCATAGTAGCAAGATAAACTAAATACTCATAAATGAAACACATTCCTATAAATCAGTAATGAATCCACTGAAAGATGAATAAAGAAAACCACCCTGTTCACAGTAGTCTCAAAAAAAAAAAAAAAAAAACCTTGGAAATCAATCTAACAAAAGAGGTGAAAGACCCCTACAATAAAAACTACAGAACACTAAAGAAAGAAATTGAATACGACATTACATAATGGAAAGACCTCCATGCCCCTGGATAGGCAGAATTAATATTGTCAAAATGGCCATACTACTAAAATCGTTATACAAATTTAATGCAATTCCTATTAAAATAGCAATGACATTCTTCGTAGAACTAGAAGAAACAATCATGAAATTCTTTTGGATAAATAAGAGACCCAGAAGAGTCAAAGCAATCCTTAGCAAAAAAAAGTGAAGCAGGAGGCATCACAATACCAGACCTCAAACTATACTACACAGCTATAGTAATAAAAAATAGCATGGTTTTGGCACCAAAAAAGACATGTAGACCAATGGTACAGAATAGAAGACACAGAGACAAATCCACATAAATAAGGGTACCTCATACTAGACAAAGGTGCCAAAAACATTCACTGGAGAAAAGATAGCCTCTTCAACAAATAGCTGCTGGGGAAAATGGAAAGCCACATGTAGCAAAATTAACGAAATTAAACCTTTATATCTCACCCTGCATGAAACTCAACTCAAAGTGGATCAGAGACTTAGACACAAGAACAGAGACCCTGCAATTACAAGATAAAGTAGGCCCACATCTTCACCATGTGGGCCTAGGATCTGATTTCTTTAAAAAGACACCTAAAATGCAAGAAGTTAAATCAAGAATCAATAAATGGGATGGACTCAAACTAAAAAGCTTCTTCTCAGCAAAGGAGACAATGAATAATGTGAAGAGAGAGCATACAGATTGGAAAAAAAATATCTTTACCACATGCATTTCAGATAGAGCATTAATCTCCAGGATATATAAAGAAGTCGAAAAACTTAAACTAAAAAGCAAATAACCCAATCAATAAATGGGCTAAGAAACTGAACAGACACTTCACAAAAGAAGATATATAATCAATCAACAAATTTTTTAAAAAATTCAAAATCTCTAGCTATTAGAGAAACATGAATCAAAACTAAGATTTCACCTTACTCCAGTTAGAATGGCAATTATCAAGAATAAAAGCAACAGGGCTGAGAATATAGCTCAGTTGGTAGAGTGCTTGCCTTGCAAGCACAGACCCTGGGTTCAATTCCCAGCACCACAGAAATAAAAAAAGAATACAAACAACAATAAATGTTGGCAAAGCTGTGGGGAAAATGGTACACTTATACATTGCTGGTGGGAATGCAAAATGGTGCAAGTAGCATGGAGATTCCTCAAAATGAAATCACCATTAGATCCAGTTATCCCACTCCTTGGTTTGTACACAGAGGAGTTAAAATCAGCATGCTACAGTGACACAGCCACATCAATGTTTATAGCAGCTCAACTCACAATAGCTAAACTATGCAACCAACCTAGATTATTCCCTTCAACATATGAATGGATAAAGAAAATGTGACATATATATATGTATATATCCATACATACACACAGATACACATATACATGATATAATACTACTCAGCTTTAAAAAGATGAAATTATGGCATTTGCAGATAGATGGAGTTGGAGAATATCATACTAAGCAAAGTAAGCCAAACCCAAAAAACCAAAGGCTGAATATTTTCTCTGATATGCAGATGCTAATTCACAACTAGGGAGGATAGGAAAGAATAGAGTTACTTTATATTTGGTAGAGGGGAGTGAAGGGAGGGAAAGGGGCATGGGGACAGGAAGAATAGAAGAGTGAAACAGATGTTATTACTTCATGTACATATATGACTGCATGACTGACGTGATCCTACAATATGTGCAATTAGAAAAATTAGAAATTATACTCCATTTATGTATGAACTATTTATGTAATGTATAAATGCATACTACTGTCATGTAGAAAAATAAAAAAAGAAGTGACTTTTGACTTTCATGGTTTTCTCTATTGTTCCTTTTTCATTTCCCATTCTTTATTTCTTTTTTTTTTTTTTTTTGGCATCAGATTTTCTTTTCTTCTTTTCTACTTCTTTTTTTTGCATTCAGCCACTGAACCACATCCCCAGCCCATCTTAGTTTTTATTTTGAGACAAGGTCTCACTAATGTTCTTTTAAGTATATCTTAAGGTAAGAGAGCCAATCATTCATTTCATACTCTTCTGCTTTCCTTGAAGTTTATGTACCTCCTCCTGCAGACTGCTTCAGCTACAGTCCACTCATTTTGACATGATATGTGTTTGTGGTGTGTGTGTACGTGTGTGTATGTGCGTGTGTGTGTACATGTGTTATCACTAAGTTCCAAATAGTGTTTAATTGCTCTTACAGTTTCTTCTTTGATATGGGACTTATGTGGAAGTACTGTGTTTGATTTTAAAACATCTGGAGAAGGGTTTCAAGTTTTTATGGATGATTTCTAGTTTAAGGGCAGATATTTTACTTATAAGCATATAATTCACTTATGTTATTTTGTTCCATTGTAATGTACTAAGTGTCTTCACATGGTCCAGGATGTGGACCATGTGATTTCATGAAAATTCCACATCATTTGAGGAGAATGCTAATTTTGTTGATTTTGGTGGTCATGGTCTGCTAATGCCAACTGGGTTAATTTGCTTGATAGTGTTAATCATTTCTTCTATATACTAACTGATCTTTGTAAATCATTTTATTAATTATTGGAAAAGGGTTCTTTAAAACCTCCATATCTGATTGCTGTTCCTTTTTTTAAGTTCTGACAATTTTTCTTTAACAAATATGGAAGTTTTTGTATTTGATTCACACAATTTAAGCATAATACGCCTTCTTGATTTCATTTTATCTGATACTAACACCGTCATATTCACTTCTTATGCTTAGTGATTACAGAGAATATATGAATTTTTGTCTGTTAATTAACACCCTACCAATGTTGCTGCATATTTTTTTAAAGTGTTTCTTATAAGCACACACGTAGATCATCCTTAATGGTTTTTAATCTGACCTGATGATCTCTGCCTGTTATTTGGGTTCTTTACCAATGAATATTTAACCCATCATTGACACATCTCTGTTTAAGTCTATGATCAAGGTATTTGCTATATGTCCCGGGGCTCTTTGTTCTTTAGTTCTTCCTTCAGTGCCTTTTATGGGGTGTAGTGCGAGGTGCAGAATCGAGAATTTTTAAATTTCCTTTTATGTCCTCCACTGATGTTTTAGCTATTCTTCTTGTTTTTCTGCAGCCTTAGTTTTCAATTCCTCTTTGGAAAGCACCCTTTGCAGGTACCTGGAGAGCACTGGCTTTGTGCATGCTGTTCTCCTTTCTTGAAAGGTCCTTTCAGCAGACACCTTCCCTATTTTTCCCCTTCCTTTACCTGTCAGAAGTTGTTTCATCAGAAAAAGTCATCCATGACTCCTCTACAAAATAGTAACCCATCTCTCTTGCTTAATTTTTCTTCATGACATTTTTATATTCATGGAAATTTCATTAGTTAAGGTAATAAATGGGGCTGAGAACAGAAGTGGCTTCAATGTGTTCAATTTGGATTTATTCAAATTAGTAATTGAGTCAACATGATTATTTTGATATATTAACACATTTTAAATATTATTTCATAATCTATAAATTGAACTGGAAGGTTTAATGCATTTTTCTTAATTTCATAAGTTTAGCATTTATTTACTACAAATAACCTTTTCAATTTTCAAAGTCCTTCCTTAGACTCTCTTTGACCTTCTTCATTCTTCAGATTCCCACTTAGCATTAGCTTCTTTAGAATGTTTTCCTCTTCACTCAAGTCTGAGTGAAGTTTCTCCCTACCTCTACATACCTTAAGAGCATCCTTTCTCAAGAATATCCACTCCATGGACCATAACTAGTCTCAGTGCCTAGCACAGTCCCTGATACATAGCAGGCACTCAACAAACATTTGTGGACAGATGGAACATGGAAGGAAGGAAAGAGTCCTAGGAAAGAAGAGGGGAGGGAGAAAGGAACCCTTTTCTTCCTACCTCTGGTCAATCCACCTTTAATATCTCCTGCTTTCTTTTTAACTTCACAAAGAGAGCCATAACTGCAAAGGAAATGTATTAAAATAGAAGCACTTCATCAATTCTGTTAGATCATGTATAATTTAGTCTTTGCATTCAAGCTTAAGAAAGAGAGGGAAATCATTTTTTCTGGCTGTCAGGTAATGCTTGAGCAAACTCTTATTGGTTTTCTAAGGCTACATACACAAGGAGAGAATTTTCAGAATATGAGATTGTGCTACTTTTGTGCATCTTAAGTGCAATGTGCACTATTGTGAAATATTAAATAAAACGCCACCACTTCTTGACTTAACATTTTCCATCTTGTTGCTTAGTTACTTTGCTCTACAAAATTTCAAATTCACACTTGCTACTTGAAGCAGAGATTTTAAGGAAGGAAAAACTTTGAGGATAATGATTCAGTTCTGCAGCCTATCCAACTCCTCAGAAGACCCTCAAAGATATTTATATGTGCAAAAGCACCATTTCTTTGTCTTTCTAGTATTTCCCATCAATCCTCCTCTCTTCTCTCTAGTCTTTATGCCAGTGCCTTTCTGTTCACCTACATTTAAATACATCACAGTCATCAGTGTCTTCATATTTTCTGCATGGGGTCCTGAGTTGCCCATTTCATTTGCACCTCTTTATCCCAACTGTCCACATGAGAATCAATCATGACTTCCTCTGGTTACCTAAGCCCACACTACCTCATTCATATTTATCCCATATTATTTGGTGTAAACACACATATAATTATACCTGGAGAAAGGAGAACCTTTTATCTCTCAAATATCTTTCCAGAAGTGTACTGTGTATTTGCCATAATTTAATATGTAATCTCTTTTCAAGTAGAAAGGGTAACATCAAAGAGCCTGAGTAAAAGGAGAACCACCTCATAATCTTTTCTGTAGAAGAAGAAATTGTTCACTGGTTTCTTCTCTGGGATAGGAAGGAACAGGTCACAAGACAGAGGAAATGGTGATAAATGATGGAGAGTTAGTGATTTAAAATTTGACTCACACATGTATTTCTGAATATCAACAGTAAAGTAATAAATTCATGAAATGGATTATATAACAAAACATTTTGAAAGTTGAAATTTGTACACAGAAGTGGCAGGGATAAAATTATGACAGAAAGTATAGATACAGTCAGATGATGGCAAAGAGAAAGGTACAAAAATAAAATAGCAGTATGTTGGAGGTTTGAATCATGTTTGTATTGATCTCTCATAGCCTGTGGTCACTTTGACTTCATCTTGTGATCTAGCAGGTGGTGACCCGCTACATCTGGTATGTAATCAACCACCCAAAAACCCATTCGAGGCTGTGAATATTCTTGCCTTGTGTGAAGTTTGTTGAAAAAACTGAATCAGGCCATAGAGCAGCCTGACACGACACAAGACCTGATTGCTCTGGGAATACACCTCAAAGTCGAAGAAGCCTAGTTCTAGAAATTACTTCAACTGCTGATTGTGTCAAATGGAAAGCTGGGCATATAGAAAGTGGCATGTGAATTTACTAGACTGAGCAATTCTGAGAAAATCCCACATGAAAAAGCTGACTGGAAGTTGTTTGAAACACAGTTTAAAAGGCACATAATGCTTTAAGAAATTGAAAAATTCTTCCTAGAAGAGGGTGGAGAGGGCTGGGGTTGTAGCTCAGTGGTAGAACGCTTGCCTACCACGTGTGAGACACTGGGTTCTATCCTCAGCACCACATATAAATAAATAAAATAAAGCCATTGTGCCCATCTACAACTAAAAAAAAAATATTTAAAAAAATAAACAAATTTTTGCACAAGCATTTAAACAGAATAAGTTCCTCTGTCTTGTTTCACTCGTTAAGAGAAATTCCTGTGGGTTGCTAGTATATTTATTGTCTATCAAGCAGTCACTGGAATCTCTAAACAAGGTCAGAAGCTGCTAGAAGAAGGACTTTATTTACTTATTTATTTTGGTTTCAGGGTATTGAACCTAGGGGTACTGAACCACTGAGCCACTTCCCCAGCTCTTTTTTGTGTTTTATTTAGAGGCAGGACCTCACTGAGTTGCTTAGTTCCTCACTAAGTTGCTGAGGCTGGCTTTGAACTTGCATTCCTCCTGCCTCAGCCTGCAGAGCCACTGGGATTACAGGACTGCACCACTGCACCCACCAGAAAAAGGTACATTTTAAGGAAGCATATAGTTCACAGATGCAGAGGAAAACTGGTGTTGTACACAGAACAATCCTGTACCAAGTCAAACGTGGCAAGTTGACCATCAGTTAAGGAACATAAATACATGCTCTACTGAATTTGGAAGGAGTGTTGGAAAAAATATAAACTTGCCCTATTAAACTTTTTATCTCTTACAAAGAAATATTCCAGTTATCTTTCAATAATGTAAGATTATATATATAGTATATATATCTATATCTATATATGTGCACGTATATATATAGTGATGATTTTAAAATAAGCATTTTGTCAGCCTCTGGTTATCACCTATACTAACTTGAAAAAAAAGATCTGTGGCTAGAATTATAAATGAATGGGTTTACAACTTATGGCACTTAGGAAGTGAAGTACCATTGACAGTAATTACTTCTTTTCCCCTTGAGGGCCCCTGAGAAGGAAAGTATAGCATTTTCCTACTGAGGAAATTCAATGTTCATCAGGCCATACACAATTATAAAATTAGCTAATTGATAACTTATTAACATTAGAAGCATGCATGTTCATCAGTAGATAGACTTTTAAAATACATTTCTATTCCAAATGCAAATGAATATTTCAATTGAGGCTTATTGAGATAATGTTTTATTCAATTTCATATTTCTTCATTTGCATTAAATCTGCTACCTCTGATCAGTTTTAGAATCTCTTAGAAGTTTAGGCACAAAAGAAGAACACCATTATGAGCTCTCTGAAGTTCCCTGCAATTGCAATTTAATCTATAACATTATTCTACAAATAATAAAAATTATCATCAACAACTACAAGAGAAACCAGTCCAGAGCCCAGCTAAAGCAAGACCATCTGTGACAACTTCCTTAACATAGGAATGCACAAGGCTTGGCTCGTGGCTCTGTGAACGCAGTGAATCCTATAGAGAAGAATAGTTCACCATGTATAATGCATGTCCTCAATATCAGTAAGGATTTATCTTATGAAAAGACTTAATTTGAGCTTATTCTGTTTGATATACAAAATTCCATAGCAAAATTTGTTCTCCTGAAAAATAAGAAGAAAAAGTGTCTTATGAAGAGAATTGCTCTATATTGTAATGCTCAAATGCAGGTTAATTAAATGATGAAAAAAAAATCTTGATCCTAACAAGCTCTTAACATCATGGTTAATGTAGGCATTTGAAAGCTGCTAATGGACAGGGGAAAGTTTCATGCCTAGGGAAAATAATTTGAGGATCAAGAGATTAAATATGAAAGGAAAAAACAACAATTCTCTCATGTGGATGTGATGAAGATTTCAGAAAACAAGAAAAGAGTAGTACCTAGTAAAATTCCTGACCCATAACAGGTGCACAATAAACTGCCTTCTTCCACTGCTTTTTGTTTTCTTTCTCCTTTCTTTTGTTTTCTTTTCTTTTCTTTTCTTTTCTTTTCTTACCTTTCCTTTCCTTTCCTTTCCCTTTCTTTCTTTCTTCCTTCCTTCCTTCCTTCCTTCCTTCCTTCCTTCCTTCCTTCCTTCCAATTCCTACTGACCATCAGACTGAGCAGCACATACAAGAACAAATGACATGAGTGTTGATTTCAGGTGAGATAAAATCTAGAGGAAAAGAAAGCAAATATAAATTTAAAGTGATTGAACTTGAAAAGGGACTAGGCCTGAATAGAAAGAGGTAGGACAGCAAAAGAATACATCTCAAATGAATAACAAAATAGCTGGAGTTTAGATGTCTTTGATTCTTCTTAGTTTGAATATCTGAGGCCTTTTAAATTTTCTCCTGATTCTATAGTCTCTTAGGTATTCCCCATTACATTCCAGAAAGTTCTTGTCATTTATTTTAATACTATGTGTTTAAATTAGGCTTATGATGTTTTCAATAATGTAAAGGATGTGTATTTACCTTAGCACATGCTAATGGTTCTTATTATTTAGTGTCTTAACCTGAAATTTAAGTAACAAGAAATGAGTGCAGGGGGTTTTCAGCCACGTCCTGCTTGGATGAGAAAAGCGTTAACTGCCAGAGGACAATGTTGGCTATAAATCAACCGATTACCCATAAACTTTTCTAATCAATAAACATACAGAGCCATTAATCTTTTGAAATGGGGGGGGGTTGGATTGGACCATACCAGATCTGGCCTCTAACAACATGGAGCAGCCCACCACTCCTGTATTTATAGACACACAGATAAAGGAGGACAAGACCAAGAGGGGCTTCTTCTGAGATGAACAGGATAGGGTAGAGTTAGGGGAGTCATTTACTTAGGTAAACTATCATACACCCAGATAGTGAACCATTCCCACACAGCATCACATGCCCCCCAGTTATCTGGGACAGTCCTTCATGGCTGCCAGTTCCTGGGAGTCAGATCTCCATGTCCCATGGCTCAATCAAGTCTGATTCTGCTAGACAAGAATGGCTCCCCACAAATGAGGGTGGGATTTCTCATTCTAGAAGGTAGTTGTGGTCTAAATGGTTGTGTCTCTTCAAAATTCCTATGTTAAATACTTAACTCTCGGGGTGATTGTGCATGGATGTGCAGCCTTTGGGAAGTGAATAGGTCTTGAAGGTAGAACCCCAGTGAATGGGATCATCGCACTTATGAAACAGGCTCCAGAGCAACCCTCATCCCTTCCCTCCACTGCCTTCTCTGGAATCCTATGTATATTTCTTTATTTACACAGTTTCAGGAAGGCAAAATGGAACTGATAAAATTCCAGAAAAGGAAAACTAAAAGCAGTCACAGGGATCCAGAGTGGGAGTAGTGCTAGGGAAGAAGGCCAGCAATGGCGAGAGAGACTCTGAAGAGTAAAGCTCTTCAACCTGGAAAGACAAAAATCAAAGGATGCCAAGCAGATTAAAATCTTAAAAATATAAAAAAGTGGTGATTGATGTGACTAAAACAAGCACAGACTTAACTTTGAAAATCTGCAATCATCTTCTCTTAAAGGAGATACTTTTCAAAACAGAGCAAGGTAAACTCGGGCCAGAAACTAGTGAGGGGAGTACTTCTCTATACAGAGGATAATCACCTTATGAAACTCTCAACCCCCAAGAGCTAGGCACTGACAGCAAATGTAAGTGGATTTCAAAGGGGGTTGGTTGAATTATATACCACTGTGTCATCAGTGGAGATTATGAGGAGCTGATGCATGCTCTACCTCTAAGGTTGATGTCAGGATGAAAAATTGCATCCACTCATGGCTTGTTCCCCAGGGCTATTGTTTGCACAGTTTTGGGGGCTGGATGGAACATTAATCCAGACCCATCATAGTTATTTCTAAGTTTCTAAGCTTTATCCTCCTAATTTAAAACTTACAGTGTTGTGAAAAAAGCTAGAAGAAAATTTAAAGATTATTTAGTTTAACTTTCCCATATTATTCATAGGAAACTTAAGTCCTAGAGTCATTTTGACTTACTTCAGGTCATCTAGTTGGTTGATAGAAGAATAAGAAATAAAATCAGTTCTTCTAAGTCCCAGTAGCAAATTTTGCAAAGTTTGTAGATGACAGCATTAACTTCCTTCTCCCCTCATGGCAAACTATAAATGATAAGACATAATAGAGGATATCAAGATGTACAACCAAAGCAGAAATCATGAGGGTTCTCCTGTCCTAATCAGGGAATTAATTTCTTAATAACTGTTTAAGGTGTTTCATCTACCTCTTCCATCATGTGCCTCCAAGTCCACAGAAATTTAGTTTCTTTACTAACTTCAGTTCTCAGTTTTGAAGCCCAAACTAAGGCAAAATCCTGTGAGAGAGACATTTTCACTTAAGAAGAACTATTAATTATGGAAATTGACCTCATCCACGTCTTACCCATTTAAAGCTTATCCAGGTGAGCAGCTCTGCAGAAGTAAATGATCTGGCTACCTGAGACTGCAAGTATAGACATCTCCCCAAAGTATTGGCCTTGAACTACACTAGTAAACAACCCTTCCAGGCTATTCTGGAAAGGTGGAATCACTCATGCTCCTTTTTTATTAATTTTCATGCAAATATTTTCAGCCATTTTTTCAGAGACTTGTGCTATTTGGCATTGTATCTACAGACCCCATTGAAGTGAATTGTCTCAGAGATGTCATGAAAACAAATAAGAATTTTTATTTATCATGTAAAATGTTAAGGTTATGTGGTACATTACATTGGTGCAAAGATATTGTGATTTTATTTCACTCACTAATACTGAAAGAAATCAAATCGCATATGAAATTAATCAGTTAAAAACCCAACAGAGTTATGATGACCAAACGATAATCATGGACTCCTATATTAATGCCAGTTATTGGAATTTAGTGACCAACAGGAGATGTAAAATATAAGCAATATAGATTAATTGAAAACATGAAATACGTATGATTATTTGCAACACAGACATGTCCATGAGTAGAAGAGTGTGGAGGGCAGACTGTGCTGAGCTCTCGAGACACTCTGTGGTGTGTATATAGAAGAGCAGCTCAGGCTGTGCCAAAATTTTTGTTACTCCATTTGTAAGGCAGTAGTTTGCTACAAGCTACTCTGTTTTAAGTGCTGAGGCGGAAGGACTCCACACTTTATACAAGTAAATAAACTGCTGTCTGCCTGGCACAATCATAAGGCATAAACTGATAAATAAATTAATCATGCTAATGAGAATGACCACCTGTGAACTTATCAGATTCATCAGAAGCATACGGAGGTAAGGGTGCATCAAACTTATAGCAGAAAACCAGGCCCATGAGCTTACCACCTAATGATGCAACCCCCCTCACTCAAGACCCGTAAAAGGAGGGGCGTCCCAAGTCTAGACACTGCAGCACCCTGACCCCATCAGTTGGTCACTTGTCATGAGTCTTGCCCAGGAAAATCGCCAAAGCAATGAGCCTCTGAATCTCTGTCCTCAGAATTTAGCAGAGTGTGGTTTCTCCTGCTGATAATGACCCCTGAAGAAGACCCACTCCCAGCTGACATCTCAAGCTGGCATTCCAAGCCAACTCTATGAAACTGCCCACCTGGACCCTGGCCTAAAATAAGTTCCTGCATTTTGACAGCTCTGAGTCCTGAAAACGTTCTTTGGGCTGCTTTCTAATCTTATCTGACCACCTATATGACTTTACTTTCAGACCTGCTCTCTGCCTTTGCTCTCAGTTCAGCCTTCTGAATCCCTGTGGCTGCCTTAACCCTTTCTTCGACTCTTGTACCATATATATAATTGTGTGAAGTGTGATGTGTGACCCTGAATGATACAGATCTGAGAAATTAAAATTAGAATAAAAGAACTTGTATTTGCACAGCTTATGACTGCCAGATGACCCACAAGCATTCAGTAAAAACTACCACAAGAAAGAACACTATTTAAAGAAATTAAAATTCTCAAATTGTCCAAAAATTTCCAAATTTTGTGAAAACTCTGAATTCAGAGATTGAAGATCAATAAACACCAAACTGGATGAATAAATAAAACCATGCACAGGTAATTCACAATCCAATTACTGATAAGTAGCAAAAAAGAGAAAAATATTAAAAGATAACAAGAAAAAATGACATATTCTGCAAAGAGGGGGTAAAACGTGCCCACAGATATAAAAAACTAAGTGAGCCAGAGTGAGTGAGATGAAATCTTTAAAATGATGAAATAAAAAGCAACAAGCAACTCCCCAACTATGATACAGTAAGTGGAAATGCCTTGCAAAAATTAAGCAAAGATGACTTTGACAAGCAAACAATTCTGAAAGATTGCTTTGCCAGAACATGGGCACCAAAATTAATACTGAAGGAAGGGCTTCAGATACAAGGAAATGATACACTGGAAGAGTGGACAACACCACAACAGAAAAAGAACGGCTTCAAAAATTTTAAATACATAGACAAATGTAAAAATATCTTCAATTCATTCTTTAAAAAAATCTTTAAAATAATGGCCATTTACAGAAATATACATATATATATGTGTGTGTGTGTACAAACACATACACAAACACATGTACACACACACACTCCTTAACTTATGATAGGGTTGCATCTCTATGGACCCCTGGTAAGTAGAATATCTAATAGCTTCATGACATAGTACTTTGTGGAGTAGCATGCTCATGAATGATTGGGAGGTGGGAGCTCACTACAACTGCTCAGCATTGAGAAAGTACCTGACTGCCTGGGAAAAATCAATAGTCAAAATTCGAAGCGTGATTTCTATTATATGCATACCACTTTTGCACCCTCATGAGTCAATAAATTATATATATAGGTATGTATATATACACATACATACACACTTTTCAATATACACTACACACACACACACACACACACACACACATACATACACACTTACATATAGAATGTACCACTAGCTGGGCATGGTGGTACACACCAGTAATCCCAGCAGCTTGAGAGGCTAAGGCATGAAGATTGCAAGTTCAAAGTCAGCCTCAACAACTTGGCATGGACTTGTCTTTCTCAAACTAAACATCAATCAATCAATCAATCAACCAATTAATACATAAATCACACCCCAAGAAAAGCACAAACGATTGGGAGGCAAGTGGCATGTGAAGTGCTTTGAAGTACTTAAGTCAAACATATAATTTAAATATGTTAAGTTAAAGATATATCATATAAAACTTTAAACAGCCACAAAAAGATCTTATAGAAACATATATAACTAATGAGCTAATTCTGCCTATAAAATGGAATTTTAACAAAACAGAAGAAGACAAAACTTGGCAGATTGAAAAGAAGAAAAGGGAAATTGAAATAAAAATCATATGACGTAATGATAAATTTAAGTGTAACTATGTAAAAATTACTTACACAAATAATATGAGCACTCAAATTAGAGATTATCAGAAAGAAGAAAATGTATAATAAACTATATTCTATCTACAACTTGAGTACAAAGATATCAGTAGGAAAAAGGGAAAAAATAAAAAACATATACAATACAAACACTAATATTAAGAAAGCCATTGCAGCTATAGTTAGGTAAACTTAGCTCTCAGTATTCCTTGATTTTAAATTTTCAATGGTTCTTAATATTAGACCTAACAATACTACACTGTAAGTGCCTCAACAGAATTTCAAAATTCATGAAGCAAAACCTGGTGGAATTGAAAGAAGACAGGGAGAAATCTAGACTTACAACTGAAGATTTCAACACTCTTACCCAAGTTTTGATTGAACACATAGGTAGAATATCTACGGAGGTATAGAAGACTGGCTGCACAATCAAACAACTTGACCTAATTGACATTTATACAACACTTTACCAAAGAACAGCAGAATATATTATTTTCAACTGTACGTGCCAAATCCAACAAAAAGACTGTATTTTGGATCATAAAACAATACTTAATAAATTTTAAAAGATGCAAATGCACAGCATGTTCTTTGACAACAAGAGATTCAATAATTAAATCAATAACTGAAGGATAGTTGGGAAATTCTCTAACAGTTGGACATTAGACAATGTACATCTAAATAAATATGTCAAAGAAAGAATTGCAGAAAGATCTAGAAAATACCTTGAACCACATAAAAAAGGAAATCACCAAAATATCAAGATTTGTAAAATGCAGTTAAAGCAGTGTTAGATAGACAAGTATAACTAGAAATACTTACCTTTAGAAAATAAGAAAAGTCTAATAATAAGTAAGAACATCTTTTAACTTTTTCCAGTTAAGAAACTACACAAACATTGCATTATCTCACTTACATGTGAAATCTAGAAAAAAAAGGAAAAGAAAGAAACAGTAGAACAGAGGGGATGTAATTCAAAGCCCATAATGTTGCAGGATGAACAAGTCTAGAGAGTTTATGTATACCATGATTATAGTTAACATTGTATTGTTACAGTAAAGACATACTGGAAATTTGCTAAGAGTAAGCAGGTTTTAGATGCTCTTACCACCCCCACAAACACAAAAGGCTAACTATATGATATATTAATTTGATTCACTGCAGTAATCATTGTACTAAGTATATCAAATCATCATGTTGTACACACTAATTACATGCAATAAAACATAGTAAGTATCTTCCTGCAAACACATGTGGGACCTTACAGTTTTGATGGTGAATACAGGCAGACCTCTATGGAAAAAATAATGCCAGTCATACACATACTTTTTCAAGAAAAAGGAGGACAGATCATTTCCCAAGTCATTTTTGTGGACAACATCACCCAGACACAAAATCAGGTATAGACATTACAAACAGAGGAACTGCAGACCAATATCCATCATACATACAAATGCAAAAACCCATAATGAGTTAAAATAAATAAAACCTCACAATATATAAGATTAATATATGAGGTGTGTCCTGGAAAGGCAAAAATGCTTTATTATTAAAATCCAGTAATATAAGTCAAGCATGGTGGCACACACCTATAATCCTAGAGACTAAGGAGGTTGAGGCAGGAGGATTGCAAGTTTGACACCAGCCTCAGCAACTTAGAAGGGCCCTCAGTAATACTAAATATATAAACAAACAAATAAATAAATAAATAAAACTGCATATGTGGCTGAGTGGTTAAGCACCCCTTGGTTCAGTCCCCAGTATCAAATAAATAAATTAATTTAATTAAGTAATATAATTCACTATATTTAAGGAATTAATGAGAAATGCCATCATCGCAAAGGAAACAGAAAAATTATTTAATACATTTTTAAGACACATTCATGGAACTGTTGGAGAAATAAGAGTAACCTGATAAGCCTTCAACCTGATAAAGAGATCAATGTGAAGCTTATCTCTATTACTTAATTTCATTATCAGTGATGAAGGATTAATACTTGCCTCTAAAATCAACAAGTCAATATCCACATTCGCCATTTCTATTAAAGAGGCCATGTGAGGATGCTATATAGATTTTTGTACTAGGTTATGTTGCCTTGGAAAAAAGTAAGTATGTTCATAATGCTGGCTGCAGAGCTCCATGTACATGCATCAGATCAGGTTTTTACTAGACTATCTGCTTGATCTATCAGTGCACAGAAAGATCCCATCAGAACTCAGTTTGGGCAAATTCTCTTGGTAATTCTGCCAATGTCTCATACATTTAAGGCTGCATTGTTGGGTAAATCAAGGTTCAAAACTGTCATAACTTCATATACTTTTATTATTAATAATATTCATTTTCTCTAACAATGCATTTGTCTTTGAAATCTATCCTTTTGATGATATTGCTGCACCAACTTTCTTTTGTTTGAAAAACACGCACACACACATATATTTATACACACATGTATATGATCACTTCTCTTTTGATCTTTCTATGTCGTTATACTATAGGGCATGAATCTTGCAAAGAACTTACATCTAGATTTAGTTCTTGCTTTTTCTAAGTCTCTTAGCAAGGAAATATCTTATATTTTTAACTCTCATGATTACTGATACATTTAAATTCATTTTAACATTCATTTTTCATGACCTTTTCTAAATATGGAGCTTTAAAATCCAGTTTGTAATATTTTTCTCTAGTTGTCTTCCTTATAGGACCGCCTGCAATTCTTCATCTGAAACTCTTGAGAAGTCTTTTTAAAATGCACATATCAAAACGAGGAGAACAGTCTCCAGGAGAAGTCTGTTTCTTATTTGGAATTACCACTTCTCCTCCCAAAAAGGAGATGATAAAGTTGTGAGAATTTTGAATCTGGAAGGAATTTTTCAGAGGCTGCCTAACTCACTGTACACATGAGAAACCTGAAGCCTGGGGTTTAGATGCTGTGTTCAAGGTCACAAAGCAAATTAGTGAGTATGATGTGACTGAATTGAAGTCACCTACCTCTTTGTCTAGTGTTTGTTCTATGTTGTCCTTTCAGATTTATGCTGTACAGACTAGTGAATATCATCATTTTTGCAGTAAATAGTAGCATATTGCTTCCTGAAGCAGCTTGAAGTTGAATCAACTCTGAGATATGCATATTAAGTTAAGAAGCATGCAAAGCAGATGGTAAATGCAAACGGATTAAAAGCTCCAAGGTTATCCAGACTTGAATCTGTTAAAAGTAGTGATAGTTTGTTTTAAATCTTATCAGTGACTTTGAAAACAATAGGCTCAACCATAATGAAAGATATGAAATACATTCCAACTTGCAATTGCCCTTTGTAAAGAGTGTTCATTTCAATATCTAATTTATTATTTCTCATTTGTGTATGCCCTGCTGGCATTACTGCTCTATGATTCTATCTTCCCAGTGCCCATTTGAATTTTTTTTATCATTTATTTCCCATCAAAAGCATTAACCTGCTTTTCTAAGTAGTATTTCATTTTCTTTGTTACTTTTCCTGACACTCAAATTTTTAAAATATTATTTCCAGTTAATCCCATGTGGGACATGAAATGAAGAGACAGTGTAGGGAGTAATTATCCTGTGTGTCAAAATGCAGGAATGCGGTAGGAAATTAAATGATAGAAAATTATGGCATCAAGTCTCAACAGTGTTGATGATAGAAAAGTGGCAGTCATATTCAGGAAGAGCTTATAGGTTCTCTTAATGAGAAAGAAAAGGGAGACACTAAAATCCAAATTCAAATTGTGCCTCAATTTCTACTTTAGTGTTCTCTTCTTAAAAGATATATTGCCTAACCCCCTGGCTTGGCAGATCTTTCAACATCGGCTCTGCGATTTCACTCCAGAGTGTATTCTGAACATATTCGTTAGCAGATAGAACAATTATGCATTTCTATGACAGCAGCCAATGTTGTGGGGCCTTTGTTGAATTTCTGTCACATCTTGTATTTATGAATATGAACTGCATCCTTGGGAATTTCAAAAGGTAGCGAAGCATGGGCCAGAGGAAAGCACCAGAGAAAGATATAGCACAGAGCATCCATGCCAGTGCCAAGTAATGATGGGGGTATTTGATTTTTAATGAGAGTGATGGTTTTGTACGGCATGGAGGTCCAAAGAGGCAGGATCAAACTGCAAATCTCCTGAATATGAATGTCTAGAATCATCCGTTGTTTTGTTTTTGTTTTTTTTTTACTAAACTCAGATGTACCACCAAAGAAATATGAAATGTTGTCTTATTTTACTCTGTGCACAGACAAATTAAAACCTGAGGAAGGGCAGGTTTGAGCTCCCCACGTTCCTGAGCACACACCCTACGAGTTCATTACAACTCCACACTCAGCCTTGATCTTTGAAGTGCTCCTTAAAAAGTTTACTTATGATGAACCCTGCTGTCAACCGCTGACTAGTCTCATTTCATTTGTGTTCTTCATTGTGTTATCTATCTATTTATTTATTTTTTCTATTCCAGTTGTAGTCTTCTATCTACCTGTTCATTCTCAGATTTCCCAGAGTTCCCCTTTGCATGGACAAATCATCCCGATTTGCAAGGCATGGTCCAGTTTGAATATTGAATGACCCTTCTCCTTCTCCTCCTTTGTAAGATGCTTTCTAGATTTACATCTTTCTACATGCCCACCAAAGAACCAACCCTGCTTGATACACATTTCCCTCAACAGGTTCCTTCATTTAACAACACATCACAGCCACACAAATCCCCGAACACACACATAGCTTAGAAATATGCTGAGAATGAGCCAAATCCATATTTCCATAATGCCTCTCCTCTACCTGGATGAAGTGGAATGTGGAATTAAGTTATACTTCCCAGCTGTGGGATTTACCTTTTGTATGTGACCTACTTTTTCCTCCTTCTTTGGAAACTTTAGTATCTTCCCTTAGTCTCTTTTGTTCTGAAATTTCACAACTACATGCTTTGGTATTGGTTTTCTTCTAGTCATTGTGTGAGCCAGTGGATCCTTTCATTATGAAAATTCTTATATATTTTTAAGTATCACTGTCTATATATTTTTAAGTATCACTTTTCTGTTAATTCACAGAAAATGTCTGCAATTTCTCTGTTCTCTCTAATGGTTTGTTGCTGTGCTCTTTTCATTGTGTATGGCAGTCTGTTCTCTTTAACGGATGCAATATTTTCTCTTATTGTGATGACCATTAAATGTAATACAAGAAAAAATTGCAATATAAGGCTTTTATTTAATATTCATTTCCATCTTTCTAACTATCAAATAATTGTATTGAAATATAATTCACAATTCCCTTGTTTCAGTTAGAAGTTAAACTGTACAAGTTACAAGTTGGCAGCCTACCATATTTTAAATTGCAGGTCTAAGCAGAGTACTAGTTAATAGGAAATCATATTAACAGTGGCATTTGGTTGTACAGAAAGCAGCAGGTTCCTTCCTTTCTCTTTCTCATTTCCCATTTATTTCCTTCCTTCCTTCCTTCCACGCTTGGTAAATACATGTAGCAGTCAACTGCTTTAGAAGAAAAGGGGACTGGGGAAAAGATAGGTTTTGTCATGAATGCTGGGGACTTGCTGTGATGTCACTGCACACTCTGTGATCGTAGGTGGTGTTAGAGCTCCAGGAACGAGACGGGGAAGAGCAGTGGAAGACTGATAATGCATAATCATGGGAAATGGTTGATGTTTTTCAATAGGCCATGGAAGGTCCTGTTTCTGGCCTCCTGATTGCACAGCCTTGGAGTACTTGTGAAAACGGAGAGCAAACAATACATTGCACGTTTTTTGTCAACCAAAGGCACATCATTCTGAAAAAGTATGCCTCCCTCCCACATTTTTTCCAGTGACATGCTTTAATCTTAATCAATGTTTTAAATGAAAATATGGAAAAAAATTCACATATAGGCAGTTTTTTAAAAAATAATGAGCAGGGGAAGGAAGAGAGAAAGAGAAAAGGCATGGTCATGTGGATTAGAAATAGGCCAAATGAACTTAAGTAAAATAAGTTCTTGGGAAGAAATCCAAGTTGAAAAGCTCTTAGTGCCGGAGAGGTGGCTAGACATAGGAAGGGAAGACTAGTGAATCAGGATTGAGTTAATAACAAAATACCTTCTCTATTAATTAACACGATTGCACCACATTACAACCGAAAGAGAGGATGAGGGAAGGCCCTCTGCTTTAAATGGTGCTGTCACTGGAGGGAATGGTACCAGACATTTAGTACAATCCTTATCTTTATAAGGCCAAAAGAAATAAAGAACCATTTATGTCCTCAGAAGTTGTTAATGGCCCATACAGCAACCATATAGTTGTTCTAAGGTCCAGTTCTTTACTCTCTTTACTCCCACGAACTTCAGTGTTCTCATAATAGTAAATGGTCCTATGATGAGACACGAAATTAAATTATAATTAAATCTCTAGTTGATAAATAATTGACAAGTTTTCACTGTGGTCCATATAGTTTAATATGCAATTAAATAAAATTTCAAAAAAAACAATTCCAGATCTATATGTTTTAAGAACACCATTAGAGTGAAACACAAGATGGTACAGAGATAAACAATAAATGTAAGAATAAACAAAAAAGAGAAAGCAGAGAACATTTGTTATGACAAACAAACGAATTGGGTTTGTAAAGCCTGGAGAGGAACAGGTCAAAGAACAAATTTCTACAGCTAAAAAAAAGATGAATCGCAGCCATTATTCCTCATCTTCACATAGATATAATTTAGTTAGAGGAAGGGGAGTACAGATACAACAAAGAAGCAGTTCTTTTTATTTTTTTTTTGTTTGTTTCTTTGCTTTTTTTTTTTTGAACCAGGGATTGAACTCAGGGGCACTCAGCCACTGAGCCATACCCCCAGCCCTATTTTGTATTTTATTTAGAGAAAGGGTCTCACTGAGTTGCTTATGGCCTCGCTAAGTTGCTGAGGCTGACTTTGAACTTGCGATCCTCCTGTCACAGCCTCCGGAGTCACTGGGATTATAGGTGTGCACCACCACGCCTGGCAAAGCAGTTCTTGAGGGTAGATTAACTTAATTCTGTCCCAGCCCTGAGCAGTGGAAAGAAGATGGTAATGGTAGGCGAATTACCAGACTTTGAGGAAAAAGAGATTAATATGAACATCCTAGGTACTTGAAAATTTTCTGCCAGGGGTCCCTCTTACAACAGGATAACACCAGAAAGCAAGCTGCCCCTTCTAATCCAGGGAATAATATATTCAGTTCTCCCAGGATAAAGATACACTGTAATGATTAAGCACACAGACTGGGTATGTAGTTGGGTATGAAGTCTGGGTTCAAATCCTAGACTTCAACCCAAATTATGTGAATTCAAGCAAATTATGTGAAGTTACCTTAGGCTTCTCATATGTGATTGAGGAGGGGTGATTGATACCCACCTCAGGATTTTAGAACAATTCTTAAAACACTATCCAGGTAATGATATCTACCAAATCTCATGTTATCCAACACATTCTAATATTATTTTTGATAACTATTAAAATATTAAGATAAAATACCAATTTTAAAGTTGTCTATTAAATTCATCACCAGATTGATTTAAGGGTGGGAAATAATGTAGCTAAAGTTATTTAACAAATTTGAATACATGAGAATGACTCTCGAAATACTACAGCTAAACTGTAATCATGACTGCATTAAACTTGTGAATTTTTGACCTTTATAGCAGGCATTTGTTTGCTCCGGGTGGTGCAGGGTTCTTCATAGACGTGTCGGACAGCAGCTTTGCCATCATTTTTATTAGAAATCACAAGGCAAGATCATGCTTCTCTAAACATAAAGTTCTACAAATACTCATGATGTTCACTCTTAAAGCTTAATTTGTTTTTAAATGCTGAGTCTTTTGACGGCCAAAGGAACTTTCATTTGAAACAATGGCTAAAAATACAAAGAATCTAGAATTACAAGCACAAATAAGAGAATATCCCACAGGATGGCTTAGTAGCTGAACTGAGTAGTGGAGAAATGCCAGAAGTCTTAAAATTGTCTGTGGCAAGAATGTCAGTCAAGATTTTAATCTATAAGTCTGGTGAAAAGACAGTAGAGTGGAAAGAGCTCTGAGAGGCTTGACTAATAAAATATACCAATCGGTTCTGCAATAACACAGTGTAAGTGTGTGTGTTCCTAGAAATCACTGCACTTTGCAAAATTGTACAATAAGAAAACACAGGCTTACACACACACACACAAAAAAAAATCAGTTGGAACCTCAATATTCAAAACTTTCATCAGTGACACAATTTTTTAAAAAAAGAGAAACATAATGAATATTAGGTTCACATATAAGACATACATAATTACTACGATGCATAGGGTACTTTACCTTGAAAAAGGCTTGAGGTTTGCTTGTGGAAGTGAGCAACAGAAGAGTTGCAGTTTCTGGGTTATTGTGAGAGATGGAAGGAGAGTTATCTATTATTTGACATCACAGAGAAAGCAGTGACACCAGATGCAGTTGGGTGTGGTGCATAACAGGCAGTGAACTGAAGTAGTTGAAAGTTGATCTCAGAGGGTGTGTGTGTCTGCATGTGGGTGTATGTGCACACACATGCATTGTGTTCCCACTTGAATCAGTTCAGCTGGGCACATTTTTCTGTGTTCATCTACTTTTTCTCACATGTGAAATCATACATAAGCAAATGCAAACTGCACATCACACTAAAATTATTTCCTAATATAACAATATTATATGTGAGCAAATTATTTTTAAAAACATATATGACAACCATATTACATATGACAAAAAGATGAGATAGAGAGATATATAGATAGATAGATGATAGATAAATGCAAACAAATACTTTCAAGACTAAGAATAAGGTTGCAAGAAAAAAATAAACATAACTAACATCGAATATTCTACAATTAGGAAACATTTTTTATAAATTGGCTAATTAAAACTGGAAGGAATAGTATCTTGAAAAAAAGAAATCTTCCTTCTTATTTCTTTCTCAGGATTTATTTTTTTGCTCTTTGACTTACTTTTGCATGATGAATTCAGTCATATCCTCACATACCTCTAAATAATCCCTTTTTTCTTGATATGATTTTTTCCTTTTTATTTTTCATCACCTTGAATTATTGTCTATTTCAAAAGTGTTTCCTCACCTAACATTTTTTTCTTTCTTCTAAACACAGAATATTAACATTAAGTGTGAGAATAAAAATTAAAACTCTTTCACAACGTGAACTTTTGATCATAATAAAGCTTAGTTGAAGTATTTATTTAAGATGCAAACACTTCTGCACCTATATGTTCTTACACACGTGCCTAGGCATACCTGTCTTGTGAAAAGGAGTGCATCAGCTGGTGGAGCATTTCTAGAATGTTTAATTTGTACAACCCACAAAGGTTTATTAAGTGTCGTTCTCAGAATCATCATCACTAAATTCAGAAAATGCGTCAGAATATAATAGGTCCTCAGTCAATAATTGTTCGTTAAGGAATAAATCAAAGAAAAACTCAATGAACATTAGTTAGCATTTCTCTTTATTAATTAAAATCATATTTTCTAAAAAATACATTTTAAAAGGGGAACTTGATGATAAGAATTACAATGAAACTCTTTATTCTTTCTGTTATTCTTCATTCCTGTATTCTATTTTTTATATAGTTTTATTTTTATAAGATATATACTGATATTTTTATATTTTTAATTTTAGATGTTATGTTTCTCTCTATATAATAGAGAATTTAACTCCAAATCTCCTTCCCTTTATACTAATGGTTGCTGCAGCTCCAGTCATTTCATTTCATTGGTTTCCACAGCTTTCAGGGGCTTGGGGTTTGTTTTAAGCTACATTTATCAGACAGCTTTACAAATTCATATATAAAAATGTCATTCAATTATTAAAAGCTACAGAGAATTCCATAATAATAAATTTCACCAATAGTAAAAATGGCATTATAAACTACCTAACTCACACATTTTATTTGTTTGGATAAGTGTCCAGATACATATTTTAAATTTTGTAGGTTTCTTTCACATGTGCTAGACAGACCAAAACAGTGTGAATATATCTATTCCCTAAATTTCACCAAACCTTAATATTGATCTTTAAACAATTTGAAAATGGTCTGATGGACATTTAGGAAACTAGGCTGAACTAAATATTTTATTTTTTACATTTTCTTCCTGCTTCATTTTGAAAATTACTATATAAATGCAGTTAACTTTTTTATTAACCTCTATCTGTGTATGTGTGTATGCACATATGTGCATAAACTATAAAGAATTTGAAGATAATCTAACATATTGACGGCAAGAAACAAGCAAAGCCCAAAGTATCTCACATTGTTGCATTGGTCAGAGAGACTCATCATCATCATTATGACTGAGTCATTCAGGTTGCTTTCAATTACATTCATTGTCAATCAATGAAGTTAAAGATTCCATCCCAAATTATGCCACATATCCCTCATTTAGAAAATGAATTTTCAACTAAAGTGATCTTCAGTGTGTTTAGTCTCTTTCTATTCATGTGTCTGTTTAAAGACTTGTTTGAGATTGAACAACAAGAAGTAGGATGGTGTCTATTGAGTGTGATGAATTTGATATTTCCTGATCTTAAGGTCTTCCTATAAAATCATTACCTAGGTTTATTCAAGATAGTGATCCATTTAATAATTTAAATTACTGTGCTACTTAAAAGCTTAAATAAGTGCTTTGCCAACAGCACTCTATTTTAAGTATACAAATATTCATTTTAAGGGGATAGTCTCAAAACTACTAAAAAAACTACATTTTTTTCATTCATTATTTACTTTATATTTTGCTTCTCTGCATGATAGTTTATTTGCAGACATTTAAAAAATTTTTTATTTTTACTTTTATTTTTACAGATTTCATTTTGATTCATTGTATATATATGGGGCACAAATTTTCATTGCTATGGTTGTGCATGATGTACATTCATATCATTATTGTTAATCACACATGAACATAGGGTAATGATGTCTGTCTCATTTCCCCATTTTCCATACTCCCACCCCTGCCCCCCTCTTATTTCCCTCTACATAATCCAAAGTTCCTCCATTCTTCTCTAACTCCCCACCCATTTTTAATGCAACATCATGGACACCTAGCAAATACCCAATTGTAATATGATTGATGTCCTTCCTGCATCCTGGAAAAATCCTCTAATCTATCTGGGTTTGTTTGTTTTAATTTTAAACTCTTGATGCTTCTTTTGGGTTTTGCCAAGGTCCGGCACACAGCATGTGTCTTCCCAACTGAGCTTTCCAATTGCCTCCACATCACATTTCCTATTATAGACCTGAAGGCATTTTCTGTTTCTGTGTTTTCTTTGTGTTTTCTGGTTTTCTTCTGGTGAACTAGTGTTTTTCAGGCACTCTATTTTCAATTTACCTTAAACTCCTGACTCTACATTCTGAATTTTCGTGCTTCTCTTTAAACTTCAGTCAGGCTGTCAACCCCACTTATTGAATTCCTGCTGTGAAAAGATACAAAAGGAATCAAGGCAACATTTTCTTTCCTTGAAGAATGTAAAATCTACTGGGTGAGACAAAGCATACAGTCCCATTAAAAGCCCCTAAACTATGCCAAAATAGCCTGAAATAAGCAAGTATTAATTTAGCATAACCATTAGTATATTCTGAAAGCATGCAACGCTATTTAGTTCTAAGTGAGATTGTTTAGGAATTTCCTTTTAGATCAGAGAGTTTTGAATCTCATCTATCAGACACGGTGCCTTTTTAAATAATAAATATTTTGTGATTTTCCCCAATATTATGCTAAAATGAATCAATAGATGATAAAATCTAATGATGGGTATTGTCCAAACAAATTAATAGCTCATCTGGAATGTAAGAATACAATCAAATAACTTATAGTCAAATAATATGTATTTCAAAATAAAATTGATCAGGCATATGCACACTAAAAGACAATATTAAGTAGAATCAGATACTGGTCCTACATGTGATGATTACAATATGTTGATGACATTAAAATCAAGGGCAGCAATGTTCTTTCCAGAATGGACTGACATTTGGTAAGACCCCAAGGAAAAATAATCTCCCCTTAGTTTATATGAGTTACACTCATGAGAAAATTCAGTGTACATCAGAACTGTAAATCAAATACACACACACACACACACACACACAAACAGAACTTTAGTTATCTGTGTTAAAAGGGTTAAATTCTAGTCTAAATCATTAGGAACATCAGTGGCTATTCAGATAAGATGAAGAACAGGGACGTTTATTGTGCAAGGCTGTCCTCACTCTGAAGGGTGTCTAGTATCCTCCCCTGACTTCCATGCCCAATCATGTGACAACTGAACATGCCTCCCCCTTCAGGAAAGCATGCCTTCAAGATGCCCAGTGCCTGTTCTCAATGACTCCAAATAGAAGAGTGGACAGATCTTTAATAAGAAAAGGCCAAATGGTCTCTCTGATAAGTGAATGATGATGCATAATGTGGGGTGGAATGATGGCAAGAATGGAGAAAGGACAGAGAGCATAGAGGGAAGGGAGGGGTGGGGTTGAGGTTGGGGGGGTAAGAATAATAACAGTATGTGTGACAGACATCATTGCCCTGTGTACATGTATGAATGCACAGATGGGGTGACTCTACTTTGTGTACAACCAGAAAAACAATTGCTGTACTCCATTTGTGTTCAATGAATCAAAAAATTAAATAAGAGTCTCATGCTCTACCGACTGAGCTAGCCGGACACTTTACAGACGAAGATCTACAAGCAATCAACAGATTTATGAAAAAATGTTCAACATCACTCATTATAAGAGAAATGCAAATCAAAACCACCTTAAGATTTCATCTTACCCCAATTAGAATGTCTTTTGTCAAGAACACAGGCAACAACAGGTGTTGGCGAGGATGTGGGGAAAAGGGTACACTCATACATTGCTGGTGGGAGTGCAAGTTGGTGCAGACACTCTGGAAAGCAGTGTGGAGATTCCTTAGAAAACTTGAAATGGATCCACCATTTGACCCTGCTATCCCACTCCTTGGCTTATACCCAAAGGACTTAAAATCAGATTGCCTCAGTGATGCAGCCACATCAATGTTCATAGCTGCTCAATTCACAATAGCTAGATTGTGGAATCAGCCTAGATGCCCTTCAGTAGATGAATGGATAAAGAAACTGTGGTATATATACACGATGGAATATTACTCAGCCATAAAGAAGAATAAAATTATGACATTTGTAGGTAAATGGATGATGTTGGAAACTGTTATGCTAAGTGAGATCGGCCAATCCCAAAAATCCAAAAGCCGAATGGTCTCTCTGATAAATGAATGATGATGCATAATGTGGGGGGGAAAGATGGCAAGAATGGAGGAAAGATAGCCAGCATAGAGGGAAGGGAGGGGTGGGGGCGGGTGGGGGGTAAAATCAATAACAGAGTGTGTGACAGATATCATTGCCCTGTGTACATGCAAGAAAGCACAGATGGTGTGACTCTACTTTGTGTACAACCCTTGAAACAATAGCTGTACTCCATTTGTGTTCAATGAATCAATAAGTAAATAAAAAAAAAAAGAACATCCCAATAATAAGCAAAAAAAAAAAAAATAATTAAATAAAAAAAAAAGAAATGGCTAAAAATCACAGACGAACTTCCTTCACTTCCATGGGATCCTAAACCTTGTTTGTGGCAAAATTAAATGAGAAACTTGTGACTTTTCTATTTAATACACATTTACCTAGTGCTAATGATGCCTGAAAGTGTTACAAACACTCTGAAGATATTTTCTCATTTAAACCGCATAACAAACTTTTAAGGTAAACAGCATTGTTATTTCCATTTTACAGATTAGGAAACTGGAGCGTTGAGAGATGAAGTGATTGACCCTCATCACAATACTAATAAATATGGATGCCAAAATTCAAATCTGTGTTTTGATTTCAGGGTAAACACTAAGCACCATAGCATGTAACAGACGTCTACAACCTATCCACATTGGTTTCAGTTCATTAACCCTGAGATAAAGGTAGAGAAACCTGTATGTATTCAAGTAAGACTCTCTTTCTTTCTTTCTTTCTTTCTTTCTTTTTTTTTTTTTTGTGGTGGTGCTGGAGATTAAACCCAGGGCCTTGTGCATGCAAGGCAAGCACTCTACCAGCTGAGCTGTATCCCCAGCCCAAGACTCACATATACTGAGGAGTGCACTGACTAGTGTTTGAGAACCACAGCACTATACCACATATTCGTTGGGAGCAACAGGAGATGTGTATGGCTGTATTTGTATCTCTGTGTTGAGTATAATGAGGAAGTAGGTGGGGAACTGTTCATGCAGAACCTTGAATCCAGGATAATTCAGATCACATGGGTTTTAAAAATGGCCACTAGGGAACTATATATTGTTCAGATGAATGAAGTATATTGGAAATGCAACACCAGAGGAAGAATACAAATGGCATAATAAACATGAAAATTGTAGTAAGCATAATTCATTCAGCAAATATGGAAAGATATAAATCGGATGCTGGGAAAAAATTAGATCCCATGCATGATGTGAAAAAAATATATAGTATCTTCTAACTAGCTACTAAATAGTTTTCAATTATAAAGCTCAGAAGCCAATTAGATAATTGTAGGATCATAGATGGAGCACTAGCCCTGGGAGTTAGAAAATACTTTTGAAACCATTAAGTCTAGGATCAGGCAGATAAGGCAGCAGAATATTTCTGACACAATAGGGAGTAATGGGGAGGGTATCCAACTAGAATGTGCACTGAGAGCAGCTGTGACTGTTCCAAGCAATTACTCATATCATTATGCCACCCGAAGTCTGCAAATTCCCAACATTTAAAGTACAACCAGAAATTCAGATTTCAATCGAATACTTCACATTTCACCATATTATCCTCAAACATATTTTGGAAATTTTATCAATTTGCGGAAATCTGGATCTGGTGTATTTTTCACGTCTTCTAAGTTTTTATATCAGAAATGTCTGACTTTATAAAGGATTGCTGAATTATCTTTTACTAGTTTATAATTTTTGACAGTTTATAATAAACAAAACTAACTCTTCTACCTCCAGTAATCCCTATATTTCTAATGACCAGTGTCAATAAACCACACGATCTAGGGCTCATGAGGGATTTGGTTCAGACTCATGCCTTCTATTTAGCAGGTATTCAACCTTAACCAATTCACTTAAAATTTCTTGTCTCCTCTACAAATTGGAATTTAAAATTCATAATCTATGTTCCCCTTAAGGCTACTATAAAAAATCAAAATGCAAATCCAGAGACGCTATCTCTGATAGAAATACAATAAGAGCCAAATTTGTAACTAAACATTCTAGAGTATACATTGCAAGAGAAAAAAGGGACAGGTAAAATTAATTTTAATAAAACTCATTTAGTCAAAGTGCCTAAAATGTCAAAATGTTGTTAATGTAAACATTATGGTAGAATTATTTTTCATTCAAAATCTTTTATTATTATCATTAGTGTTGTTGTTATTATTATTATTATTATTATTATTATTATTATTATTATTGGTACTGGGATGGAACCCAACAGCACTTCACCACTACGCCACATCCACAGCCCTCTTCATTTTGAGACAGGGTCTCACTAATTTGTTCAGGGCCTCACTAAGTTGCTGAGGCTGACCGTGAACTTGTGACCCTCCTGTCTCAGCCTCCCAAGCCACTGGGATTACAGGTATGTACAACCAAACCTAGCTCGTGCAATGTCTTTGATATTTGATGTGTATTTTATACTTCCAGCATGTTTCAGTTTGGATTAGTCACATTTCAGGTGCTTCATATCCACAGGTGGCAGTGGCTATTTTGTGGGATTTCACAAATCTAGATAATAGCTCTTAACTTTCTTTCCCCTGAAGATGTTCTTTGAAATAAAAATATTAGGAAAAAATAGCTGAAAGTAAATTTTCCAGAAAATGATACTTTCTCAGCTAATCACATATTTGCTAGTTTTGTTACACTGTTTGTATTAAAAGTAACTGAAGAAATCATGCAATATGATAAATGTCATATATATCAAATATGCAATAGGATATATATCATATATATCATTATGTCTCACTCTTTCTATAGGGCAAAAACTTAAATCTACATCAAAGATGAGCTAAGTAAGGTCTTAAACTTTTTTTGAATTTTAAGTTGAAAAAGTTTAGCAAAATTATTTTTTCTAGTTCCATACTAAGAGAAGATACCAAGAATTTCAGTATAAATAATGTCCTTTGATAAAATTAAAGCTGACACAGTCAAAATTAAAATCTTTTTCAACAGAAATTTTATTCAAACCTTTCATTGTTTAAGGGTGTGTACAATTTCACACATGTAAGCTCCTCTATATATTTGTTATGAAGTTTGTTCAGTGCTGGGCACACAGTTGAATTTTGTTATGATAGCTCTGGTCGAAGAGATGTCTACCACCACACTGGCACAAAGAACCTCTTTAGTATAGATAAGTCTATCAATATGGTGATGACGAAATAGGATGCATGGAGTAGCTTCCCCAAATTATTTTTCTGGTGCACAGAACTATGACCTTTTGTTTTACACTTTACACGAATTTTACGGAAAATAATAAGATCCCATTAGATTCCTTAGCTAATGGAATCCTTTATCCTAAATGCAGACTGGGAGTTAGTCATTAACACAACATTTCAACTTTCAGCCCAGGAAGATGGAAATTTCTAATGTCTAGAAGCAATAATTACAGAGATTTCCCCTTTGACCTCTTTTAAGACAGACTCTTAAATCTATAAGCATTCTATTTGTATTATCAACCAAGTTTCTATTCAAAATAGAAACTTTGCCTAGAATGCTGCAAGCCCAGAGCACTGCAAAAATCTAAAGGTTCCTTCACATTTTCTTCCACAGAGCCCACTGCTATGAGGCATATAGCTGGGTGTTTGCAGTGTGGCCACCTAAATGGGCTGTTTCTACCAAGAACATTTAAACTTATCTCCTGTATGGAGTCATCAACCCAAGTTATTTAGTTTAGCCTGCAGCTATACATGTTTTCTTCTAGTCAATTTTCTAAGTACACGCACATAACCATTTGCTCTACATTTCCTATTTCTCTATCTAAAATTCTAAAATCTTTGTGTGTATGGTGGGGAAGGGTACCAGGGATGGAACCCAGGAGTGCTCCACCACTGAGCTACATTTCCCAGCATTTTTATTTTATTTTTGAGACAGTGTTTTGCTCAGTTGCTGAAACTGGCCTCTAACTTGGCATCCTCCTGCCTCAGCCTCCCAATCACTGAGATTACAGGTAATACACCACCATTCCTGACTAACTCTTTCATTATTCAGCTAAGAAGCTCCCACTCAGCATCCTTTAAAGTTAATTAAAATGGCAATGAAGCATTTTCTTTTCCCTGAAGCTGTTCTTTGAAATACAAATATCAGGGGAAAAAATAGCTGGAGGAAATTATCCAGAAAATGACACTTCCTGAGCTAATCATATATTTGCTAATTTTATTATATTGTTTGTATTACAAGTAAATGAAGCAATCCTGTAGAAATTTAGTATGTGCATTCTATTAGAGAAAACATAAAGTTCACATTAATTATCATAATCATTAGAATTATTAAAATCAAATTATTATTTAATTATATGTATTACATTTTTGTCTATCTACTCCAAAACATGATCCAAAGTGGAGTTGTGTATTTGAGGCATATTCTACCATAGTTTTCTCATTGCAACAAGAAAAACATAATTTTCTTATTGAAAAATGCTGTTTGGATTTTTGGTTTTTTAGTTAATACATAACAATAGCACAAATTTATGGAGTATGATGTGATATTTTAATACAAGTGTAAATACATGTATACTCCAATATGTACTGATCAAATCAGCATAATTAGCATTTCCATTTCCATAATTAGCATTTCCAATTAGCATTACATTTCCAACGCTGGGAAATGTAGCTCAGTGGTGGAGCACTCCTGGGTTCCATCCCTGGTACCCTTCCCCACCATTCCATTTCCTTATCATTTCTTTATGTTTAGATACGTCAAGTTTTTCTTATGTAGTTTTTCCACAAGATGCACATTAGTTTATCATAAGCTATAGTCACCCACTGTACTGTGTAAGAGTAGGACTTATTTCTATGGTCTAACTGTGTTTCGGTCCCATTACCCAACCTTCCTCTATACACCTAACCTTCCTTGTGTCTAGGAAATACTTTTCTATTCTTTTCCACTTTTAGATCAATTTTTAAAGCTTTCACATGTAAGAGAGAATATACAGCATTTTCCTTTCTGTATATGGCTTGTTTCACTTAACATAATGCCCTCTAGTTTCATCCTTTTTACCTCAAATGAAGGATTTCATGATATTCATGGCTGAATATTATTCTATTATGTACATATGCCACATTTTCCTTATTCATTCCCCAGTTGATGAAGACCTAGGTTGACTTCATATCTTATCTATGGTAAACAGCTCTGTAATAAAGCTATTTGGGGATAGGACCACAGCAAGACAGAAATCCAGCTGGGAAAACAAGTCCTGTAGCTCCACGTCTGACATTTGGAACACATGGCATCGAGATGTTCTCTCCAAAGGGCTTGTGTAGCTCTGCCCCGGTGGCCTCTCTCTCAACTTGTCTCTGCTAGATTCCTGCTGCTTTCCTAGAAGGATGTCCCACATAACTGGCATTTCTTAATCTCAGGGGTCTCCACTGCCGCTTCAGTGTCTTCCTCAAATCTCCACACTTTGTCTTCTCAGGGGCTGCCTGCAGGGACTCTGACCCTGCTGCACCTTCCCTGGTCTCCAAGGCCTTCCTTCGACATCTTAATGGAAGCCTCGATGACCCCCTAACTTTAGCATTCTGCGTTCCTGTAAAACCAGCACCACATAGTTGACACCAAGTTCTGATGCCATCTTAAGCAGTATCGAAGCCTCCAGAGGCCCTGGCTGCAGTACCCTTTGAGTGCCTGGGTAGCTAAGCATGTTGAAAAAACTCCATAGGCCCCCTTGTGCAAGCAGGGTGTCCCATTGGTCTCTTCTCAAGAGAAATTTTACTTTTACTCCCTTGAGTGTGAGATGGGTGTGGTCTTGCCAGTTCCTGAGATGCCCTCAAGCCATCTTCTTCTTGTCTCTGGGCAAAGTCTTTAGCATTTCTATAGTGGCCATAATGTCTTTAACAGCTGTAATTCCTTAGTCTCAGTTTCCCTTCCAACTTTCAAGTCCAAGTTTTTCAAATCTTTCTACTCTGCTTTCTGCTCCTGATAATCACAGTAAATTTGGCTAAAACCTGCCAGTAAGATCCATGCTACTGCCTGACTGCTATGCTGCCTAGACATTTCTTCTGCCAGATTAAGAAGTCCATTGCTTTTACAATAATCCTCACAGAAAGTCTCAGGACACAGGCAAAATACAGACAACATCTCAGCCAGAACATAACATGAACGGCCTCTAGTCCAATTACCAATAGTGTCCTCCTTTTCCTCTAAACCCTCTTGAGCCCTGTCTTCACTGTCCATGGTCCTATTGCATTCTGGTCTTCTGAGTCCCACCAGAATCAGTCATTAAGTTCTACTTACAACAATCTAAAGCATTTCCAGCTTGTGCTGCTAAGCATCTCAAAATTCCTCCCACCAATTCCAAAATGCTCCAAAAGCTTCTGAACAACATGGCCAGGTGAGTCACAGCAACAACCCCACTTCTCAGTACTAATTTCTGTTTTAGACAGCTTTTTCACTGCTTTGACTAAAGAACCCAACCAGAACAACTATAGAGGAGGAAAATTTTATTTAGTGGCTCACAGTTTCAGAGGTTTTGGTCCATGTAAGGGCAACCTTATTCCCCAGGGACTCCAGGTGAAGCTGAACATCATTGTGAAGGAATGTGGTAGAGGGAAGTGACTCACGTGATGATCAGGAGGCAGAGAGAGACAGAGAGAGAGAGAGAGGAGAGAGAGAGAGAGAGAGAGAAGGACTTCACTTGTCAGATCCAAATATAAATACCAAAGCCAAACACTTCCAATGCCCCATCTCCTCCAGCCACACCCACCTGCCTCCCATTACCACTCGGTTATTCCCATCAGGGATTAAGTCACTGATTTTGTTAAGGCTATAACCCAATCATTTCTCCTCTAAACCTTCTTGCATTGTCTCACAAGTGAGCTTTTAGGGGACACCACATTCAAACCATAATGGTACTATAAACTGAAAGCAAATCTATATGCACACATACAGATAGAAATTTTATTCATATGCTCATTTCTAGTAGGGCTGCATCATTTTCTGGGATGTGTGCTTCCCACTCTGTAAACAACTGGCTTTTATGACCTAGTATTCCCTAGCTTACTCTTAATAGCAATTAAATGAATTATTCTATAAGTGTTTAAACATGCTCAGGACTCTCTTGTCATTTAAATGAATAACACCAAGTCTCATGATCCTAATACTCCTCTCTAATGTTTTCTTTCTCTTGAGTTATTCTAATTTGCTGTGTCCATTCCCTTGCCTACCTTCACTCTTGATTCACTTCAATCTATCTTGCACTCTGTTTACCATTTCAAACTACTCTAGTCAAATTAATGGCTTTAAAAGTCATAGGCTCAGTCAGGGCGGTGGTGAATGCCTATAATCCCAGCAGCTTGGGAGGCTGAGGCAGGAGGATCTCACATTCAAGGCCAATCTCAGCAAAAGTGAGGTGCTAAGCAACTCAGTGAGATTCTGTCTCTAATTAAAATACAAAACAGGGCTGAGTCTGGGGCTCAGAGGTCAAGTGCCCCTGCATTCAATTCACTAAGCAAAAAAAATAAAAAAATAAAAAAGTAATTGTCTCAATCCAGTGACATCTTTGATTGACACAACACTTGATCATTATGTAGCAATTAATACTATTGAGCTTTCTATTCATTCTCTCAATAATCTCACCACTGGGTTTCTAGATCTCTCATTTTTCAGGTTTGCCTCCTATCCGTCTGACTAGTAAAGTTCCAACTTTGTTTCAGATTTATCATTTTCTAACTCAAATGTGCATATGGGAGCTCCTTAAGGCCTATGTTGATGATTTCCAAACTTGCATCACTAACAAAACCCTTCCTTTGAGACCAGATACCTGGGTCAAGTAGCTGACTCATCTTTGCTATTCAGTGTCTAAGAATTCCTCAAGTTCAACATTTCTGAAATGAAATTTAAAATTTTCAATATAATATAAAATCTTTTTATCTTTTAATGTCCCATAAATCACTAAATGGTACTATCATTTATCTTACTGAAAGATTCTAGAATTTGGCATCATATTTGAATTCTCCCTGCCTCTCTCTTAATCCATTCACTCTTCTCTATACCTACTCTTCATGCTCTAGACCCACATAAACTACTATGTTAGCCTCCTGACTTGTGTCCCTTTGTTTACTTGGCTCATACCACCATACTTCAGATGTTGTTTTACTCTTAAGTTGAAGAAAACCTAATAATTGAAATATGGCCTGATTACCCCCTACTTAAAATCCTTCAGTGGTTCCTCACTGAAATTAAACAGAGACCAGAATCCTCAACACAAGCTCTAGTCTCTGACTTTGCTGGCTACTGACAACATTTTCATCTTCATGTCACATTTCCTACTTCTCCCATGTGGCTGTTCACCATCCTGAACTTCTTCAAGTTCCTTGAGTTCCTCAGGCAGGCATCAACCACAGGGCCTTTGCACCTGCTGTTCCTTATACCTTTCTCACATTCACTCTACACATTGTTTAGCTCCAACTCATTCTCTAGACCTTCACCTGAGACTCTCTCTGAGGAAATTTGCCTGGAATATTATTCCTATGTGATATTTTTAATAGTATATCCTTACTGAACTGTTTCTTTCCTTCAGAAAATTTATCAAAATAACTACCATATATTTGTTTTGTAGTCACTTTTCAAATGGCTGACTTCCTTGATCTACCTTAAGATCTAAGAAAGCAAGCTTTCTTTGCTCACCATTGTATCTTCAATGTTTAGGTTTTATTAATAAGATTCTTATTTTCTTCAAAACTGTCATATATTCATTTGTAGAATGTCAATGAATTTTTTTGAAAAAACAAGTTGATATTATACATAATTACATGCCAATACCCCATCTTATGCAAAAGTATGCAGTGCAGTATTTAGATCCTATAAGGAAAACAACTACAGAAAAGTAAGTGTAAGCCTATGAATAAAGAAGGTGAAACTGTTAATAACTTTGAAATGAATAATCACTTTCCTTTATTACCAGAAATATAGGCTATTTCTATTTATTTTACTTTTTGTGGTACTGGGGATTTAACCCAGGAGCAATTTACCACTGAGTCACATCCCAAGCCATTATTTATTCATTTTTGAGACAGGTTCTCATTAAGTTGCTTAGGGCATTGCTAAATTGCTGAGACTGGCCTTGAACTTGTGATCCTTCTATCTCAGCCTCTTGAGTTAAGTATAGGTTATTTTTACCTCAAATCTAAACTATACAAATTTAAATTGTAAAAAATAATTAGTGAAAATTTGGTCACAAAAAATAGCCTAATTTAAATTATACTGGGGACTTAGCTACACTTTCAAAGTGTCTCTTTACCACTGTAAATCTACAAAAGTAATTTTGATCAGAATTTACCTCTTAGTCAAGAAAACTTTTTTAAAGAGCTATAACTATAGGATATATGTCCTGACTAGTCCTCCTCCAAAGTTATGTTAGTAGAAAAGAACCTTCCAGAAAAGCAGTGGAGGTAGTTTGGTTGAATTAGAATCCCATGATTGCCACTCTCAGTGGTGGCAAAGGTAGCTATTAACAAAAGTGGTGCTGTGAGCTTAGTGCTCAATGGCAAAGTGCGTCAATAAACTCCACAGCAAATGACCCAGATCAAAATCAATGCTACTAGTTAAACAATAATCTGGTTCTTAAACAATGATTTGATCCAAAGTTATTGAACATTCTCTGGAACTATTTATACAATAGCCACTAGTCAGATGCTTAAGGCAAAGGAGGAGGATATCTCAGCACAGCGCACTTCACCAGTCCAGAAACAAGCAGAGAGCAAAAACAGCACTGTGAATCCTGTGTGAGGACGGCTGTCCAGCTGTCTGCCTGCCCTGCAGGAGCCTGTAGGTCCTCACATCTCTGCCAGGAGCATCTACTTCCTTGCCTCATTGTCAGGCTAGGCCAATGGACTGTGAGCAGGAGACACACTTGCCCATCTTTGTATTTACAAACCACTGCATGCTTCTGTCAATACTTCTCCTCTTTTCTCTATCATCAGATGGGTAAATCAAGATCAGAGGCTGCTTCCTGAGTTGGTGTTTTGGAATGAAGAAGAAAAGCTGTGCAAACCTGTGACCACTGAAGCCGCCATAGTCAGGAAACGCCATTCACTTGACCTACACCTGTACTGTGAGCCAGTGAGAATGGGGGATATTACTGCAGCCTTACTGAGTGAAAACAAACTGGAGCCATGAGCATCCACTAGGACCACCTTTCTGTTTGTGAACTTCACCAAGTCAGGATTGGAATCACAGAGAAGTCAGGTAAGGATGGACAGGCATTTGCTCTGAGGGAGGTTTCATTTGGGGTGAGATCTGAAAGAAAGGTGATGGTTTTTGCTTGCAGGGAATTTACATTCCATTAGGAAGAACTTCCAGACTTCATGAAGCCATAAATGAAGACTCACTCCTTTTAGAGAGGAACCATCAGAAAATGTTTCATGGGAAAATGAGAATTTAATTCGGACTTTAAAGGGTGGCAGGATCACTCCCTGTGGGTGAAGAGGGTGTACATTCACATTTCTGAGACCGTAAGCACATAACCAGGATACAACTCAGGAGGGAAGCACAGACAAGCATGTAGGAATGAAGCTTTCAAGTAAGAGGGGATGTCAACGCTGGAAATGAAAGCCAAGGCAAATGCCCAGAGTGCCTGTTTCAGTTTCCTTCTCTGGAGCCAGAATCTAGAACAGGGCAATTGACCTCAGGAAACTCATCCCTAGCATGGAGTCCTGTGGAATCTGTTGGGTATTTCTTTAGGCGTTCAGCTAGTGCATCTTCAGAATTATGAAACTCTGGCCTCTAATATAGGTCTCTTTGGAAACCTGCTGCTTCAAAGGCCCACATAAGAGATAGAGCAATATAGTGCCATGTATACAATACCTCACATAGATGTGATCCTGTGTGTGTGTGCATGAGAACTTAAAATAATGGTAGGCAAAAAAAAAAGTGTGTATATATATATATATATGTGTGTGTGTGTGTGTGTGTGTGTGTGTGTATGTTTTGATAAGGTTGCTTTATCTATAGTCCTTTTAAAAAATTGCTTGGTCAGTCTCTCTTTTCCTTCCACTAATATCTTACCTTCTCTCATAAATTAAAACAAAGTACAGAAAATAACTCTGCAACTTTACAAATAAGATTCCAAAAAGTATTCTGATTAAATATTTTGACTACGGTTTCTAATGCTAGACGTGTTTTGCTACCCGGAGTATTCAAAGACAATATTTCAAAGCTATTTTTAGTACTTCTTGTGTTATTTTTATTCCAGATCACATCTTTACAATTTCATTAACATTCTAGTAATATTTAATGTTGTTTGTGTATTATAAACATTACTATGAGGCTTTGAATTACTATGCACTTTCATGCACCTCTTGTTTAGAAAACACAAGAGTGATGCTAAAATGTCAGCTTGGAAATAACTGGTTTAAAGTCATTTACTAGATGAGAGTACTTAGATGCAGACTGAAAACCATTTCATGATCAATCAAACATGCATCTATATAAACAATATTAAATGAAGAATAAAAGCCATTTTCTAGATAATTAGGCAAATTTTCATTTAAGGTATGTTTTTGTTTATTTTTCTGGTTAGTTATTTTTGTGCTAAAATTACATTGTCTGAATTCCACCAAAAGTATTAATCTATAGTCATCACTTCACATTAGATATGTAGGCACAGTATCCATGTTAATTATGTTTGTATGTTGAGGTACAAATATAATCCCAGTAGTTTTCTAAAGCTTCATATTATTATGCTTATATTACACTATTGAAGAAAATATTTTGTTCAAGGTAATGCAATATTTATGGTGGTCCTATATTCTAGTAAAATCAACTCTAATAATTAGTTGTTAACTAATAATTAGTTGTTAATAATTAGTTGTTAATTAGTAGTTAACCATCCAATGGAAAGGGTACCACATCATGGTCTAAAACCAGAGAGAAACTAGAGGCATTCAGTTTCTAATATCTAAAATCTAATGTCTAACATTTAGTATCTAATATCACTTATCAGGTAAAGGGTAAAGTCTTAAAGCTTTTAAATCTAGTTTAAAAATAGTAGCTTTCCCCAGCACAATGGTTTACCCCTGTAATCCCAGTGATTTAGGAACCTGAGACAACAGGATCATAATTTTGAGGCCAGCCTTAACAATTTGGGGAGACACTGTCTTAAAATAAAAAATAAAAATGGGCTGGAGATGTAGCTCAGTGGTAGAGCAGCTCTGGCTTCAGCCCCCAGTGCACTCTGCCCATCTCCCCCAACAAAAGTGTTTTCAAGCAAAATCCATTTGATCAAATCACTCTTATTGAAATCCCTTCCAGGAAATCCTCTGCTTTCCTCTTCACCTTTACATTTCTCCATTCCATACTAGAGAATTTGTTGGGTTCCTAAAAATTCTCTACGTATATAATCATATGTCATTCTCCAACATTGAGATTGATGTTTCTTCCTTACCATTTGTTATTCATTTCATTTCTTTTTTCTCCCTGCACTGCCCTATGTTTAAAAATCACAATATGGAACAAACATATAAAAAATTCAAAAGGACAAATATACATTCCAACAAAGTATAAAATCAACATCTCTATGGCCCCTATTAATGTCCAGAACCAGTGAGTGGCCAGTATTCAGAAGGCCCCTGGGTTCTGCTTCTAGATTATAACACCCCTCTATCCCATTGGTAATCATACGACTAACTAGTCTGAAATTCCTTTTTTTTTTTTTTTTCCTTTTTGTCTTCTTTCTAGATTCACTATCTAGTTGGAGATCTCAAAGCAAGGTGGTTCAATTTGTTTCCTGTGTTCAAATTTATAAAATAGAATCATACGGAACTCATTATGTCTGGCTTCTTTTACCCAACATGCTGAAGGTTTACTTCCTTACTGGTTTATTTATTTATTTGTGCATTTTCATGTATCTGTATATGTTGAGGTCTAGCATTTTGGGGATGAATAATCGATATTTTGTTTATCCATTCTAATATTGACGGGCAACTATTTGGGTGTTTCCAGGTTGGAATCATAATGACCAGATTTGCTATGAATATTCTGGTCTGCTTCCTAGTGATTTTTAGGCACACACAGAAATGGAATTGTTAGATCATATAATATGCATATTTGCAGCATCTTCCAGGTAGTTTCAAGCTGCTTTCCAAAGTGGCTATTACCATTTCACATACTTATCATTAACTTACGAGACTTTGCTACATCACATTTTCACCAACATTTTATGTTTTCAACTTTAAACTTCTGCAAAGTTGGTGGTTGTAAAGTTACATTTATGGTGTTTTGTTGTTGTTGCGGTTTTCCCATTTTTAATTATTCTTTCCCAACAATTATACATTTAATTTTCTTTTCTACAATTTTGGAAGCTTAAGTGATAGTTGCACACAGCCTTCCATTTTCTCACCAATAAGGAAATGCTTCCTAGGTTTTACTTGTTAAATATAATTCTTTCTCGAAGTTTTCTGTAAGATCTTTTATTAAATTAAAATTCTCTTATTTTTCTAGTGTATGAATTTCAAATATAACTGAATATTGAATTTTAGCAAACATTTCTTCTGCATCTAGTGAAATAATCTCATAATTTTCCTTCTTTATTAGACTAATGTGATAAACTGCATGTTTTCATATGTTGCAAGGCCAACCTTGCACCCTGAAATAAATCAAACTTGGTTGTGAATTATTACTTTTTTCTATAGACAAATTTGACTTACTAATAAATTGGAGTTTTAATATCTATGTTCATGACAGGGACTGGTCTATAATTTTCCTTTCTTATAAAGTTTCCTCAGTTTTAGAACCAAGGTTATACTGTTTTCAAAGTATGAGCTGAGAAGTTTCTACTTTTTTGTATTTGGAAGAATTTGTATAAGAACTGGAATTTGTTCTTCCTAAAATGTTTGGTAGAATTTGCTGGTAAAGGACTGGGATCTCTGTGTGTCTATGTGTGTGTGGGAAGACTTAAAATCTGGGTTCCTTAAAAAGTGTATGATTCAAAATATTTATTGTTGTGTCAGAGTTAAGCTGCCTTTTTCTTGAAATGTGTTTATTCCATCTAAATATTTCTTAGTATGAAGTTTTCAATAAGAACCTTATGTTTTCTTTGAAGTTTCCTTAGTATTCCCAGTTATATCCCTTTTCAAATTTATATGATATGATTAAATTATATGTAATGAGTTATGATATTTTCTTTCATTTTTGTTTTATTTTGTTTTTTGGTACTGGTGATTGAATTCAGAGGCACTGTACCACTGAACTACATCTGTCCCTAGTTGTTTGTTATTTGGATTTCTTGAGATTTGACTTTTTGAGATAGGGTCTTGCTAAATTGCTGAGGGTCTCACTGAATTGCCCAGGCTGGTCTCGAAGTTGTTATCCTCCTGCCTCAGTCTCCTGAATCACCAGGATTACAGGTGTATGCCACCTTGACCAACTTTCCCTTCTATTTTGTTTTTTTTTCGTTATATAATTCATAATATGGTTTCTTACCCAATCCATGAGTTATTTAGAAGTGTTTGTTTACCTTCAAACATATTAGGATTTCCTACTTTTCCTTTTGTTTTTGATTTATAAATGAATTATTTTGTAGTCAGTAATCTCAGTTGGGATTAGAGGCACCATAACACTGCATCAGGCTTGAATTTGTATATTCCTCTTCAGTTGCTTCTTTTCAAATATCTAAATTTTTTTATAATTATGTTGTCCTGATGATAGAAATGTGTATCATTACAAAGTACCTCCCTTTACCTCTTAGAAAGACTCGTTAAGTCTTTTTGCATTAATGTCCATTGTTTCTAATTATATCGAACAGACTTCTTTTATTGTGTGCAGAGATTTCTGATTTCTTCTGTATATGTTCAACTACAAGTTTTACTTGTAGTACACATATGTGTTTTCACTATGTGTATCCAGTTGAATAGTATTTGTCTTTTATTGAGAACCGTTAAGCTATTTACATTTTATGTAATCACTAATATTTTTGAGTTTATACCTAACATCTTACCATGTTACTTCTACATGTAATGATTGCCCTATGTTCATTTCCTCTCTTCTCTTGCATTTAATTACCATAACTGAGCACTGCATCCTCAGGCTTCAATTAGACAATCAGTCAGGGTTCAATTAGAGAATCAGTACTACTAGAAGAGGTGGCGATACAGATAGACACCTTAAAGGTGTGAGTGTTCTACAGAAGCCCACAAACTTCATTATGGAATTAAGCATGCACTCCCCCAGCTGAGGAGTCAGAGAAGCTGAAGGAGGATCCAAGGAAATATGAACAATGAGAACCTCAGCCATGGACACCAGCCCACAGGGTAGGCCAGCTGGTGAAGGGCATCATACAGCTGCTTCTCTCCACCCTCCAAATCTCCTAGAGAATTATCTTATAGACTCTTGACTCTAACCAGAAACTCATGAGATAGGAATGCTGGGAAATGCAGTTTTGCCTAGCCACGCTTATGAATCACAAAGCCACCAGAACTGTTTTTTTTTAATCCCATGTTTTTCACATTTTTGAAATTATGCACAAGTTTATATTCTTCTAGTGACTACCTGAGTGATTAGTCTATATGTATCCTTTATATTAAAAGACTGATGTTATTTGTAATTTTATTATAGACTCAGTTAATGCTCTGTACTTTATCTCCTTTCACCTTATCCAATATTCATGGCATTGTCCTGGTATATTTTAGTTCTGTCTGTATTGCAACTCGTAAGTCAGTCAGTGTTACTTTAGATTTGTCTTTTTTACCTTTTTGTTCCTGTCCTCTTTATTCCTTCCGTCTCCACAATCCTAAATGGGATCATGGCTTTCTGTCTGAAGAAAACTTCTTTTGAATTTCTATTACTGTGAGTTTGCAAATAATGAATTTTTGCAATTTTTGTTGATAATATTTTCATTTACACTTCTTTCTTGAGTAAAATTTTTTCCTGAATTTCCTTTTTTCCTTCTTTTTCTTATTTTCTACTGAGAAAATAGCCAATTCAATCTAATTGTTATTCTCATTAAGATAATCTAGACTTTTCTGCTTTTAAATATTGTTTTTATGTACTTCCATATATGTTCAAACATAGGTTTTTCTTTCATTATCCCCTTTTGACTTTTTTCAGCTTATTAATTACTTTTTGAAAATTGTCAACTATTATCGCATCATATATTCCTTCTTCCTTGTTTTCTTTCTCATCTCCTATGGCCTGCTAACTAACAAATGATTTTGACATTCTTATTCTACCCATTATGTTGATTACCATCCCATCTTTTTAATTCTCCACATTTCATTCTGAATTTCTTCTGAGCAATCTTCTTATTCATTAATTCTCTCTTCAGCTGTGTTTCCTTTGCCATCATGATCACCTCTTAGATTTTGTATCAATTATTGTATTTTTCACTTACATTGTTTCTAGTTAGATCCCTTTAATATCTGTAATATCATATTTTGTTTTTTCCAGGACCTCACATAAACTTTCAACACTTAGGTTTTTTATTTCTGTGATGTAATAAACAGTGCTATTATATTTTCTGTGTATAATTTGCAGGTCTTTGCTCTTGTACTTTCGTTTCAGCTGCTAATCATTTCTGATGTTTTTAGTGTATAATTTATTGCCTTATATACCTCATAAAATTTAATTCCTTGATGAATACTATATTTGATACATTATGTTTACTAATAATTGGAGATCTATGACTTTATCTTGTGTCAGAAATTATTTTATTTTGTATTTTCAAAAGTAGTTAATAAGCTGAAAAAAGGCAAAAGGGTTAATGAAAGAGAAACCTATGTTTGAATATATATAGAAGAAGCACATAAAGGTAGCAATCTTTAAAAGCAGAAAAGAGTAGATTTTCTTAATGAAAATAATGATTCATTCCTGAGAAAGTTTACATCCAAGATGCAAGTGTCAGAATTTTATAGAACACAGAGTTGACCAATATACCATGCCTGTCACCACCCCATAACACACCTTTTAGGGATGCTGCTAAGAACAGGGGCCACCTAACCAGCTATTCAATCTCTGATGAGGACTGAAATGTGATCCTTTCTCTTCTGTTCTAGAAATTTGTCTCAAAGTTCTGTTTGCTTCCTAACAACTTTCTTAGGATTGAAAAGTGAAGCAAGGGGCAGTGTGGGAGCATGTGCCTGTAATCCCAGCAGCTCAGAAGCCTGAGACAGGAGGAGCACATGTTCAAAGCCAGCCTCAGCAACAGCGAGGCTCTAGGCAACTCAGTGAGACCCCGTCTCTAAAATTTTATTTAGATAAAATTTTAAATTCTGTATTTTAACAGAATAGGACTGGGGCTGGGGCTCAGTGAGTTCAATCCCTGGTACCCCATCCTCCATCCACCCAAATAAGAAGCAAGGTGACGACAGGTGGGTCTCTGGGCTCTCTGTTCATAGGAGGTTACAGAATTGCACCTCCTTAGACCCTTGGTTTGTCACTCAGAGAGTCCTACCTCTTACTTGCTCTGGAAGAATTTCCCTTAGTAAAAATAACCCAGTTTAGTTTGTTGGCTATGAGTCTCCCCCTTTTATCTTGATATTATAATAACTTAATACTTTATAGATGTGGGGCACAAAACTAAATTTTTCTTCTAAATTTTGACCTATTATTTTATTCATCATATTGGAAAGATTGGTTCAAATCACCTAGTCAGTCATTACTGGAAATAGAAGTCTTCCAGGCAACATTTTATCCTTTCTTTTAGTCTATTTTTTAACCTAAAGCCATGAAAATATTTTATCTGCATGGAAATTTCCCATCCATTTTTGAGTATGTTTGAGTTTCAAACTGCAAAATCATATATATTCTCTAGAATTATCACTTAATTATTTAAAATATTTTATAAAAGCATTTGTATTAAAAACTAATTGTAGAATTGTTTAAGGTTATTACTCTTACAAATATGCAATATTGATAACCATAATAATAAAATACCAATAATAATTAACATTAATTTAGTGTTTACTCAGTTCCAGACACTCTTCTTAACAATTTCTATTTGTAAGACTCAGCGTTTAGGCAACCTTTCCTAGGCCATGTAGTTAGTAAAATCTGAACATTTTAGCTCCAAATTCCATCCTATAAATATTACAATACAATTTCCTTGGAAGCAGTGATGGTGGTATGTCATTTACCACCTATCTCCATTACCAATGCAATGACTTGCATACAGAAATTATGCATTCATTTGCTGCATGACTACATGAATGAATTCAATGTTTTTCAAAGGTATTATAAGCATGGTGATATCTACAAAATGAGAGAAAGATTATTGCTTTCATCAGCTTTTTTGCTGCTGAGACTTAGAAAAATGGTAGAGGAGGAAAAGTTTATTAAAGGGCTCATGATTTCAGAGTTCTCAATCCGTAGAACACAGCCGTCAAAGGCAGAACATCATGGTGGAAGAGTGTGGTGGAGGGAAGCTGCTCACATGGTGATCAGGACGTAAAAAGATGCCACTCTCCAGATACAAAATATATACCCCATAGCCATGCCCCCAATGAACTACTTCCTCCAGCCACACTTCAACTGCCTCCACTTACCATTCAGTTAATCCCACCAGGGATTAATTCACTGATTAGGTTAAGGCTATAACCCAATCACTTCTCCTCTAAACTTTCTTTCATTATGTCACGTGTGAGCTTTTGGGGGATACCACACCTAAACCATAGTAATTATATTAGTATGTATAGTCAGAGAATACTTCACAAATCAGTTAGATTTTGAATTAAGTTATGTGTTAGTCGGTTTTTCATTGCTGAGGGCAAAACACCTGACAAGAATAACTTAGAGGGGGAAAAGTTCGTTTTGACTCATGTTGTCAGAGTTTCAGTCTATAGTGGGATGACTCCATTGCTCTGTGCCCAAGATGAGGCAGAACACAATGGCAGAAGGTTGTGGCAGAGGAGTGCTACTCCACCTAGCAGCCAGGAAACTAAGAACAAGAGGGGAAGGGGTCTGCAGGGTAGGTGAACCCGTCTAGGTCATGCTCCAGTGACCCACCTCCTCTAGTCAGGCCTCACATGTGGACACTTTTCACCCAATGAGTCCATTCAAACTTAAATGGACAGATTTATTCCCATTTCAAAAATGATAAAACAGACTCCACAAGAAATACTCTCTTCAAAATCACATGGTTAAGGAATGCTGAAACTTTGAAAGTACAGAACAAATAGAAGAAAATGAGACAAGGAACTAAAGGGTATAATTCAGAATTTTTATGCTTATGTAAGATAATTTTTTTATTCAGCATGCAAAGCAGATCACATAAATTCCACTTTTAAGGAGAGAAGTCATCAAATTCATACATATAGAAGAGAATCTCATGGTGGTAAGCATGAGGAAATTCCCATCTATGCTAAAGTTGAAATGAGATTGCATTCCTTGTGCTCTTTCTCATTAGACTGAGATGTGTCTCTTTGTGGCTGTTGTTTCATCTCTTTGTTGCTCTGTTTGTAATGTTGCAGCAAACACATATGTGTAATGGTTAATCTGAATTGTTACCTAGAATGTATTAAGAGAAGTCTATGATTAAGAGGCTTTGGGTGTGTATAAGAATGATTGGCATGTGGGATAGTGAATTGAAGTGGAGACCTTCCTTAAGTGTGGGCAGCAACATCCAATAGTTGGAGGCTTGAATGGAATAAAAGTTGGAAGAACAAAGATGCAGATGCAAATCAAGCTGTATTCTTCTTGAACAGGTTCTTGCTTGCTGCTGCAATCACCTGAGGACATCAGACTCCAGCTTCTTCAATGCAGATTCTTCCAGTGATTCTCCAGAGAGTTTCCAGAAGCCTTTGGTCCTGGACTGGAGTAGCATTACTGATCCCTCTTGTTCTGAGGCTTCAGCATCTTGAACTGTGAAGCTACTGGTTCCTCCAGTTCTCTAGCCTACAGACAGTCATTTTGGGAACACCCAGCTTCTAGTAGCATGAGCCAATCTAATAAATCCCCTTTTTATAACCATATATAACCCGTTAGTTGTTTCTCTGGAGAACACTGACAAATACACATACATAAATGTTGTCTGTGTCAGGTACTAAGTTGATTCTCAAGAACATTAAGAAGGAACAGAAACAGAATGTACAAGCAAACAGTATTCATACACTATTGTGCATGTTTTCCATTTAAGAAGTAAGCACAGGTTGCTATAGGGAGGAAAGACAAGGCCAGAGCACGTCTGGAAAAGCTTTCTAAGAAGGTCACGCCTAAACTGATTTGATGCATGTAAAGCATTTAGCCTAACAAATATAAGAAGTAAGTTTCATTTCTATATAAAAGGATAGCATAGGAAGAATCATGGTGATATGAAATAACCTGGTGTGGGGGGAACAATTTCTCAAAGGTGAAACAGAAGCAATGACCAGAGCTGGGTGATGGAGGCTCTTGCATAGTCTAACAAGAAGCCTGATCAAAACTCCATAAAGTGTCTAGAGCAATTGAAAGCATGTACCCAGGGTCCTGGCATATATTTGGTACATGTATTAAAATTTGTCCTCAGTGAGTTCTGATTAAAAAATTTCCTCTCGTTCTGTGTGTGGCTATCCTACTTTCATTAACCACACAGGGCCTCATTTTTGGAGTCTTGAGACTTTTAAATTTAGAATTATTTCTCCCTCTATGGAAACCACTTAGAAGTTATTTGGTTTTCAGTAATCCACAGTGAATGTGACTATAGAAGGAGCCATAACAGTATACACCACCCCATGTTATAACACCTCACTGAGGAATGAAAGGTATTGAAGGAAAGAAATTTTGATGTAAAAAAAAATATGAGATTTTAAAAGACAAGGGAAGAATTTAGGATTAACAGTGTAGACGTGGGGAAAAAAGCTTCCTCTTCTATCACTCTCAAAAGCTTTGTTTGTGAGAGATGTTTTCAAGTGAGGAAAAGCAAAGCTATAGCAGTAAAGCAAGCAGATTCAGAATCCACTTCCCAACAGAGGTTCCCAGGCAGTTCTGATGCAGTTCAGAGGAAATTATCAGAAGGATCAGGGTGAAGCAGCAATAGGTGTGATACAAGGGCATCTATAGGCTGAAAGCTCTCCTTGATCATTCCCATGGAATGTCATGTGCCCAACAAGTGACCTCATGTGCTCAAATTGTATACTGGGGGAGAATACAGACAAAAAACATAAAAACTTCTGAGGGAGGAATTGTCTGTCATTGCTTGGGTCTCTTTTGCTTGAAGACTGTTTCCACTGTAATGAATGAGAAACACACTCAACATACTTGCTTTAGTAAAGTTAATTCTCCACAATACAATTGCATTATAGCTTATCTTCTTTCCCTATATATTTACATCAAGTTTATTCACAAAATGCATTCAAATTACAACTGGAATTATGAAACACTAGCTTTTATGCTGTTTATACATGGTGTGCCAGATTTTCCCCTTAAGGAAGACTGTCCTTCACTTTTAGGCACAGTGTACTCTTGGCATCACCTTGAACTGGAAGCAGATTTCTAAGAGTTTTGGAAATGGAAGATTTTCAGTTAAAGATGTTTGCTTCCAACAGCATACATATTAAAAGTTCTAGCTGATACTGCTTTCAGGAAATGATTTTTTTTCTATTGCATTATTTTTACATAAGTCCTAAAGATAAATAGGGAAGTGGGGGTCCAAGGGAGGGAAATATAGCAGGAAAAGTCCCCAGATTTTCAAAATTGAAAGAAATCAGTTATTAATTAACCTCAGAGAACAAATTTAAAAGCAACCAAATCCTTATGCAGAAACAATAGCTCAATTAAAATATGTACCTTATAGATCCATGTAACAACTTGAAAACAAATTCATCATGTACAAGGTTTTAAAAACAGTGCCATGATTTGGTATTTTTTAAATGAATTGAAGGAATCTTACACTGAGTACATGCTTCTAGTTGACAGTCTTGGGTAGTCTCAGTAACTTCTGTCCTTTTGGAGTGCTCTGTCTTTACTTAATTGTGTGAAGCTTTTGCAGGTAACAGAAAGCCCATCTCTCATTAGTGCCATTGACAATAATTGTCAGCGTGAATATTTCATGGTTAAAATTGTCCTTAATGTCTCTTGGGCATTTCTGCATCCTCTCTTTGTGGTCAGCCCACTCCTATAGCCAAGCAGGTGCTACTTGATGTCCCACCACCAGACATGCTTTCAATATAACCAGTCCAATTGAGCAATTGGCCCATGATATGTACATGCAGTAACTTACTGGAAGTGTAAGTCACTGGAAAATAAAACTCAACAGGGATATGATCAAATCAAAGCAGACATACTGGAAGCATTTGACACACCACCATATTATAATATACTCCTCTCATCCAGTTAAGAAAACAGGAAAACATAAAAAGAACTCTAAAAAGTGAGTCTACATGCAAGTGGTTTCACTAATTCACTTCCATAAAAGAAGGACTTTCTAATGTGCAACCTCAAATGATGAAGTAGATTGTAAATATAAAAATCTAACACAAAACAGACTGGACTTCATCCCTTGAGATTGAAGTTGAAGAGAATCACAGTGTGAACCACAAATGAAGAATGTGGAAAATTGTCACCATCAATTTCAGTGACTTTGGAAGGTATTTGGCAGCCTGTGCAGGAAGATCAAGTAATACCAAATGATGGATTTATCCCCGTTGTCACTGCTGAGCTGATGGATACAAATCACTTGCCTTTTAAACTACAAGTTGTGGAAACAGGATACATTTGAGCTGTAAGGGAATCAAATGAATGAAGTCAGATACCAACAGATCAGAAGGTACACACCCCAATGGAGTCTGGATCAATTCTCTTAAATTGGTTGCAGTAAAGAAAATTAACACTCTCACAACAACCTAAGCACTAGAATCTCTTATCCAATAGTTTTGTGATGATGGTGAAAAGGAAGATAGTGAGGCTGATGTTTCAGGTAAGGGACATTCCTAGGACCACTTCCAATAACATCAGGAGGGCTGGCCTATGTCACCTGTGTATAAATCTCTTAGTGGAGGACAGTGTGAGACTCAGAGAGCTCACCAGTCACATGACCCTCAAACAGCCACATAATCTCCCTGAAGCTGAATTTCTTCCTACGAGAAATGTGAAAGCTAAAAAATAAAAATTTTAGCTTTTTCGCAACGGGTTTGCTGCCAGAACACAGGTGTCGTGAAAACTACTGCTAAATCAAAGCCAAAATGGGAAAGGAAAAGACTCATATCAACATCACTGTCATCGGACATGTAGATTCGGGCAAGTCTACCACTACTGGCCATCTGATCTACAAATGTGGTGGGATCGACAAAAGAACCATTGAAAATTTTGAGAAGGAAGCTGCTGAGATAGGAAAGGGCTCCTTCAAGTATGCCTGGGTCTTGGATAAACCGAAAGCTGAGCATGAGCATGGTATCATTATTGACATCTCCCTGTGGAAATTTGAGACCAGCAAGTATTATGTGACTATCATTGATGCCCCAGGACACAGAGACTTTATCAAAAACATGATTACAGGCACATCTCAGGCCGACTGTGCTGTCCTGATTGTTGCTGCTGGTGTTGGTGAATTTGAAGCTGGTGTCTCCAAGAATGGGCAGACCCATGAGCATGTCCTTCTGGTTTACACACTGGGTGTGAAACAACCAATTGTTGGTGTTAACAAAATGGATTCCACTGAGCCACCCTACAGTCAGAAGAAATACGAGGAAATCGTTAAGGAAGTCAGCAGCTACATTAAGAAAATTGACTATAACTCTGACACAGTAGCATTTGTGCCAATTTCTGGTTGGAATGGTGACAACATGTTGGAGCCAAGTGCTAACATGCCTTGGTTCAAGGAATGGAAAGTCACACGTAAAGATGGTAGTGCCAGTGGAACTACACTGCTTGAAGCTTTAGATTGCATCCTTCCACCAAGTCGTCCAACTGACAAGCCTTTGTGTCTGCCCCTCCAGGATGTCTACAAAATTGGTGGTATTGGTACTGTCCCTGTGGGCCAAGTGGAGACTGGAGTTCTCAAGCCTGGCATGGTGGTCACCTTTGCTCCAGTCAATGTCACAACTAAAGTAAAATCTGTTGAAATGCACCATGAAGCGCTGAGTGAAGCTCTTCCTGGAGATAATGTGGGCTTCAACGTCAAGAACGTGTCTGTCAAAGATGTTCGTCGTGGCAATGTTGCTGGTGACAGCAAAAATGACCCACCAATGGAAGCAGCTGGTTTCCCTGCTCAGTTGATTATCCTAAATCATCCAGGCCAAATCAGTTCTGGCTATGCCCCTGTACTGGATTGTCACACAGTTCACATTGCTTGCAAGTTTGCTGAGCTCAAAGAAAAGATTGATCGCCATTCTGGTAAGAAACTGAAAGATGGTCCTAAATTCTTGAAGTCTAGTGATGCTGCCATCGTTGATATGGTTCCAGGAAAGCCCATGTGTGTTGAGAGCTTCTCTGACTATCCTTCTCTGGGTCATTTTGCTGTTCGTGATATGAGGCAGACAGTTGCTGTGGGTGTCATCAAAGCAGTGGACAAGAAGGCTGCTGGAGCTGGCAAGGTCACCAAGTCTGCCCAGAAAGCTCAGAAGGCTAAATGAATATTACCCCTAACACCTGCCATCCCAGTCTTAATCAGTGGTGGAAGAACGGTCTCAGGATTATTTGTCTCAACTGGCCATTTAAGTTTAATAGTAAAAGACTGGTTAATGAAACAATGCATCTTAAAACCTTCAGAAGGAAAGGAGAATGTTTTGTGGACCATTTGTTTTTTTGTGTGTGTGGAAGTTTTAAGTTATTAGTTTTTAAAATCAGTGCTTTTTAATGAAAACAACTTGACCAAAAATCTGTCACAGAATTTTGAGACCCATGAAAATGAAAGTTTAATGAGAAAAAATAAAAATAAAAATGAAAAAAATAAAAATTTTTAAAAAAAGTTTTACCTATTAAGATTGGGGACTAAAATAGTTAATTCTGTGTAAATGAAGTATGGATGCCTCTGGAGAGCTACTGAAGGCCAATTAAATTTTCCTTCCTGAAATGACTAAAGTTAAAATTAAAGTGGTATGTTAAAACTTTATCAGTGCAAAAAAGACAGAAGATATTTTTAATTAAGATAAAAATTTTAAAGGATTTAAGATACATGAAGGTATGATCAGGATATGAAAAGAACCATTTGGCAAATCAATTAAAGTGATGGTTGTGAAGACAGGCCCCTTCTGAGTAATGTGTGGACAGCACTTTACAACAGAGCCCTGGAGACTATTGAGTTAACGCTGGCAGAATCCAGGGAGAAAGCCAGCTTATTGAAATTCCTGCAAGATCAGCAAATTCAACAAATTAAAAAATTTGAGGAACTGTCCCAGTTCCCAGATGTACAGCAACTGCAAGTGGCACTCACAGACATTCCTCCAACTAATGTGGCCAGGTCACCATGTAAGCCACTGGCCTTGCTGCTGTAATCTCAGAAAAAATGCAGCCATGTCAGAAAGAAAGGGTATAAAATATCTCTCTCAGTCTTACACACACACACACACACACACACACAGACACACAGACACAATTGTGAAAACATAAAGATGAGAAGAATTATTGCACAGGAAGCTTTACAAGCAAATCCATAACCTGAACTCAGGTTATTCTGAATCAAACCCTTTCCAGTTCTGCTTCTATTGCCTCCTTTTAGAAAAAGTATCTAAATCTGTTAATCCAAATAACCCAATGCAATTTGATCCCTTCCAGACAATTCAGAGGTTTTGAGTCTAGTCACTCACACTAGAACTTTTTTTTCTTTTGAGAAAATTTATTAGAAAAAGAAAAGGACAGTTTAGAAAATATCATTATGATGTTATGGGACATAAAAATAAAGCAGTCTGAGACCTTTGGGGAGAATGCATTCCCCTCAGAGAGGAGCTTAATCTGAGGGAAAACCAGTCCTTACAAAAGGGCAAAGACCAATCATCTGAGAGGAACCACATGATGATAGAACACTGAGGCACTGACTCAAGACATGAGAGAGAGAGAGAGAGAGAGTGTAAGAAACGCATGAACAGGGTCATGAAGATAAGAGATACCATCTGAAGGGTCACTGGACTTAAAAACCCCTCTACTTTTGTCTTAATGATAATTATAGCACCAGTTAGCTCCCATAAAATACCTACTCTATAAGGAACACTATGAGAATTTTATCATACTCAATTCTCAAATTAATAAGAAAGATTCTATTGTTATGCTAACTATCAAGATGATGATGAAACTCAGTAAGCACAGAAATTGTGATTGATATTATAAAATTAATAAGTGGAGTTGCTAAGTCCTGAATAATAAATACTTGAGAAAAAAGTTACTAAACTTAATTAAACAAAATTAATAATTTCTTATTCAATTAACAGAAATCATTCTCCAAGGACAAAAGTCTACCCTGACACTAATTTTCACACAGTTTATTTATATTGATTTAATTTCTCAGTTACAATTATACATGTGTGCACTTAGCCAACATTTTCTCAGTGACTACTAAGTAAAAATCACTTTAATTGACATTGTGGTAGGATGGGTTTTTAATTCCCCCATAAACTATTTTTGCAACAAAATATGTTTCTAAGTGTTATGAAGTGTCCCACAAAATCTCCTGTGTTAATGGAGAAATGTTTGGTGGTAAAATTTTTAGATTATGAGAGCTATAACCTAATCAGTCATGGCTGCCATTTCCAGAGAAGTTTCCCTCTGCCATGCTCTTCCATAATGTTGCTCTGTCTCACCTTGGGCCCAGAGACATGTAATCAGCACACTTTGGACCAAACCTCTGAAACCATGAACCAAAATAAAATTTCCCTCCTCTAACCTGTTCTTGTCAAAAATTTTGTTCACAAAATTGTGTACAAATTGTGAATTGTTGTGAAACAAAACTGACTAATATACTAAAAATCCCCCAAACAGCATAAACCATCCACAGCAGGAGTAAATATTGGCCTTCATAATAGAATCTGGAAGCATTTCTATAACTATGAGTTGAATGTAAACATATTTTGATCCAGTCATCCTACACAAACTAGTGACTTCCACACACTTCCACCAGAGAAGGCAGTCTTGTGTTCTCTCACTCACTATACTGAGTAATGTTAAGATAACAATTTTTCTGAAGTTAGTATTCTGATATATGAGAGAATGCTCAGAAGTTAAGATGTTTTAACCTACTAATTAGAGGGCAATTTTATAAAATGTTAAGATCAAAATAGGGAAAGAATTCCAGATTTGGAGTTAGGAGTAGGAAGTAGAACAGCAAAATAATCCCAATAAAACAGTTAGGAGATTTAAAATAGTAGATTAGAGGAAAAATCCATTTCCAGTTGCTCCATGGGAAGCAGAGTTATGAGACCTGTGGAAGGTTGACTCCTCTGCCCCGTGAGTAGAGGTCTCAGGAGGCTCTTGAGATACAGACTACCAGCAGAGATCAGCATTTGCCCAGCCCTAGGAGTGTATTCATCTATTCTCTGTGGAACAGATATCACTCAACAAAATCCCCAAATCTTGATTAATCCTGAGACCCAGCCACCAAAATTCTCCTCTTAAAACTCTGCAATAGCCCTACTCTGGGAGTGCATGATCTGGTACACCCAGACAAAACTCTAGTTGACAGTACTTCCTTTTTTCATATTACCTTCTACTAGTGATAAGGGAGGTTGAAAGATATTTCAACCAGTTTTGACCACTCCAGCTGGCAGCTCAGTGAGCATCACAAAAACAGGAAGGGGTTAATAAACCCTCAAACACTTCCCCTTGCTAATTCATTCTCTCTCTCTCTCTCTCCCTATCTCTCCTCCCCTCTTGTTACACATCCCAAGAAGCAGCTAAAAGAAAAATAACAGTCAAGCATAAACAGTGAACAGTGACCATCCATCCTCATTAAGACTTTTTTTTCTTTTTTCCCCTGAAGATAGACTCTCTGAACTGAAAGACAAAGTTATTGACCTTGAAAATTTAGACAGTATTAAGGAAAAGAAAATAAGTAACCATAATCAGAATATATAGGAATTCTGCGAAAATATTAAGAGACCAAATTTAATAATCAGTGGAATTGAAAAGGATTGTGATGCTGGCTAATGACAGGGATAACATCTTCAGGGAAATAATAACAGTAAGTGTTCCAAACCTTGATAATGAGGACATCCAGATACAGGATGCATTTAGAATCCCAAATAGAGTACATAAAAACAAAAACTCTCACAACATATTATAATTAAAATGCTTAACATTCAGAACAAGGAGAAAATTTTAAAACCCTCAAGAGAAAAGCATCAGGTCACATTTAGAGGGAAGTCAATCAAAATTTTATTTCCAATTTCTCAAAACAAACTCTAAAATCCTGGAAGGCTTGGAATGATGTGTTCATTGAAAGAAAGTGAAACTGAAAGAAAGTGACACTAAACCAAGATTGCTATATCCAGCAAAGTTATCCTTCTGAATCAAATTGGGAATGAGAAACTTTCAAGATAATTAGAAACTAAAATAATTCCTGAGTACTAAGCCAGCAGTGTAGAAAACAAATACTTCACATAAAAGAAATCAAAAACAGATTCCAAAACAGCTCAAAAATGGACAAATCACAATAGCTAAACAAATGAGAAACAGAACCAAATTAAATATTAGAAATGAATATAAATGGCAGGAATTAATCACATCTCTTCATAGTAACATTGAATGTAAGTGACCTCAACACTTCAATTTAAAGACATAGGCTGGCATATGGATTAAAAAAATGTTTTCAAGACTCTCAACTTACAGGCAAAGACAACAATTCACTTAAAGTTAAAGGATGAAAACTGACATACCATGCAAATGGAACTGGAAAACAAGCAGGAGTAGCTACATCATATCAGAAAACAGAGGACTTTAATTGGAAAGACAAAGAAGGACACTTCATATTGGTAAGGAGAACAATGAAACAAGAAGATATATTAATATTAAATATTAAATGTTGATACACCTAATTACATAAGACATACAATAATCAAATTAAAACCTCAGAGGAACCTCCAGTACAATAATACTAAATGATTTCAATGCACCTCTCTTACCAAGAGATTGGTCATACAGACATAACTCAGAGAAGTCTCTTTAGACATGAAAAGTAGTATAAATCAAATGGACTTAATAGACATCTATGGAATATTTCATCCCAAAACAGTTAAATGCACTTTCTTCTTAGCTGCTCATAGAACTGTCTCCAAAATAGACCATATTTTAGGCCACAAAGAAACTTTTGGCATATATTCCCTTGCATCTTATCTGATCATCATGGAATGAAATTAGGAACCAACACCAAAAATCACTACAGAAACTAAACTAATGGTTAACTAATGCATTTTTGAATGATTAATAGATAATAGAAGTAATCAAAAGAGAAATTTTAAAATTCTTAGACTCAAAGAAGAATAGTGTTACAACATACAAGAACCTTTGGGATATTATGAAGGTGATTCTAAGAGTAAAGTTTATAGCAGTCGCCTACATAAGAAAATCAGAAAAATTCCAAGTAAACAGACTAATGAAGCATCTCAAGATCCTTGAAAAAGAATACACCAATTCTAAGACTAGTAGAAGGAAGGAAATAATTGATATCAGAGCTGAAATTAATGAAATAGAGAATAAAAAGTAATACAAAGGATAAATAAAATGAAGATTTGATTACTTAAAAATATAAACAAGATTGAGAAGTTCTTAGCCAAGCTATTGAAAAAGAAAAGTGAGAAGATCCAAATTAATAACATTAAAGATGAAAAGGAGACATCAAAACAACATCATAGAAATCCAGAGAATCATTAGAGAATATTTTGAAAACTTATACTCTAAAAAATTGGAAAACCTGAAATAGATACATTTATAGATTCATATAACCATCTAAAATTGGATTTGATAATATAGCAAACCTAAACAGACCAATAGTTAGCTAGCAATGAGATAGAAGAGATAACAAAAAGCCTTACAACACAGAAAAGTGCAAAATCACATGAATTCTCCACTGAATTCTACCAGAACTTCAAAGAAAAATTAACATCAATACTCATCAAATTATTCCATGAAATGTAAAGGGATGGAACACTTCCAAATACATTTTATTAAGTTAATAACACTCTCATACCAAAAATAAATAAGGACTCAACTAAGAAAGAAAACTACAGACAAATATTCTTGATGAAATTAGATGCAAAAGTTCTTTTTTTTTAATTTATTTAATTTTGATTCATTGAACACAAATGGAGTACAGCTATTGTTTCTCTGGTTGTACACAAAGTAGAGTCACACCATCTGTGCATTCATAAATGTACACAGGGCAATGATGTCTGTCACACATTCTGTTATTATTCTTACCCCCCCACCACCCTGACCCCACCCCTCCCTTCCCTCTATGCTATCTATTCTTCCTCCATTCTTGCCCCCTTCTACCCTGCATTATGCATCATCATTCACTTATCAGAGAGACCATTCAGCCTTTGGATTTGGGGGATTGGCTAATCTCACTTAGTATAACAGTCTCCAACATCATCCTGCAAATGCCATAATTTTATTCTTCTTTATGGCTGAGTGCAAAAATTCTTAATGAAATATTATCAAATCATGTTCTTCAACATATTAAGAAGATTGTACAACATGACCAAATTGGTTTTATCAATAAATGTATTTCACCACACCAACAGAATTAAGAACAAAAAATCACAGTTATCTTAATAGATGCAGAGAAAGCCTTTGACATATTCAGCACCCAAACACTGAAGAAACTAGGGATAGAAGAAGCTTACCTAAACATCATAAAGACTATATATGACAAATCCCAAATCAACATATACTGAATGGGGAAAAAACTGAAATTTCCTTTATAATCCAGAAAACGAGAAGGATGTCCACTCTCACCACTTCTATTCAATATAATATTAAAAATTCTAACCAGATCAACTTGGCAAGAAAAGGAAAGGAAAGGAAAGAGAGGAAAGAGAAGAAAGGAAAGGAAAGGAAAGGAAAGGAAAGGAAAGGAAAGGAAAGGAAAGGAAAGGAAAGGAAAGGAAAGGAAAGGGAAGGGAAGGGAAGGGAAGAGACAAAAATAGGAAAGTAAGAAGTCAAATTATCACTGGTGCAGATGATGTAATCCTATACTTCAAAGATCCCAAAAGCTCCATCAGAAGACATCTAGAGCTAATAAACTAATTCAGCAAATAAGCAGGTTACAAAATCAACATACAAAAATCAATAGCTTTCCTATACTCTAATAAAGAATCTGCTGAGAAGTAAATCATGAAGACAATCCTATTCACAATAGTCTTAAAACAAGTAAAATACCTATTAATAAACCTAACCAAGGAGGTGAAAGACCTCTACAATGAAAACTAAAGAGCACTGAAAAAAGAAACTGAAGAAGACACAAGAAGATGAAAAGAACTCTCACATTCATGGATAGGCAGAATTAATATGATTAAAATGGCCACAATACCAAAAGCAATATGAAGATTCAAAGCAATCTCCATCAAAATACCAATGACATTTACTCAGAGAACTAGAGAACACAGTCCAAAATTCATTTGGAAAAATAAAACACCTAGAATAGCCAAAAAAAATCCAGGCAAAAAAAAAAAAAAAAGCAATGCTGGGGCTAGAGGCATCACAGTACCTGACTTCAAACTACACTACAGAGCTATAGTAAAAAAATTACATGGTGCTGGTAAAAAAAAAAAAATAGATAGACCAATGGTACAGAATAGAAGACACAGAGACTAAGTAGAAGACATGGAGACTGAAGTCACACAGATATGGTCATATGATTCTTAATGAAGGTGCCAAAAACATACATTAGAGAATAGACAGCCTTTTTATATATATGGTGATGTGAAAACTGGTTATCCATATGTGAAAGAATTAAATTACATCCCTATGTTTCACCCTGAAAAAAAAAAAAGCGTCAGCTCAAAATGCATCAAATACCTAGGAAATAGACCAGAAAACTATGCAACTCTTAGAAGAAAATAGTCAGCACTTCAACATATAGATGCTGGCAACAACTTTCTCAGTCGTATCTCTAATGCTCATGAAATAATGCTAAGAATTAATTAATTAGATACTATCAAATTTAAAAGGTTCTGCTCAGTAAAGGAACCAATTAAGAATGTGAAGAAGGAATCTATGGAATGGAAGAAAATCTTTCCTAGCTATTATTCTGATAGAGGATTAATGTCCAGAAAATATATATAAAGAGTTAAAAAATATTTAACACCAAAAACTCAAATAACTCAATTAAAAAACAATGAGAACAATGAGCCAGACACTTCTCAAAAGAAGAGAGACAAATGGCTAACAAATAAATGAAAAAAATGTTCAATATTGTTAGCAATTTGGGAAATTCAAATCAAAACTACACTGAGATTTCATCTTACTTCATTTAGAATGTCAGTCATCAGGCCAAAAACAATAATAAATGCTGAAGAGGATGCAGAGAAAAAGAACACCTTTACATTGTTGGGAGGATTGTAAATCAGTGTAATAAAAATGGAAATCAGTATGGAGGTTCCTCAAAGTGATAGAAATGGAACCACTATATGACCTATAGCTACACCAATCCTAGAATCCTAGATCTTTATCCTAAAGAATTAAACTCATCATACTACAATGATACTTGCATACCCATGTTTATAGAAGCACAGTTCATAATAGCCAAATTATATAACCAGTTTAGGTATCTGTCAATGGATGACTGGATAAAGAAAATGTGCATATACATGCAATGTAGTTTTATTTAGTCATAAAGAAAAATGAAATTATGTCATTTGCAGGAAAATGGATGGAACATGAGAACATTACGTTAAGTGAAATAACCAGACTCAGAAAGTAAGGGTTATATGTTTTCTATCATATGTGGAGCTAAAGAGGAACAAGGAAAAGAAAAAGGGGATCTCATGAAAATCAAAGGGAGATTAGTAGAGTAAAAGAGACATCAGAGGAAGGAAGGGAGAGAAAGGGGAAATACTGAGGAATGATATTGACCAAATTATATTGTTATATTGTGTGAATGTGCAAATATGCAACAATGAATCCCTCCATTATGTACAAATATGATGCACCAAAAAGGACTGAATTTGTCCTTTTGCCAAAGAAAAAATAAAGAAAAAATATAAACTCTGTCAACTTTATGGGAAACTCCAGTGTTAGGATGGTCTTCAGTTATTTGAGTTGGTACAAACAGGTCGGACTCTTGTACCTCCATGTTGGTTAGTCAATGGATATAAATTACCCTTGGGAAGACCTTAGGTGAAATAGTTTCCTTCCTCTCCTAATCTTTCAAATGAAATCTTTAAAGAGAACTGACAGCTAATACCCATATTTTAGTAGCTCTAAGAAGCTGATGGAATAAATCCCTAAGTCCTAAAGGAATGTCAAGGCAGTACACAAAAGAACCACAGCAGTTCATGTCATGGGTCACTTGGGTACTTATCTTTGTATGTGTTATAAGTGGAATTAATTTAGAATTCCAGTAGGCTTCTCTTCCTGGGCAATATAGAAGAGAAGATTTAGTGAGATAACATATAACTACTGTTCCTATAAATGATTTTAGTGCCACAATTAATATAATTGGGTCCCAACCCTTTTCTGTTCTGATTTTCCCTCACCCTCATCTCAAACTCATCTCATGAAGATATGTGGTTGCATGACCCAGCCCCTCATCCTTGATGGAATCTAACATCCTAAACACCATGCTTTTCTCATGGTTATATTACTGAATTTGTCCTTTTACCATCAAAATTAACCAAAGAATTATCAAAAGTTACCCAAACAATCATTTGGGTTTTAGACGTAATCCTTTCTTCCATCACTGAGTAATGGCATCCTTACTTTCACCCCCTACCCACGATGATCAGGGTCAACTACTCCTACCAGCATGGTGACCCTAATTCTTGTCTACTGCTCTCTTGACACAAGAAGCCCAATGAACTTGGCATAGATATAGCTATAATACAATGGAACTCTTACTCTGTTCCCTGGCAGAACTGTTTTGCCCCCTAGGGACTTTCACTTATAAATCTTCATTATCTAGAGTCTTAGAATGGGAAGCACAAATTCTCCAACTGAATCATTAGGAGTGATGGTAAGTAGAGTTATTCCTGCTTCTAACTCTTGGTACTTATAAATGCATGTGTTCTGTCTGTTGATCTAGAAGACTGATTTAAATTGTATCACTGCATCCTGCTTGATGATTTTCATCCTTTTATTATCACTTCTGACCTGGAGGTTCAGCTGTGTCTTCAACTGGTCATTTCAGTCCAGCAATCTCTCAGATTCTGAGAGGGGCAATATATGTTATCAAGAGTGGATCCCATTGTTATGGGTCTACTCTGACATTCACATTTCCTAATTTAGTTTGTCCAGAAGCAATTTTATGGAGGATACTATTCTGGTAGATAAAAACAAAAATCTCTGAGTCCTCAGATACTGGTGCTGGATCAGGAAAGGCAAACCATTACTAGGAATGCACGTCAATTTATTTCAAAAAAATAAAAATCCTGCCCCTTGAAAAAGAGTGGTAACAAAAAAATTGTCATAATGGAAAAAGAACTTTTGTTGACACATCTGAGCATCAATGTTATAGAAAGAGAGATGGTCCAGGGTGAGAACAGGGTCTGCTACAATCAATCTGCCACCAAGGGCTGGTTAGTGTTCTCAAGAGATGAAGCCATAGTAGGAGATTAGTGGTCCAGTCACTGGCAGCTGACAATCAGCAGAATCAGTAGAATTATATAAAATTTCAAACTGCTGGGCCCATGTGCTTCTCGATTCCTATCACCAGGGCTTTAATTCTGTGCCCACTGGGCCACCATTACTGTGACTAATAACAGCCTCACTGACACAAACAGGTTAAAATATTTTGTCTACATGATTTTTAAGTGTGTGTTCCTTGATGAATACTCTCTATCGGGTATTAACGTGCCATAGATGACCTTTATCCTTTGGGTTCACTCTCAAAAGTCCATTTACATGTCTCTAAAATCAACTTTCCTTATTCTCAGTCTTCCAATATTTCTTCTTATGGGATCCTCAAAACTTTTTTTTTTTTTTTTTGCAGTGCTGGGGATTGAACCCAGGGCCTTTGTGAGCACTCTACCAACTGAGCTATATCCACAGCCCTTCTTGTGGGATCCTGATCATTAAATTTATTCCCATGAAAACATTATGTTCTAACCCTGGACCACTTCACTTTCTGTATAATATTGACAACCAGATGCATCAAAAGTTCTTTTCATTATAAGGATTTTTTTTTTCTCACCACTCTCTTTCCAGGCTATATCTGAGAGAGGTTTTAGCAAGGCCTTGATACATTTGTGCATGCACGGTGGAACAGGCACATTTGTGAAACATGCTCAGGTGTTTCTTTATCTTTGTAAGATTGTGGTCAGGGATGTCCCATGTGACCTCAGAAGCTGAAGGAGAGACACTGGTAGAAGTGATGGATACAGGCCTCTGGGTATCTTCATGTGCAACTTACTTCACCTGACTTCTGTCCAGTCACTTCTATCTGATTCCACAGTCACCACCTCCTTCATACAATGGTTTTCTGAAAACCCAACATTGTTTGTAGAATCTATAAGGAGAAAGTTCACAATAAAAAGATACAGTTGCCTGGTTACTATAACAAGTCATTGTTTCTTTTTCTGTTTGCTTACTTATCATCAGAATCATTCATTTATTATCTAGTTATTCTGATGTGGTAAGTAAGCAAACCTCAGAAGAAAAATAAATAAATAAAATAAATAAATAAATAAATAAATAAAGGTTTTGATGGACTTTCTTTAAAGACTTGCTTTAAAAAAATTATATGCTTTAAATGCATATAATATAAAACCAAAGGACCTTTCATGGGTTAATGCATGACTACAATTTAGTCCATAGTATGGTTAAGGGTGATCATTAAATGAATGTATTACAATTCTGAAGTTTTACCATCTGCACTGTTTGCCGTATGAAAGAGTAGTTCTTATTACCTCTAGAATAATGTCAATTGTTTGTGAAAGTCCTTGACCCTGTACTCATTGTATGCCCATACACCATAGATAAACTTAATTTTGAAATTGATTTAAATCGACTTTTTCAGACTGTAGCCACTATTGTTGTTTTTGTTGTTATTCTCAAGGTTTTAGAAGCCTGTTTCAGGAAGCTAAGAAGTTAGCTACTGTTTGTTTTCAGCATCCATTCCCCTCTAGATATGGTAACCATTCATTAAAAATATTCCTTCTCGGGCTGGGGATATAGCTCAGTTGGTAATGTGCTTGCCTCACAGGCACAAGTCCCTGGGTTCAATCCCTAGGACCCCCCCGCAAAAAAAAATATTCCTTCTCTAGTCCCTGTTTCCTCTGCCTCCATGTGATTTTTCTCCATGGAGAAACTTGATTTGTTGAAATAATTCAGGGATCCAGTTTCCTTGGCCAAGATAGTCAGTTCAGTATTGGGCAAGTAACCCAACCACAGCCAATGAGATACATAGGCATGTTTGCTGGGGCTCCCAGATTATGTTTTCCTCTACAATTGGGATTTGGAAGAGGTAAGGCTTGATTCTAGTCCATCTGTTTTACTAGAATAAATGGAAACAACCTAAAAATGCCAGTAATCATTTAGGAATGCAAAGACAGCAGACTCAGAGAATCTAACAACCTTGTTTAGCCATTGGAATTAAGCCATGTCAGAAGCTTGTCTTGATCCTATACCGTCAGTTTTGTGACCTAATGAATTTCCCTTCCAGTTTATGCCAGCTCAGTTCATTTTTCTGGCCAGCAGCCAATTAAATACTAACTGAAACCAAAGGGAAATCTGCCATTAATCCAAGTAGTAATTGGGGGTAGCATTAGCTCTTCATTAAAAATAAGAAAATAGGAAATTCCAAACACTGTTTTCCTTTTCCCTTCTTCTAGAGTATTTATGTGTCTTCAGTAATTCTTTACCACAGACAAAGTGAATAAAAATATGTCCAAGGAAAGTTATATGGAGAATCATTATGGAAAATATAACTGGTCTGAGAAGGTGAAATTACCTTGCTAAATTCACCAAATCTAAGTTCTGGTTCTCAGCCTTGCACATCTAGCAACTGAAATGAAATGTATCAGTACTTCCTAGTCAGTCTTTCTACGAGGGACTAGATATCTTTTTCCTAATATCAAACAAATTCAAACAAGGCTAATAAGAAAGCTAGTGCCAAGTTTCTAGTGAATAACCTATTCATTTAATTTCCAAGTGTTAAAATTCTGTGTTCAGGGTTTCTCTTTCCAGTATTAGCACAACCATAATATTAATAGAGTATTCATACATCTTAACTTTTTTTCTTTCTCTTTCTTCCTCCTCTTCTCCTCCTCTCCTCTTCCTCCTCTGAATGACTTCCTCCTCTTCTTCTCCTCCACCTCCTCTCCTCTTCCTTCTTCTCCTCTCCCTTCTCCGTCTTCCTCCTCCTCCTCCTCCTCCTTCTCTTCCTCTTCTTCATCTTCATTTGTTCATAAGCACAGAAATGAAGACAAGGAAGAAAATAATCTTGGGGCATATGTTAGTGGTTCTCAAATAAAAAAAGAATGTTGCAAAAATGTTTGCATTTACAATGACTGGCATTATTTGTGGTATATTATTAGAGCTTAGGAACAAGGAGTACAATGTTATTCACATAGTAGGATGCTATTCACGTAGTCAGTCCTTAACAAAATACCAATACATACTGAGTCTGTAGTAAGGCCTGTCAAAATATGTGGATGTCAAGATTCAGTACCTTTTTTTCCTAATATGCTGGGTCTAGAAGCAAAGACAATCGACATCAATGAGGTTCACTAGCACATAGCTTGTGATCTCTTAACATCAATTCATACTAACAGTAATTAGAGATCCTAAGAAAAGGAGTTGATTCCAAGCCAAGTACAGAAAAGTACAAGATGAACCTTAACTATCTTGGGCCAGAGAGCAAAGAAACTAATCAAAGTCAAATGAGCTCATGCCAAAGGAATGGAAGAACCAAACTAAAGTGGCTTCCACTGGCCTAGGATAAAATCAATAAAGCTTGAAAGAAAAGAAAGAAGCAAAGAAGGGAGGGAAAAAGAAAAGATTAATTATAATGATGACAACTGGCCAAAAATATAAAACACATAAGTTCAAAATAATGATTTTTTAAAGGAATTATTTTCCTAATAGAGCAATTCAATATTCTTCAAATTAACAGATAAAGGAAAAGAATCAGATTTTTATCTTGCCTTTTTCTGCACGTTTTATTTCAGGGTAACCAAATATTTGACAACAGAAAATCCTTTTCTATAGAATTCTTGGTGATGAGTTTTGAAGAAATGGTGAAATTAGAAAATCACTACTTTGCAAACCCAGTTTTATTAATAATTGATCTAAGCAATATTCATCAGTGGATGCTAAAACCCAATGATGCAATAGGAAGTAAATGGTCCTACTTACGTTCATTCTGTTATAAATTACTAGAGTGGAATCAGATTCCATCTTAGGGGGAAACATATCAATTTTAAAAAGTTGGTAGGGGGCCATTTGTTAGAAACTCTCAGGAAAAAATTGATCTGCCAAATTCATAATGTGGGGCATCCTACAAGACAAATAAGTCAGTTTCTGCAAAATAAATAAATAAATAAATAAATAAATAAATAAATAAATAATCAATCAGAGACATGAAGAAAAGGAAGGAAAGAGGCTGCCATAGAATAAAAGACACTTAGAAGGCAAAACAATCAATGTGATGTGAGGCTCTTCTTTGCATCTTACTTTGAACAAACCAGGTTGTTATGGTTTAGATATGAGGTATCCCCCAAAGGTTCAGGTATGAGACAATGCAAGAAAGTTTAGAGGTGACTGATTGGGTTATGAGAGCCTTAACCTAATCTATACATTAATCCCCTTGAATGGATTAACTGAGTGGCATCTTTAGTCATCTAGATTTTGGCTGGAGGAAGTGGGTCATTGGGGATGTGCCTTTGGAATTTATATTTTGTCATTTGTGAGCAGAGCTCTCCCTCTGCTTACTGGTGGCTGTGTCCTGAGCTGCTTCCCTCCTCCACACCCTTCTACCATGATGTTTTTTTTTTTCACATTAGACCCAGAACAATGGAGTTGACCATCTATGGACTGGGACCTGTGAAACCATGAGTGCCAAAGGAACATTTCCTCCTCTAAAATTGTTCTTGTCTAGTCTTTTGGTCGCAGCAGTAAAAAAGCTGACTGAAACATAAATGTCAGTAGATAATTAAAAAATAATTGGGGAAATTTTAATATGGCTTGAGCATTAGATGATATTTAAAAATCTTCACTTTTGTGGGTATAATGATGTATTAGGGGTATATTAAAAATTCACTGTCAATTACTGAAGTGTACTGAATGACTTAGGAGAAAAATAATATGCTTTAAAATACTGCAGAAAAATAAAATTGTGTGCTGAGGGGGAATAGAAGATAAGACTGGTGAAAATTGATCATTATTGAATCTAGTTCATTATATTACTTTTTATGTTTGCGTGTATATCATCCTCAATAAAATATTTTTCAAAAGAAGAACATACTAGAAATATATAGCCAAAGTTCATTTCTCTAATTCCATTTTGGTAAATAACTCCATTAGGTGGGCTTATGCTGATTAAGCTAAAGGCAATCTTCCTGGCAGCTTACTTCTTTCAGGTGCTCAGGAGAAGAACCTGGATATCACCCTTAACATCTCTTTTCCTTTCATATTCTAGTCTGCTCCATCAACAAATCTTTTCTCTACCTTTGGCCTCCATCCTGAATCTGACTCCTTCTCATCACTTGCACTGCATCTCTCTTTTCCCCAGTTACCACAATCTCTTGTCTGAATTTTTGCAAAAAAAACACATATTATCCCTGCTTCTGTCATTTTTCTCTTTTGGCTAATCTGCCACAGGGAAGCCAGAGGAGTCCCATTAAATCTATATAGATATTGAATTCATGCTACACCTTTGCTTATCATCGCTACTGCTCTGTGGTGTCTCCTCTCACATGACTCCTCATTAGGAAGAAAATAACTTATTAAAGAAAGAAAATAACATAGAACTTCCAGTGTTCTATGTGATCAGAACCACTCCTATCTCCTTTGAATCTTCTCTTCACACTCTCCACTCCAGCTGGACTGGCCTCCGTATCATCTCTCAGACATAAGATGTTTCAGGCTCAGGGTCTTTGTCACTGCTGTTCCCTTTGCCAGCAGCAGTGCATTTCCCAATGCACCCATTGGGCGCCTTCCTCAATTCCTTTAGGTCTTTGTTTAAATGTCATCTTCCCAGAATTCCTTTTTCCATATTAAATTCTCCATCTTCCTCCATTCTTCTTCAATGCCTTAGTTTTTTCCATATATCTCACAAGCATTCAATGTATATACATTGAACTTATTTATATTGCGTATTGCTTTGCCCTCTCACTATTTGCTCCAAAGGATTTATGATACTTCTGTTCACTCTGAAATTTCCAAGTACTCAGAAGAGTGTCTGCTACATGGCAAAAATTAAGTAATTATTTGTTGAATGAATGAATCAAGCTAGCATTCTACTCACATCTTTTCACGGTTTTTGAGGTTTATTTTCCTTCCAGTTGCTTTGCGTTGCCTTGATTAGCTGTAACAATCAGAGGCAAACTTTCTTCTTTCATTATTCACTCATTCATTCAGAACCTGCTTATTGAGTTCCTTCTTTTCATTAAGAATGGAAAATATAATAATTGATCAGATAAATGTGTTATACACCCAACAGTCATATCTCAGTTCTTAGGGAAGGAGGGGACACTGTAGTGCCATCCTCTGTTGAATCTATATAGATATTCAATAACTATTATAGACCAGAGGGGGAATCTTCATTAAATGTTTGCAAATCGCACGTGCTACAAAAGGCTTATGTTGCTACTGTGAGTCACTCATCTCCTCTGGCTTTGAGCAGCTATTAAGAAGGTGTGGGGCTGGTTGGGGTCCCAAGGCAAAATGTCTCTGGCTATGAGATATTTTATCAGGGGCTCCTCTAAGAGCAACTAAAGAGGAGGATATGGAAGTATTCTCCATAGACTCCTCAGGAGGTGGACAATACCAACCACACCCAACATTCACTGCTTGCTCTAATACATGTGTTTAGACCCAAGGATTGCTACCCCTGGACAAAAGGTCAATGTTAAAGCTTAGGGCACTCAAGAAGAACCTCCCAGAGCAGCAGCCCAACCTACAGCTGACTGGGAGAGAGAAGATGGCTAAAAACTAAAGTTATCACACAACCAATATCTAACTTCTGGCTATTTGTGTCTTTTAGAGGTGCCCAGGCTAAGCAGACAGGATGGCAGTCCTAACCATAGATGCATGTTCTACAAACCAGAGCTTCATCATTATTTAAAAATTCTCAGATCCAAAATACTTTTTCATTAGCCCCAGAATTGCAACATTGCATTTGTCAATAAAAGAAATGTAAGACTAGTTATATTCTTTAAATCTAAATTCAACTGCTATAATTTTTTTGAAATGCTATAACAGTTTTAGAATTCTTAATACCTATTTTTGAAAACAAATTTTCTGGTTGATGATGACTATCAGAAATTTAAAAACATCATCATTAAAAAGTCTTAGTCAGAAATTGTTTGTGGTCATTTCAAGCATAAAAGCCTGATGCAAAATATAATAATGGTTGTATTCACTAAGGCTTGATTAAGTTTCTCCTTTAAATTTCAAGACTTTATTTGGATATATTCTTCCAATTAAAGATTTTGTATATTTTCTAACACTTTATAGAGAAATGTGATTATTTTCATCACTATACCCTGTAAGTTCTCAAATTCCCTCTGATGTACACCAGTAGTGTTTTCATTTTCTTTGTGTGTTTTGACATGCGTAACAGGCTGGGAAGCACTTGGCACCTATATGCCATAGGTGAATCCATTTGCCTCTCGTGTGCAGTCTTTTTCCAACAGTCAAGATTTCCCCATGACATTTCAAATCCCATTCTCTCAAAGTCTGATTCCTGTGCAGAGGCAAGCACTACTGACAGGAATGGCCTCCCTCAAGCCCCTCAATATGAGATCAATAAAGCTTCACTCCTTTGAAGGAAAATTGTAGCACCACTTGGAATGTCACTAAAAACAGCATGCGAGTTCAGTGAAAGAACGAGTGGAGGGTGCAGATTTCCAGTCTAGGTTAGAAGGACTTTCAGAACCAAAGAGTGAGCCAAAATCATACCAAAATGACATTCACTGCATTTATTATGGTTTATCAACAAAAGCCACAGGAAAAGTTGTGACTGAAATTACCATTGCTGTCTTTGATATCTTGAAAGATCTGTTTACCTTTTATTATAAAAAAAAAGAAGAACTTAGAACTCCATCACCTAAAAGCTATGCTCATTAATAATGGGCTTCACTGCCTGATTATCAAAGTGGTATGTAATCAAAGCTATGTGTCCTCAGACAGCTGTGCAATTTACTGACTGCATGGTAGCAGCTGTTTTCCCATTTATATGTGTTTCTTTTCCATTGGAAGGGTGGAAGGACCCTATGTAACCATAAATAAGAATTTATCTTCTGTGCGTCTGTCATCACTCTGAATTATTCAAAGAAGGGATCTGTGAATGGCATAATAGGATATTTCTCTAACTACTGAGACAAATGTTAGTTTTTGGGAAATAATGTCTTTGGAAAAAGAAGAATCATGCCTATGCTGATGGTGATGAGCACGGGAAGGGAAGGCCAGGGCTCTATTTCCATCACCTTCGTAGCCTCCCATGGGAAGCATGTGTTTTATTCCTAAGAAAAATCTAATAACAGTTTAGATTTCAATTAATCAAATAAAAGATGAACCAATGTCTATAATATTCACAGTACTCATCACCAGCACATTAAGAAGAGCTCAGGTTTTACTGATAATCTGGTGAGGCATGAGAAGCAGCTCTGAAGAGTGAACCTGCTGCAACTCTCCGACCTGTTACAGCCTTGGCTACAAGCCTGTTCTCCCAGACTCTCAGTTTTCATGCAAAACTGTCTGCTGTGGTTTTATTTTTAAACAACACATTCTTTCCTGCTGCAGAAATTGAGAAGTTGAGTTTAAAGAGAGAATACATAGCACCCTGTTGAGCATGTCAGTCAGGAAGGCAGAGCACCACAGATTGTAAACAAGTATATTAATAATAGTGTGAATACTCGCTCTGTCATGCATCTGGATAGAGTGAGGCCCTGTACTAGTTACTTCACACACATGCTCATCTAATCTTCAGAGAGCTCTTACACAGGAGGTCCCCTTTGTTTCCCCATGTTACTGATGAGAAAGGCAAGACTTAGCATCTGAACCAGCATGTAAATTCCAGTGTCTCTGACTCCTGATACTGTGCCCAACAAATACAGGAGGAAGTTCCAACATTTTACATTTCAAACCTAGAAAATCTTTTCTAACCTACCATGACTTCTGAATTCTTTCAGCTTTTTTAGAAAAAGTATAACAATTTTTGCCATTTTATAGGCCTTCATTTATTATTTACTAAATTGCAAAATTCAACTTTTACCTTTTGGAAAATGTTATATGAATATTTAGCATCCATCTGAGATAGGATTTGAATATTTTAATTTGTACTTGAGCAGTGAGAACTAAGATTATTACCACTGTAAGACAAGAGCATACCCAAGGCCAGAAAGGTCCAGAAGAAATTTTCTAGGTCATTGGCTCTGCCAAGGACTGCCTTGGTGAATCATAGTCCACAAAGTCTCTCAGTGCTGAGCTAGCGTCCATGCAGATCAAAGCTGTGCTTGAAATTGCTAATTCATGCGCTAAACCCAAATGTCAAGATTTGTTAAACACATATTCCTTTAAAAAAAAAAAAAAAAAAAAAAACTACCTAACTGTGGGACTCACTGGAAGAAAAGTGATGGAACTGATTATCTGTCTAGATTCAGATTTATAGGTTTTTAATTACTGCTGGGAGGAGGAGCCAAACAGAAGCAATGGCATAGTAATAGCCTACCTAGAGAAAGAACAAGAGCCTGTTGCCCAAGGTCCTCACTGAGAGGCATGTAAAGAAACGGATGAAATGCATAATCTGGTGTTACAGGTGCTGAGGTGCACAATGGATTGTTCCTCTAGCCACCCCTAACCACATTGACTATGAATGCATTGTTGAATGAATAAATCAGTAGCTTCAGACATAAAGGCTTTCAATGTCTCAGTCCAGTTTTTCATTCTTAATCTCTCTCTTCATTTTCTCCACCTTTATTTTTTTCATATTTAATGAAGAATGCAATGTGACCACAAAGTGTAATAACCCCCACCCCAACTACTACCACAGATGCCCCCTCTTTTTCCCTTAGGATAGAATACTAGCGAGGCTGTCTCATAAATCCAAAAGCAAAAACCTGCCTTTCTCCTTGTTACTTCTTTTCTTTACCCCAACTATTGAAAGAGCACATACTGGACTGTTCATAATGACATGCCTTTATTATAGCAGCATTTTTCTTTACACGTCATATAGTCCCATAAAAATAAGAAAGATAGAGCATAAGAAAGTGGGAATCCCACGGTCATCTCTCCTAGCATTTAGACATAGAGGAAAAGAAATGGGAAAGTGACCAATATTAACTAAAAGGATCCATATAACATGATAAGCACATATGTGTGTTTGTATACAAACTTCATACGAGTATAGTAAGAACCTAGAAGACTTAAGATAGATATGTATATGCAGTGCCCATTCCTTGTCCTGCATTCCCTTCTACAATCAGTTGTTCTCTTGTACTCTGGGTAGACGAAGCCAATGTAATTAGATTTGACATATTCAGAGATAACAAAACTGGTGTTAAGCTGCAGTCCCTGCTTTTCCTGTGACCTACATGCTCAATGAGCAAAACTGAATCTCATAACCCTCAGTTAAGCCAAAGCCTTATGTATAGACACATCTGATGGAGCACAGTAGACATGAATGGTCATGGCAGAAAGGAAAGCCCTAAGATAAAAGCTTATCAAATCCATTTTGCCTACACGTTGGGAAAATCGAGCTGCTGGTGTTAGGTGGAAGGCTGCATATAGTCCTATCCCTGTCAATCCTATTCCTTATACCAGTTGATAGGTAAAATAGAAGGTTCATGAAACGAGGGGGCTTAGCTCCTTTGCTACAGGATCCCCTTAAGAACATAGTGGTAGGTCACGGAAGTTTAAAAACAAGGATATTATTATGAGTAAACTGTCAAAGAAGTTCTGGAGTTGTGCAAAAGCATCAGGTCCAACCTAGCAGAGACCCAAAGCATCATGTCCTGTCCTTAAACATCTGGTAGGAACCAGGTTTTGCAAAGATTGACAGATGCTCTCAGGCCAATTGTTCTTGGTTCACATCTTTTTGATTTTAAACTTCCTTTTAAATGTGGGAGATGTTTGTTGCATATCATACAGCATTTCTATGTTTTAAAATGGGAGAATTTTCAGTTCCTAGTTTCAATGTTTCTGAAAATGTAACAGTCCTCATTTTTAAATGAAGGGCTTTTTAAAATAGATTTATGCAAGGTTACTGTTTGAAACAATGAATCAGTTGATTTTTGATGGCGGTTTCAGTTATGGTGATGCGTTTTTGCGTGACACTATTATTTCACGGGCAGGCCTCTTCTGAACTTCGAAGCCCATCTGTTTTCTTGCCTTTACCTACAGTGAGACAAGAGCATCCGTGGATTAATTAAGATCAATTTCCACTTTTTAGGTATTGGAGAACATGTTATTACCTGATTAATATCTTAATTTATGACAGGACTCTCTCTCTTCTCTAACTGGTTTTCTCACTACCACATTTAAAGGAAAAAGATGAAATGAATTCTGTTGTTACATTTGAAATTTGGTTCTTTCTAAGGGTACAATCTGGAGGTGTGTTACAAAGAAATATGGTTGCAAATACATGGAAATAGGGTGTAAAAATGCTAGTGAGGTTATTATTAATATCAAGTTAGCACTGGGTCAATTTCCTAAATTCTTGTTAAGGCCTGATTCAAGTTCTCCGGGCACTATTCCCTGTGTGTACATTAAACACTTTCAAAACTACATCTACTCTCTTAGGCTTCAGTGGAAGTAAATTCATTAAACTGGACTTCCCCACTAATCTGAAAGACTGAATGTAGTTTCTTTAAGTGCTCTTTAAGGAAAGGAAAGATGACTTTTCAAAAGTTTATTGATTTGGCAACCATTCTGAATCCATTTACAGAAAGAATAAGTACAAAGCTCTTTGTTTGCTGAATACTCCTCTCTTACTCCATACTTCTAACCTACAGCCACAGAGCTCAGGAGGAAGCAAGCCTGGATCAAGTATCACGAGAAGAATTTAGGGACATGGAGTATGGAGATAGTTCTTATCTTTATCTTCTGAGTTCCTGTGTAAATTACCAGCAGCGGGGAAATGCCTGGGCAGAGTAAAGCAAAGCTGGGGTAAAAAGGCACCAAGAAATATGGAGGAAGATCAAGAAAATGCACAGAAAGAAGACAACTATATGAGTTACAAACCCACCAATGAATAAGCAGGTCTAGCAAAAGTATCAAATCCAGGCCAGGAGACTGAATACACAGTCCTCCCTTAATTACAGACATAGGTTTGTGGCAAATATATTTAAAGGAGAGAAAGGACCGGGTCACAGCATTGAAAAGGCAAAGCCAGGAGTACAAAAGGTGGTAGGGAGAACTTCACTGTACCAAAAGGTTATTGAAGGCCACCACAGGTCAAAACAGGACTGTGGACCTTTAAATATGAACACAGAAGTAAGCTGGGGAACCAAAAAAGGGAAATGGAACATTGTTGAAAGGATGCTTAGAAAATGATGTAAGAACATCTAAGTCCAGTCATAGTTACTGGTAAGTTACTAAGGTTCTGACTCGATCCAACTTCTCTTTAGGGTTCCCCTTGAAGACCTGTACATGGGCATGATACAGTAAACATGATAAACTCAGAGTAAGTTTGGGCTTGCAAAAATATTTAGGAAGATTTACTACAAACTTAAGAAGAAATGTCAACATGGCGAATAAAAGATAAAGCAAGCCCTGAATGCTGACTTAAGATTGCCTCCCAAGTTAAATGTATATGCCTCAGAAGTAAATAAGTCTTAGAGTCAAGATTATGTTCAGAATTAACCGATAAACTATCTTAGAACATAATCGTTCAGTTTAGCCCAGGAAGGCCATATGTATGACACTACTAATGACATATTTTTAAAATGTAGGGAATGCTTTAAACACCATATATTTACTAAAGGATTATCCATAATTATATAAATGTCCAACAATACACAGACAGTTATATGAATGGAGATTTTTTGAAGATCTGAAAATGAGATTTATTCATCCAAACAACAGCATGGAAAAATGTTCCATTACAATTCAGCCCGTAATACTAGACGTTGAAAAATATTTAGTATTGTGAGGGAAAAAAAAAACAATCCTAAGCAGAAAAACAAACACTTCTCATATCACAAGCCAAAATTCTTGCACACAGATGGTAGGATCACAGATATTTGCCGTAATCATTCACCTCCTCCCCTTTCTGATTTTGTATTTTTAATTTTCAAGTTTTATTTAATGAACTTGCATCCTTTAAAATTTTTTTATTAGTCCATTACAGTTATACATAATAGTTGGGTTAATTTTGACAAAAATCATACATGCATCAAATCTGATTTGCTCCATTTCAGTCTCTGGTCCCCTAGCCTCCTTTTTCTTCCCCTCCTCCCTCCTCCTATTCTTTTTCCTTTACTCTGCTGGTCCTCTTTTCACTCATTTATTTATTTTTTTTATTGGGATTTATAGATATGCATAGAGTTCACAATGGTATCTTTATACATGGGCATAGCATGATTTTGTTAAGTTCATTCTGCATTTTCTCCTCTTTTCTCGCCTTTCTCCTTCCCTCTCAGTCTCCTACTCCACTGATTCTCCCTATATCTTTATGATATCCAATCCTTACTGCCCCCTTTTTTCTTCATTTTGCCCAGTTTCCATACATGAGAGAAAACCTCACACTTGCTTTCTGGAATTTGGCTTATTTCACTTAGCGTGATGTTCTCCATTTGCTCTCACTTATCAGCAAATGCCATAATTTCATTCTTCTTTGTGGCCTGGAAGAACTTCATTTTGTGTGTGTGTGTGTGTATGTATATGTATGTATATATAACATTTCCTTTATCCATTAATGTAATGATAGTCACCTGGCATGGTTTCATAATTTGGTTATTGTGAATCTGGCTGCTGTAAACACTGATGTGACTATATCACTATAGTATACTGATTTTAGTGCTTTTAGATAAATTCCAAGGAGTGGTACAACTAGGTCACATGGTGGTTCCATTCCTAGGTTTTTAAGGAGTCTCCATACTGTTTTTCAGAGTAATTGTACTAATTTGCAGTGTCACCAACAAATGTATGAGAATACCTCTTTCCCTACATCCTCATCAGCATTTTTTATTATTTGTATTCTCAATATTTGCTAATTTGACTGAACTGAAATGAACTCTTAGTGTAGTTTTGATCTGCATTCTCCTGCTTTCTAGAGATGTTTAACATTTCTTCATATATTTTTTGGTCATTTGTGTTTCTTTTGAGAAATGTCTGTTTAGTTGTTTCGTCCATTTTTTGGTTGGGTTATTGGTGGGTGGTTGTTTGTTTGTTTTGCTTTATTTATTTCTGGGGTTAAATTTTTTTTAATTCTTTACATATTCTGGGTATTAAACCCCTGTCAGAGAGTATCTGGCAAAGATTTTTCTCCCATTCCAAAGGCCCTCTCTTCATGTTCTTAATCATTTCCTTTTCTATGCAGAAATTTTTTAATTTGATGCAAATCACTTATTGATTCTTGGTTTTATTTCTTGAGCATTAGGGGTCTTGTTAAGGAAGTTGGTGCCAGCATCTACATGATGCAGTATTTACCCTATGTTTTATTTGGGCATTTAAAAAGTTTCTGTTTGAATTCCTAAATCTTTGATCCACTTGGACTTGATTTTCATGCAGGGTGAGAGATCGGGATCTAGTTTAATTCTTCTACATCTGGATACCAATTTTCTCAGCACTATTTGTTAAAAAGGTTGTCTTTTCTCCAAGATGTGTTTTTGCCACCTTTGTCATGCATCTGATGACTGTTTATGTGGATTTGTCTCTTTGTCTTCTGTTGTATTCCACTGATCTTCATGTCTATTTTGATGCCAATTCCAACTTGTATCATTGTTTGAATGAATTTTTAAAAGTAGGATGGATGTAAAAGCTCACTCCTACAGAGAGTGGATAGTCTAATATGTGACTCTCTACTTGGACATGCGTCAGAATTATTGCAAGTCCATGATTTATTCTGTAGGTTAGGGAAGAATCAGAGATTTTTGATTTCATCACTTGTTCCCAGATGTCACTTCTACAGTCCAGCTGTGCCAGCGCAGTAAGATAGTGTTTTAGTCAGCTATTTCACTGCTGTGACTAAATGACCCGACCAGCACAATTGTATAGGAAGAAAGGTTTGTTTGAGGGCTCATGGTTTCAGAGGTCCTAGTCCATAGAATGCCAGCTCCATTCCTTGGGGCTCCTGGTGAGGCTCAACATCATGGCGGGAGAGGGTGGTGGAGGGAAGCAGCTTATATCAGTGATCAGGAAGCAGAGAGAGGCTCCACTCGCCAGATACAAACATATCTGGCACCCCAATTCCCATCTCCTCCAGCACACCCTACCTACCTCCAGTAACCACTCAGTTAATACCATCAGGGATTAATTCACTGATTAGTTTAAGACTTGCAAAACCCAATCATTTCTCCTCTGAACCTTCTTACATTGTCTTACATATGAGTGTTTAGAGGATACCTCACATCCAAACCTTAACAGATAGGTTGCTGAAATGCCAAAGAAAGTGCCCTGCTAACATGTGAGACATCTGATGTGTTGGAGAAGGCTGAACCAGTGGCACCTCCACTGCTCCAGGAAACACTGCCTCCATTCTTCAAGGCACTTTGTCCAGTAGTGTCCAGATGGTCATACAAGTGACTCCTCTCCACAGTGCCCTCAGTTCCTCCCAGTCACCACTGAAATAGGTATTTTATACGTTAGGTTGCCGAAGCAGTAAAATCATCAGCAATAGCTTACTTGTATGCACAGCATCCCAAGGAGAAACTGTCCTGGTATCCATGCAAGAAAGTAGCTTTCCACTCGTTACACTAACTTGCCCTAGTTCCTAGAGTGCACAAGCCACAGTCAGTGTCCTTCAAGATAATTTGTATCTGGATATTCCAGCCCAGGCTTGCTCTCATTGTTCCCTTAACTTTGCGAGGATTTGGGAAACAGAAAGGGGGCATTGAGGACATGGTATTTCACTGACCCCCTCTCCTTTTTAAAGATGATACATCAGATTATACAAATAATGCTGATCTGGGGACCACACTTTGAGTACTATTGCTTTAGAAGAATCATTAGGTTTTGTACATCTACCAATCATTTTACCAAAAAGCTCTCTATGTGTGGTATTTTGTAGTGAAATTGCCTCTCAAAACTATAACATTTTGCCATAAACTTTTATCTAAAGACAAAGTGAAAATGATCCTTTTCTTACCCTGCAACGTGAAAGTAGGACATTGTGTTTTTTTTGTTTTGAGGTGTCTTTAAAGAGGACCATGTTTATAATACTTTCACAGAAGAAATAGGAGTTTAATCCTTCTTTGATAATTACTTTCCTTTACTGAACAATACAAACTTACTTTTGACTATCCATTTGTATTTCTGTTTTATTCTTGGGATTTAAAATAGTATCCAAAAATACAAAAAGGACATGAGATATAAAAAGGTTGTAAATAAATAGGTGAGGAAATCAGGATAAACAGACTACATAGTCCAGAGAGCTTAGATGCACTTGCCATGGCACTGAGTTTCCTTCAGGTCTGAGTTACTGTATGTGTTTTTTTTTTTCCATTTTTAATCTCCTCTTATTGCCTCCAGAGCAGCTTTGAGGACTTTCTTTCTACCCCTGATTCCTCAATTAACTACATCAATTCATAGGAAGATGCTTGATTTCCTATTGCTCATTTAATTAATCTTTGACTAAATGTCAACAAATACAAGTTATGTTCAACTAGCAACACAAATGAAATTAATATTTAAGGGCAAGAATATTTAAACCTCCTGTCCCCAATATAGCTTTAAATAATTGCTTGAATAGTTCCACAAAGCCTTGAGAAACAAAAGCTTCAAGAATATGAAAAGACCTCCAAGATCAAATTAAAGTGCTATAGGCACTGTGAAGGAGCCTCACTCAACAGCTCAAAGTTAATGGGCTGAGAATGTTTGTTTTTCCTTTATAAGTATTCTATTCAAGTTTTAGAAGTAAGGAGCCTCTCCTACAATGGAAAAGCAGCATATTGTCCTATAGATCCAACACAATGTCCTTGAATCACTTACCCTCCAGAGGAGTACTACCTTTTGGTGCAAGCTACATAGCATATATTAAAGGACCAAATTCCAGAGATTTTTCTTCCAAGCTTAAAAAACAGAGAATTCATTTTGTTCAGCATAAAAGAAAATGTCACTTATATTTCTAATGTGTCATCAGTACTAGCCTCCTGGAACATGAGGACACCCAAAGAGCACAAAAGAACAAAGCAATTTAAAAAGTAGTGGTTTGGAGTATTTAAATACATTAGGAAAGGAGAATATTGAGATCCAGGAGTAAGCAGATCAGCTTCAAATTTAAGTGAGACTCAGTGTACTGCAAATACCTGCTTGATTCTTGCTGATTCTGGTAACATATGATTATAACACAAATAACACTCTGAAACAGCAATTGGTAGAATCAGTGAAACAATAGAAGCCTATTTAAGGGAGTAGTTTTTATGCTCTGCTTTTTAAACAGCAAACCACAAGATTGGTGTTTGCTTATTTAATAAAGCTGTTAGGGATGAAATTTTCAGAGTTGACACATTATCAATTCAAATTGGTAATTCAATATACAGATGAAACTTGTCAGTGATATTGATATGGTTCAGAGTTGTTTGGAATCAAAATACACTCAGAATGAAGTGTTGATGGAAATTATTTTTAAGAAGTACTTATTAGGTTCCTCCTGGGCACAGAGTCTTGAATAAGACCCTGGAGAGACAGATAAATTATAAACATCTCTGAAAAATATTGTATACAAGGATAAACTGACAGAATTGCAACATGGAAAGAATTCAATGTGTTTGTATTCTATTTTCTAAGGGAAACATTATGACATAATTGGTTCAAAGTTTGCCCACTAGGGTGTATTGAGCACTCACCAGGGGTCAGAGGCTTGGTATAAACATTACCTCATTTAATCCTCAACACAGTCTTAAGAGAAATTTTGTGCCATTTTCCAAAGAAGGGGGCTCAAAGTGTTCAAATAAGCCAAATAAGGCTCAAAGTGTTCAAGCAACTGTCTTAAAATAGCATTGCTAGTGACAATCAGAACCAGGATTTGAAGCCAGGTATCCCCCATATTGTGTATACTCCCTCATCTAGTTTCTCTGCAACTTCTCATCTCTAAGTCAAAGATCACTCTGTTCTTAGTAAACATCTCAAATCTTATTTTTTCTGAAGCAATACCTATATTCAGGCCAACTTCAAACCAAGAGGCACTTTCTGCAGGCACTTGAACATGCTTAGCAAGTCATCAGTTGGAAGTTAAAAGCTACCCACGTGCTTCTACAAAGAAATCTGAACAATGTTGAAGAGATGCATAAAACCAGCTTAATCTCAATGTCTGCAGAAAACTATTTCATGAGGCCACGCCTTTTATAGAAAAACTCTTTTGGAGTTATCATTCCTCATGTCTAACCAAGCTGAATTTTGAAAAGATGGCCTGAGCATTATGTGCATCGGTGTCCTTACTTGATGCTGATTGGACACTCACAGTGTGTGATTGCTCACCCACCTACAGCTTACAGCCCCAGATACATTCTGAATCATTCCACTCCCCATGATCTGATCCACTGTGCATGCTTGCATTTCCAGGGGTGGTGTTCCCACCTCACTTTGGCATCCCTATTTCAGGCTTACTCATTTTTCAAGATTCAATTCAAGCCATCCCTCTTCCATGAAGTCTCCCCCTTTTCTTCAAGCACATGTAATCCTTCATTCCCCTGCTATCGTTTTCAATAGCATTTTAACTAGATGTGATCTTGCATTTGATTTAAGAATATATACTTAATTGAATGCTAGATGTTACTCAAAGTCACTGGTAAATTCTGAGTCTACCGAGATTAGAATTATGTAGATACCTCAAATTTTAATCACAGTCAGGTGAACAATGATCAGTTTTGTGTTTGTGTAAGACTGTAAATTCCTTACTGCTTCAAGTTATGTCTTGTTCACTTCTGGAAACACTGTGTGAATCAGCATGTGGTTTTTCCTATACCTACTTTAAAAGTAGCTAACTTAAAAGTAATTAATTTAATTGGATTAAAATATGTAACACTTGCAGTGAACTCTAATCAATATCTAATGGCATATAAAAATACAGTATTTGTATTATTATTGTGTCAAAATTCTTTTTCTAGAGTATAAAAATAGGATTGACTAAGTGGATGGAGTTTCATGTTTATAAGCACAGATAAGGGCTCGCTAGATTCTTAAATGAATGCAACCTAACATTAAATAGATTTTGAATACATTATTGGGCAAATTAAATCCCAAGAAACATTAAATAAATTACATAATGAAATTGCCTTAGGCAGCATGCTCATAAG
>JAJEJO010053082.1:105392-141088 GCA_020662805.1 Glaucomys volans | reverse complement strand
AATAATAACAGAATGTGTGACAGACATCATTGCCCTGTGTACATGTATGAATGCACAGATGGTGTGATTCTACTTTGTGTACAACCAGAGAAACAAGAGCTGTACTCCATTTGTGCTCAATGAATCAATAAGCAAATAAAAAAATTAAAAAAAATAATAAAGTAAGCAAATATACAAACTATGGGGCAGATAGAAATTATTTGAACACCTAAATTTTCCAAATATAGTATTTACAAAAAATTTAGTAAGAAAATTAAGTTTATCTCTGTGAATGTAGTCTTTGTAAGCTTTTTATTGAAATAAAACTTACACATAGTACGGTGCGCATGTTATAAGTGTACAGCTTGATGGAATTTTACAAAGTAAAATTACCTATGTAGCTATTACCTGGATTAATATGTGGAAAGTTGCTTCATGTCCACCCCAGTCAGATCCCTTCACCAGATGTGGTGGACAGAGTTCTAAAGATGACCCTTCAACATTCTTAGTCTCTGACTCCTTTATCAGGCACTAATGTGAAGGGAATTTGAAGATGACAGTGATCTTGAAATAAGGCAATTACTTAGGGAAATCTGTAGAGAATATTCTCTTACAGATGGAAGAAGTCAGATATTTGAAGCCAGAGGTGAGTTCAAGGTGACCACTATTTTTGAAGATGATGGTGACTGAGTGTTAGGAATGTGGGTGGTCTTTATGAGCTGAGAGTTTATACTCAACTGAATTTAGTCAGTAACTTGAATGAAGTTGGAAAATAGATTCTTTCCCAGAGTCTTTAGAAAAGAACCCAGCCTTGCTGAACCTTTTGATTTGGACCTGTGAGGCTCTAATTGGTGAATTTAGCTGATACCATGAAGGTTTCTGACCTATAGCATTGAGTTCCCCATGATTTAAGTTCAGAAAGAAATGAGAAGCATATTCCTGGAAACTGGTGGAAAGAAGATTCTTATAAATACTAGTAGAGAGTTCAACAGAGTTGTCTCCTATAGAATTTGAAAACAGTGAACTTGGATATATCCCAAAGGAGATTTCCAAGTGCTGAAGAGATAACTTCAGCACTTGTTTTTTTCTTGTTGCCTACAGAAAAGGTAAGGAGGGGCAATATAAACTAAGGAAGAATTTTTAAACAAAAACAAACTAGAACATGATGATTTGGAAAATCATCAGATAGCAAAGATGCTAAAATACTGAAATGACAGTCAAGAGCATGTCCTGGAGGAAAGGCTGAAGGTATGGGTGCCCCCTTTGGCAGAATCTCTGGGAAGTCCAAAAGATCAGTGCCTGCAGACCTAAGAGGGTAATGGTGTGTCTGACAAATCCTCTCAAGTTTTAGTGGTGTCCTCTTTCGGTCATCTCAACAGAAGCCAAAAATAGAAAAGGCTTATCTCAGAAAGCCCTATGGGTGATACTTTTGTCTAATATCTTTCATGCCCTCATGAAATTCAAGCAAAGCAAAGTTTTAGAGAAAATTATATTGGCAGGAAGATTGCCAACTTTCCTGAAAGAATATGAAACAAGCTATTCATCCTTAAATGCAAGCTACATTTCATGTATTTTCAGAAATCAGTTGTATTTTGTTTTATGGTCTGGCATATGGACTTATTTTAGTCATATTCTTAGTGAACTTGAAAAGAATGTATACAGTGATTGGGTAAAGTATTTAATATGTTTCAATGAGGTCACTTTTGTCTTTTGTGTTGTTCAAATATTTTCTTACCTCTACTGATTTTTATTTTGCTTATACTATCATTTTCTAAGATATTTGAATTAAATCTAAAGGGTTTTGGATTTTTATTTTTCCCTTTAATTTTTATGAATTTTGACTGTATTTTTTCGGGGAGTAGGGTACCAGGGATTGATCCCAGGGGCACTTAACCACTGAGACACATCCCTATCCATACTTTGTATTTTATTTAGACACAGGTTCTCACTGAGTTGCTTAGCACCTCACTTTTGCTGAGGCTGGCTTTGAACTCACAATCCTCCTGCCTCAGCCTCCCAAGCTGCTGGGTCATGGGAGTGTGTCATTGTGCCAGGCTGGCTCTGTGTACTTTCAATGTGTGTTATAAGGAGTATACACATAGAACTGTCACCTTTTTGTTGAATTGACTTTGTTGTCATGGTGAACAATGATCTATTTTCAACAATACTCCCTGACTTAAAATGTACTATTTCTAATATTAGTTTTCTATACCACATTTTCTTCTTTTCAGTTAGTTATATGTGATTTCTATGTGTATAATGTATAGTGCCCTCTTAGTTTAATGTCTTGTGTCCTTAGTTTTTCAGCATGTCTCTTATAAGTAACTGTACACACACACACACACACACACACACACATACATTTTCAAAAAATTTTTTTCTTAATATATACAAATGAAATTCTTTGAGGAAGCTGCTCTACAAAGTCTAAAAGTCATCCCTGTGGTTTACTGTCACCACTGTCTGCCCTGTAATCTCAGCCACTATGGGAAGCAGAGATGGGACAGGACAGGAAGTGGGGTGGGGTGAGAGGTGGAGACTGGAAAGCAAAGGAAGAGGAGAAGTGAAGGGAAGGTGGAAAAAGAAGGGGGCCATTATTTTCAGAGATTGTCCTTCCTCTGCTCTCCTTCTACCCTGCAGCTCCTACCACCTCTGTTGGCCTTCCCATGAACCCTGTTTTCCACCTTCTTCATTGCCTCTCCATCTCTTTTTCTTCTCATGCTGCTTCTGGATATGCTCTTCTCACCTGATTTTCTAGTTCACTATTTTCTCTTCTGTTCCATGAAACTTGTCATTAAGCTTGCCCACTCAGTTCTTGGTTTTTTTGCTATTTTTTCCAGTTCTTTCAAAGCCATGCTGTATTGCAAAATATAGGATTTCTTTCCCCAACGTAGGCTTCTTTTGAGAGTAGTTTCCATTTAGTTTACCTGAGGAACATTCATATCAATAGCCCACTTCAAACCTTAAGAAAGACTAATAAAACTTAACAGAAAAATAGCTTTTTACATCTGAGTTCTGGAGGGGTTTCTTCCCCCAGTTAAGAAAGAGATGCCCAAGTGTAAGAACATCAGAGTGGTTTGGTCAGCTTGGTCAAATTTAAGGAGGAAAAAAAGGAAAGAAAGAAAAATCAGAAAAGTAAAAGGATTTAAGTTTTCCTGTCTAGTGAATATTAATATTCTCTTGATCCTCTGAAGCTATCACATAATTTTCCCATCTGGAGCAGATAGGTAGTAATTGCTTGGTTTATCCAAAATTTCATGTTGTAACTTTTCCTGGAAAAGCCTCTATTCTTAGTCCTACCACAGGCTAAATGCTTCAAAGTTTAAACAGATCCTGCTCTTGGGCATCAGGTGTCTCTTCGAAGGTGTGTCTAACAAGAGGTAGGCCAAGCAGAACTCTTCCCTGGGATTTTTACGATTTAGAGTGAAGGTACTAGATTTCAAGATCCCTTTGGAAATAGAGGATTCTGGCACTGGTGTATGGGAATGGCAGTCTACCCTACTGGGAAAGCTGTTGGTTCATGGGAGACAGGGAAAGAAGACAGTAAATAGAAACAGGAGAGGAGTCCTTGCTCACCTTTTGGTTACCTGAGTCAAAAAAATTCCTTTGCCTAAGTTGGGTTTCCACCAATCACAGTCAAAAAACTTCCCATTTAAAGCATTCTCTTGTTGCTTTCCTGAGCACTGAAAAAGTTTCAGGGTGGAACTTATAGCTTAAATCACTATGGCTCAAAGCAAAGTTCTTTATGTATTTCCAAAATCTTTTTAAATTTTACATCTGTTACTTCAGTGGAAGTAGCTTGGTGAATTGAGAAGAATCCAGTGAAGAGGTTGAAAGATCCAAAAATTTACTTTTCCTCTTTGAACCTTCTATTTCTCACCTGTAAAATGGGGTGAATTCTAGCCTCTCACACAACGTGTGACAAGGAGTAATTGAATTAATACTGCTGAAGAAATTCTAGAAAGTTCTAGATCCTGAAAGAAAGGCAAGGCAAGTAATATCACAATTTGTTCAGAGAAAACTCAGTTTGGTGAACTAAGTATACCCTGTGGCCAGTGCTATGCACATTGTCAGTGCCTGACTCAATCACTTTGCTTGGAGTAACAGCACCTGTGAATAGGAGCAGGCCAGAAGTGAGAGAGGAGTTAGTGTCTCCCAGGGACAACTGTCAAGCAACCAGGATGTGAGTAGTTGCAAAAATGCCCTATCTTCTAATCCTTTCATGGGAAAAATCTGAGGCATGTGCCACATGGTTTCTCAGGGGTTTCCCAGTGGAATTTGAGTACCAGTTGTCCTAAGAAGTAACCAGCCAAGGAAAACGCACTTCATTCCTTCTCCCCTTCCTGTGTCACTCTTCCTATTTCCTCACATCTGCCTCTTCCGATCTCAAATAAGCTCCTTGTCCTTAAGACAGCATTATCTCAGATTATACATTCAGAGGACTCTAGAATAAGATAGAGCAGTTAATGTTTAATTACTAAGTCAACAAAAAAGGGAAAGACATCAAGAATGCTTGACATTTATCAATCCTTTAGACTCACTGGTCCCAAAATTATGAATTAAACTCACAGGAAACTGGGGATTATTTTGACAAATGTTAAGTTACATTAAACCAGAGTAATGAAAAATTCTTACTTGGTCTTGAAATAAAGATTTACATGCATCAACACATACGTCAACACAAACCCACGTAGGCATTCTCCTAAGCCTGTGGAAAGGCTTCCAGGTTGTTCTTTTTCTGTAGGACTAGTTTTCTAATCTTAGAGTAGCATTGCAGAAATTACAAGTCTCTGTTCACCTCAGATGAATTCATAAATCAACTGACTATGTGGATAGCCAAGAAGTGGACTATGTTTACAAGCGTGTTCATAAATAAAATGATCCTTCTAATTTTTATTAAATAGATAGTAAAATAACACTAAACATATTAGAACTAGAATTAAATAGGTCCACATCTCACTTCAAAGAAGTCAGCTCCTTTATTTCTCTAAGCCTGAAATTTTCCACTGCCCCCTCTCCATGTTGCTTTAGAATTGACTATCCAGTATTTCATGAAGTTGAATCAATTTTGACTTATATTTGAGATGAATCTGGCATAACATAATTCTGAGTGTGCTGTCAAAGAAAATAATATATTTTCCAAGAGGAAAATAATTATGCATAAAGCAAACATGATTATTATTGTTAGTGTGAAAGAATTTTCTAGTAAGATCACTAATGTACATTGTCCCCCCTTATGATTTTCTTTCCTTCTCTCACCTTCCCTCCTTTCAATACCAGGGAGTGTCTTGGGGAAAATCTTAAAATAGAAAAACAGAAAAAAGAAAATGAATCTCTTTTTGATTTTTGCTCTTTTGAGGCCTGTGTTTTAAATCTGTTTATAAATAAGATGATCTTTCTAATTTTTGTTAAATAATAGCAGACAGTGAAAAACTATTAAGCTTATTTATACTAGAATTAAATCATAGAGGGTCCATGTCTCCTTTTAAAGAAGTTAACATTTTTCTCATTAAGTCCTGAACTAATCTCTTATCTATAGAAACAACCGTTGCTTATAATGTTGATTAAAGATGTGATAGAAAATATCAGGAAGAACAACCCTCCTACCTGCACACTGTTATAGGGCATAGGCCCTGGGAAAGCTGAGGCGGCCACTGCAGGTTCTTCACAGCTCCTTGTGATTACACCAGAGAGATTTTAGATACTTTGCTCCCAGTAACAGGCATGAGTTGATTAGAAGGGTTAGGAAAGGGGAAAATGGGACACTCTCAAGGGACAGAGTGAGTCTGGAGAGGACTGTGTGCCCTGCCAAATCTCCAGTTTTATTGGGAGCTTCCAGAAAATTCCATTCAAGCCCACCTTTTGACTTTTGACTAACAGCATAGGAACTACACAGACTAAGAAGAGAGGATGGTGCAGTGCCCACAGAGTTGGAATTTTTAAGGAAATTGAGTCCCCCTGTTGTTGCTTCCATTTCCTGCCCCCTTAATCAGTTTATTACCCTTTGGATAACCCTCAGCAAACTCCCTTTGTGAGGGTCTTGATGTTTGGTTGCCAGGGTGATTGGGGGTTGTGATAAGTGAGGGCCCAGACCATCTGGTAGGATGTGATGCAATCTTGAAACATTGGTTTTTCTTAAGGGGATGTAATTATGGCTGGGGAGGTTTCAATATACCAAGCCCCAACTTCCAGGTATTTGCCTATCAGATAAGCCTCCCTGAGGTTTTCAGTTTCTCTTCATTGTCCTTTCCCTGCTCATCCATTCATGGCTGACCCACTGTCTCTGTTCAGACTGTCTTCTTCTTCTAATAAATTCATGCCCACTACTGAGCAACATGTATGAAACCTTTCTGGTATGATCACAAGAAACAGGGTGAAAAAGGACTGCTTGCCATGGCTACCTCAGGTTCCCAGCAGGCCAGTGCTCTATAACAATATCCCTGTGCAGAGATTCCCTGGACATAAAAGAGAGAAAAAAGTCTGAGAGGAAGTGCTAAGAGTGTACATAACAGTGATCAAAAGTGAAAGGACCTTCCCCGTTTTTCTATGACTAAGACTCAGAGAGGTAGGAAGAGCAAACCAACAACAAACACTGATAAAATAGGTTGGAAATAATAATCTAGAGCTCATAGATATAATTATATTAGTTAATATTATAATAATTATAAATATAGTATAATACTACATACATTGCATGTGACATATGCCACATATGTTATACAATCAAATAATAATACATTAAAAAAAAAACCACTGAGGACCTGTGGGGTCCTGAAAGCTGAGCTGATTGAGTGACTATCCAGGCAACACAGGATCTTGGAACACACTAGGTAGGATTTCCATGCTCTGTGGCAAGAAAAATTTAACAATTTCTTTGCACCTAATAGGAACACAGAAGTCTTAGAGACAGTTGCTGGACTTGATGGGTCTTATTGGCAAGAATTAAGCAACATTAGGGCAATGTGCAAGGCCAGTGACTAAGGCCCAGGTGGGATGCTGGGGCTCTCTGTGGATTCCAGGGTCCATAGTAGACAAGAAGGTCAGATGCCTCCTCTCTGTCCCCCACCACCCTGGCAGGCTCCCTGAAGCTTATGTGTAAGTTGGAGGGAAAAAGGAGGGGCCACTGAACTGGCTGAGATAATGATTTCACCTCCTTGGAAAGATCAGGACACAAAGTGGAAATTATGTTTATTACAGAAAATAAAGGAGCCTTTGGTGTACCAGAATGTTCATGAACACATAAGGTACACACTAATCATAATTTTGCTTTTCATGGAAATTGTGCTTTGTTCAGTGACATATTTCTTTTTTTCCAGCTTAACGGAATAGAAAATAATCCTTAGAAAGAACAAGTGAGTTTTCATTTTATTTAACCCTTGTCAAACCCAGAAAAAAAAAAAAAAAAAAACCAAACCATGGCGAAGGTTTCAAAAAAAAAAATTGAAGCCTGCTTACTTTTCTTTGACTTGTCTTCTCTAGCTTTGAACATGCTGTAATCAGAAAAGTTCCGTTTCTGCACACTTAAGCCCCAAATGCACACATTACCTCTGTGTTACTAAAAGCTTTGGGTCTGACTCTTGAGTGTCACAATGCAGAAAAAGGGTTGCATTTTCCCTGACTCTCGTGTACAACTTGACAGCCTCCTACTTAGAATCAGCAGACAGGCTGAGCAGTTGCAGTGCTTTACAGAGGAGTTATTACAAGGAAATATCTATGTTCATGCAGCAGGAGGGGAAAATGAAAGAGATTTCAACACAAGATGAATCGATTTACCTCAGACAATGAATATCTTCATGCTAAGATTATGTAATTAAGATCCTTCTCATTTGAATTCTTTTACATTTTCTTTAAAGAGGTGAATTTTCTTTCATTAAAAAAATTAGAATAATCTCTCTACTCCCACTCTTCTGTATGTATAATGATTACATAAATTATGTAATTATGCTTAAGAAATGTCAGTCCTGTTTTATCCCCACCAGGGGTCCCCCTCCTACCCCCATTTCAGTTCACATATTATCTTTATAAATGGCTTTTTCAGGTTCTCTAATGTAAACCAATGGCATTGAAGCCCACAATTAATGTCCTCCCAGTATCCATGGCCTTTGCCAAACGACATTGTGGATTCTTCCATGGAGAGTCAGTCATTTCCTTGCTCCTTAAATCTGGGTTAGTTTTGTGATGTGCTTTGGTCAATAGAAAGTGGCAGAAGTGACAGTGTGCCACTTCTGAGCTTAGACTCATGAGGCTATGCATTACTTCTGTCTCTTCTCTTGACCATGCCTATTATTATTTTAAGTCACTGAATTTTGGGGTGTTGCTTTTATATAGAATTGCTAAGTAATCACCTAAATTAGTTCTTTTCTTCAAACATTTCATTTTACACTAGGATTTCTTAAAGCAAACTTATGCAGATTTATAATACATATGAAACTTTATGACATTGCATTGAGAACTTTCATGTTACCGGGTGTTTAGGATGTTACTTTCAGGACTTATACTGGTGAACTCCGGGAGCCACAACAAAATACCATAGGTTGGGTGACTGAGATGACGGGGAGACTTCTTTCTCAGAGATCTTGAAGTTGGGAATACAAAATTAAGGTTCAGTCCAATTTGTTTTCTTGTGAGGGTTTTCTTCCTTTGTTCCTAACATCAGCTGCCTTCTTGCTGCTTCCTCCTTACATACAGAGACAGAGGGAGAGAGAGAAGGAGAAAGAAAAGGAAAGGCAGGGGTGAGAATAGTGCTTTGATGTGTTTTCCTTGCAGGATACAAATCCTACTGGATCAGGGTCCCACTCTTATGACCACTGTAATTTTTCACTTCCTTACTCCAAATACAGCCTCATTCATAGTGACAAACCCACATAAATACAATTATCTCATACTGCACAAAGGTGCCATAAACAGGCATTGAAGAAAAGATAGTCTCTTCAACAAATGGTGCTGGGAAAACTGGAAATCCATATGTAATGGGCTGGTGACCAAGCTTTTACTATAAGAGCCTTGAATTTGAGTTGGAATCGTTACAATTCAAACTGTTAATAGTACACATATCTGAGGTATATACCTAGCTTTTGAGGCTGTCATTGAGCAGTGGCCGTGCCATTCTTCTTCATTCATGCTCTGTCCTTCTTTTGTCGTTACCTATTTTGTTTAGGTTATCACACTTGATCTAAATAAAAGAGACACACTCCCCAGCATTCCTTGCGTTCAGAGCTGGCCAATGAGGTGAAATTAAAATTTACTTGGTGAGGTTTCCAAGAGGATTTAAAAAGGGAGAGACTTAGCTTGCATATGCCTTTTACCATTTAGTTTTCATCCTTCCCCTTTCCTACAGCATGAATGTAATTCTGGCTCTGGAGTAGTTATGTTATGACAATGAGGCAAACCCTAGAAACAAGAACAAACATGAAGATGCTGGAAAGGAAGTTCTAGAACGCTAAGCCTGGTGTTCCAATGATAAAGTAGACCTGCCAGACCAGCCCTAAGTTTCCTACTCAGAACCTCTTGTTATGTATGCAAAATACCCCCCAAATCTAAGCTAACTGTTACAGTTTTGGAAGGATGAGACACAGTATCTGTATTCAGAGCTAAATGCATCCAGTAACCACTCTACTGTTTCAGGGTGCCCCCGTGTACTAGAATGCCTACCTGGACTATCAGCAGTGAACTCTGTGTTTTTGGATGCTTAGGCAGTTGTCCACAGGATAAGACCAGTTTTACTAAACCAATAAAATGTGTAACACTGTTTCTGCTCCTCAATTTACTCTTGTCACACTTTTAGACCTTCCCCTGCTTCAATTTTATTACCCCATGCAAAATTAACTTGAACCTGTGAGTGCAAGATAAATTTGAGGGGGTGGTCAATCCTCTTGTAAAGTGTAACAGAGCTTTCCTCCCTGGGAATGCACAGTCCATGATGGACAGTCAGTCGGCGCTCCAGGAATACTGGGAACTGAGATTTCTGATGTCATTCACACTAAAAACAGCCTCCTGTCACCACCTTAGTGGCATCTGTTTCCTTGAAGTGTGGAATTAGAAGAGGCTCTGTGAGAGAACATTAGCCTAGCATGTGTGAGACCCTGTGTTCAATTGCCAGAATTGCAATCAATTAATTACATACAAAATAAACATAAAATAAATGTAGAGCTGTGATTTTCTCACATTGTGCTTTCTCAATTTTCAAGAAGTCTTGGTTATAAAAAATCAACTGAACTTTACACAAAGGAAAAACATTTTCATATTCCATTAGTAATGAGAGAAACAGTCTAGTTAATTTTTTTCATTCATACATTTCTTTCAGTATTAAAAAAACTTATCTTTTTCTTTATAGCTCAGGAAAACTTCTTTTGGTTGATTTTCTTCAACGTATTTCCTCTCCTCCATCCTTTTTTAAAAAAAGCTTATTCCTAAAATGTAACAGAGAAAAGCACATGGGCAAAATCTATTTTGTTTTTACATGTATTTGGTTGGAAATGAAATGCTGAGGGGGGAAATGCTGGATGTCAATTGCATAGACATATTTTAAATTTAGACTTAATTAAAACATCATAGGCGAAGAACACACCACTCTGTTTAAGGTGGTTTTTTGTCTGTGGATACTCTATGTAAACATCCATCACCCTGGAAAGTGTTGTCAGAAATAATGAGGCTGCCCTGCCACTTACTCCAATAGTGCTTAGTCCTGGTGCCTCTGCCTGCCAGCCTGTCCTTTCCCCTTTGACTTCTGTACAAAGCAACACCCTTTAGGCATTTCCTTTCCCTTACAGAGTGGAAGGCAGCACTTTTCAGGGTAGCCCAGGATTCCTTTTAAGGAGTTGTAGGAAAAACTGAAAGAGCTGTGGACAGAGAATCAATGCATATTGCATTTCTCCAGGTTAGCTGTAAAATTGTTTATGAGCCTTCAAATTTCCTTTGGAGTTAATCAGTAAGTTTTCTTTCAACTCTAAATTCATACATACACTGAGAATGTCTGATTTGTGTTGGAGGAGGTGGGTTAATGGGGACTTGCCTTTGGAGTTTATATTTTATTTTTGTTGAGTGGAGTAGTCTCTCTCTGCTTCCGAGTGCTATCTCCTGAGCTGATTTCCTCCACCACACTCTTAACCATAATGTTCTGTCTCACCTCTGGCCCACAGCAATGAAGCTGGCTGGCTGTGGACTGGGGCCTCTGAAACTGTGAACACCAAATAAACTTTTCTATCTCTAAAATTGTCCTTGTCAGGTCTTTTGGTCACAGCAGTGAAAAATCTGACCAAAACATCTGTGTTGTGAGATGTCATGTGAGTGTGATTTGTACACATAAAGCATTATAAACACATAATTATAAAATCTCTGTACTAGAACTTGCCGCCAGAAGTAATTTTGCTTGCATGCTGAGTTTATCAGTGTGGTTTATCCTTGTCAGGCAGGGCAAACCTCAACCCAACTAACCACCTTGCAGTCATGAGGTTTGTTACATCAATAAAAAGCTACACTGCTGAGTTCAAATCCTAACTTCTTTGCAAATAATTTGGATTATTTATTTAATTTTTCTAAGCTTCAGATATCTAATCTGTAGAGCTGGGATATTGGTTGACTGTACCTACAATTATGATTGATTTAGAGATTCATGAGTCAAGTCCTGCAGAGTGGTTATTATGGTACCTAACAAAAAATACTAAATATTAATTACTATCAATTTGTTGATATGGGTACAGATAGATTATGTGATTCTTGAAAGATGGCTGATGTGTCATTTGTCTTCCTATAAGGTTAGCAGTGTGCTATAGGGACCAGGGTACTTTCTGTAAGAGCTCACGTCAGCACTGGCTGATTGGATAAAGGTCTATTTTTTAAATCTTTGTTTCTATTTGGCTTGAGGTCATAAAATTGCAATTTGACTTCTTGGCCTCTTCCTTTTTCTCATTTCACATTCTGACATAAATGGAGGGTGATCAGTATTTTATAGAAACTATGACCTCATTCTCTGCCCAATAGCTGATATTTTACATTTTATTAGTGTGTCTATTTACATGGATAATCTTATAATAGAGAAATAATAAAATTATATTCAATTATATATTTATATAACTTTAATTTTCAGAAAAGGATAAAAATATGAAAAATATCCTGTTCTGAAAAATCTTACATATATGGTCCTAGTACTCATAGATTTATGATGCAGATCAATGGAAACATTCTCAAGTATTTAGAAACTGTAATTAACAACACCATCTCCTACAATGCAACTAAAGTAGTTATTGGATCATAAAACTCAGCACCTAAAAAATTTAGGGTAGAATATCAGATAAGAGAACAAAAAAGAAATATGTTATTTTATGCAAATATAAAGCTTAGCACCTAAAAAATTTAGGGTAGAATATCAGATAAGAGGACAAAAAAGAAATATGTCATTTCATGCAAATATATTTCTGTGGGGATTTCTGAATGTACTTGTTGAAAGTTTTTGTTTCTTTTCTGCTAATCTATTATTAGGAAAGCTACTGAAGACCTGCTGTGGATGAGCACGGTGGAAATTTTAAGACCAATGAGATTCGAAGAGAGTGAAAACAAATGGGGGAAATAAATGCTTTTAATTGATAGACTTGACTCTGCATGAGCTTGGAATGGGCTGACTTGTAGGACAGGGATCACATCTGTATAACTTGTTAGACTTATATACATGTATCCTGTTGAGACATCTAGTTCATCAACATATACCAACCACACACAGAACCCCCAATATATTCCACTCAATTGTCTTCTGTTTCTCAGTTAAGAGCTGATATAATTTATAACAATACAGCTTTATATGGGCACTCTACTGACTCTTTTGGATCTTCAACCTTTCTTTGTTAATTTTAACTTCATTTTATTAAACTTAAAGTACATCCACGACTCTCATATTTATGTAAGCAATGGCAAAGATGATCATTTTCTTCTATGATACAGGCATCATCTTAATTATTTTTGGTGTCTCTGTTTCCTTACTTCATACTCATTAATTTAGTTTTACTCTCTGCTCTACCCCAGCAAAGATTCTGTCATAAGGCTTCTCCCCTCAAGGTCTTTAGAGACCTTAATATGGCAGATACAATGGGTGATGCTCATATATCTTCATAATTGACTTTGCATGGGATTGGATACCTACTACTCCTTGGAATTTGTCACAATTCTATTTTTTGGTAGGCTCTCTTCTTTCATCTGCCTTTATTTATTTAGCTAGTGTCCTGTTTCTTTTTTCCATCTGCCTCTTCAATGTTGATATCCTAAGTGGTTAAGTTTTTAATCCTTTTTCTTCACTTTATAAGTACTGTTTGGATGATCTAATAGGTGATCTTCTACATGCCAATGATTTCCACTACATATCTTCAATGTCTCTGTCCTGGGTTCCAAGGCTTTGTCTCTTATCTGCTAAATTGCTTTTTCTGAATATATCACAGCTAAACTAAATATAGTAGGTCTGAAATGGAAATTTTTTTCTCTGCAAATCTTCTAAGATTTAAAAATAAATATTGCTTAATAATACTTTTCATACAGTAATATATTACATTTTTAATATTACTTTTTTTCTTTCTTTTTTAATATTTTCAGTTGTAGATGGACATGATATCCATTTATTATTTTTTTATGTGGTGCTGAGAATCGAACCCAGTGCCTCACATATACTAGGCAAGTGCTCTACCACTGAGCCACAACCCCAACCCTTAATATTACTTTTGAATGTCCTTTTGATCATTGACCTCTCCCCCCTCCAGTATTTACTCATATCCAGTCTTGGTCGTGTCCCATCTGTCTGTGTAGAGAGTCCTCCAAACCACCCCTGAATTCAATGATTTGCTTTAAAGACTTGCAGAACTCAGCACAGAGTTGCACTCACATCTGAACTTTGTTATAGCTGAAGTGTAAATGGGCCAAAAGGGGAACGTCACATGGTAGAGAGTCCAGAGGAAACCAGGTACATGCTTTTAAGAATTACCTCCCTGTGGAGATGCACAAGACACACTTCATTTTTTTCAGCATTGAGTTATGACTACATATGTAAAATATAGTTTACCAGGCAGATTTTCATTGGTGGTTTATCATGCAGACACTCTCTGCCTAGAACATACCAAAATTCTAGTTTTTCAGAAGGGAAACAGGCATTCAGTGTAACCAAAGTGTTTATATCAACAGTTTAGTCCAAAGCTATTTCAGTAAATTGGGGAATTATGGGAATCTTCTTCAAATCCATTTCCTAGCCAAAAGTGAACTTTATAAGTGATCTTATAAAAGTCTCAGGCCTGCTATATAAAATCTCTTCTGTGAACTACTATTTTCATTGAATATATTTCTAAAAAATGTTATCAACACTCTGATTAAATTTTGGGGAGTCTTCTTTAATAGCACTATGAAGCCAAAGCTCCCATTCAATACCCCAAAAGTCTATCACAGGACCTAGCTCATGGTAAGTATCAATTCATTCCACAATTGATTGGAAAACCATCTAAAAATCACTTATAATTTTGTCATGTTCCACATTTCTAATGTCATCTATCATCCCTTCCCCAAAGCATAGTCTTTATTTTAGACATTTCAAATTCTGCTCTTCCTGTATTTTCTCACATTAGCTCTTTTCTTCATTAGAAATTTCTTCTTTCTTGAATACTCTTTTCTTCCTTAACGACCTGGCAAAGTTAAGCCTCAGCTGATGGGTGAGTTCCTATTCTCTCTTCCCTTATGATGTGCTCTAGGTATACTTAGACATGCTGCCTTCATTGCTTCAGAAGATTTAAGAACACACACAATGAGAATGAAGAGATGTTCTCATGTGGAAGGCCAACTGATCACTTAGACAGATTGCCACAGGGTGGTATTTATTTATTTGTCAGGTGATCTCACCACAGTCCAGAATCAGACTTCTTGGTCCTATGTGCTCAGAATCCAATCTCAGCCATGTCTCTGTTAATAGGAATGATTGGACATAAAGATGGTAACTCACACTAAGGAACTATTCTGTCAATTTCAAAATGAGAAACATCTTTGAAGACAACTTGACATTTACATTTGTCTGATAAGTACCTTTGCTCCCAGCAGATAAACTATAATGAAAGTCAAATTATCAGGGAGATGTTTGATGAGCACAGAATCAGAGCAAGCAGACTCACATACACTATATAATTTTAATATTTTATGGCATTCGGATTAGTGACAATCTCAGCAATAGCAATGAACCTTTAGGTGGGGCAGATAATCCTGTGAAGCTGATAACACTCTTGCCTTGGATAATGTTTGGATAAGAACTACCAACCTTTGCCTATTTTTCTCTACATAAGACTTTTCCTCCTTGGATTTAAATGGCTGAATTACCCATTGTCTAATTGGCATTTTCTTTCTGAGTTTAATGTTGTAGACCAAATTTTACTGGTCTGGAGACCTGCTTATTTATTTATCTATTTTTTTCTTTTAGCATAATTTCTAAATCTCTACTCTGTATGCTGATTTCTCAGGGCAAAAATCAATTCCTTTTATTTTTAATTTTTTGTGAGATGAGGAGACCTGTACATTGCAACTGTTAGTTTATTTTACACATTTTATATATGTAGAAACCTGTAATCTCCTAGAAGTCAGGGACTATTATTTATAAATTCTGGTATCCTGATACCTAGTCCACAATTGAATCGGAGGAAAATATGTTGCATAAAAGATTGTAAGTTAACAATTCTCCTTGGTAGTAAAGTGGTGTTCATTTGTACTGATATTTTAAAATACCTTTAACTATTCTTGGACTCTGTAGTGATGTTTAACATTTAGAAGCAGCAGTTTGTGTGTGTGTGTGTGTGTGTGTGTGTGTGTGTTCTACAATTTGCCTTTCTTCTCAGGTAATGATATTCAATCAACTAATAATGTATTGACATAGAGAAAAAGAAAACAATTAAAAGTAAGGTTACTATGATTTTAATTTTCTCCTATTGATGTAATGTATTACAATGCTTGATTTTCAAAAGTTCAACTAGCCTTGTATACTGAAATAAATATCATATGACTTGTGAAAAAAAGTAAGGTTATTACTATATAATTCATTACATTAAAATGCTTATGTATTGAAAATATAAACTGTGTTTAATGCTATTTAGCTTATCAATATTGTAGGGTTATTAAATTGCTTAAGGTGGAGATAGCCAAATGTGTGTGTGTGAAATCATTGTGCCACTAATTTTGAATTATCTTAATTTACAAGGCTGTTGAAGGCCAAGGACATTTTTCTGATGAAGAGGACAGATCAATTATTCTAAACAAAAGTCATCATGTTTATAAAGTTTGAATAGCTTATATGTAACGAGTTTATTGTATTCAGCTACCATGTCTGTATTTTGCAATCAAATTATCCTGCAACTAAAAATTTCCTCTTTATTTTTTTTCCTTTTTCTCTGATCATATAGTGCTGGGACTTGTATTACATTTATAAGTTCTGGAGGAAGGATCAATAATTGATCATGACACTATGATAGTACTTTGAAATATAGCTGTTTAAATATGTAGGGAATGATGAGTGTTTCCTTCTCACTTGTCTAAGTTGGGATGAATGGGTTTTGCCTTTCTACAGAAAGTAGAAACCCTCTTTCACATGGGTAGAAATGGATGAAGCATTGACTAGAAATGTATATTGCTGTCTATGTTATAGATCATTCCTTTTGCTGAATCTGATGATCCATGGCAGAAGGTCTGGGCTAATGTTAATGAAAAATAAAAGGAAAGAGAAGTAATTACTGATAGGGAGTTAATAAATAGATTATGCTAAAAGGAAAAAGTAATATTGCCTTGCTACTTTGTGAGATGCTGAGAGAAAGAGAATGATATTTCTTAGTTGCACATGCACACATGCTACATAATTTTTGGAGTCCATTGCAAATAACAATCTGGGAATCTTTGTTCAAAAATAATTAAGAACTTCAAGTTAGCCAAATTGCATAGATATCAAGCTTATAAATTTGTCCCTGAATCTCATTGGATTAATCTATTTGCCTGTCAAAACATACTCCTTTATTTGAAGTTGGAAGTGCAGGATGAGTCCTAGAAGATTTAAGAAGGTAAAGAACACCAAAAAAACTAAACATAATGTTATTTTATGGTGAGAGTGGACTTATATGTGTGCTAATAGCCCTGCATATATGTGGGACATAATGGGATATATTTGGGGATGACTCTTAGTCATATGATATTATTGTGGGAATCTCATTGCTTGGATCCACATATATATTTAAATTATACTCCAATGCCAAGTCCTATATAACAATTATATACACATTCAGTGGAGAAAAATCAACATTGGCCAGGAATAGTTTAAAGGAGAATAGGGAGAATTGGTATAGGTCCATGTTCTAGGATGAGTCATATTTAATTTTAATGAGGAAAGACATACTGAGGAAAAAGATTGATTTGCCATTTTGAGTGCTTCGAAGTGATGTTATTCCAGATGGAAGAAAAAAGATGGCAAATGGCCTGGACAGATGACAAAATTTCAGAAAAATTGATGAAACAAGCTCAATAAATTGACATCTTGCCAGGGGGCAAAGATAGGAAGCAGAATGCATGCTGACCCTAGAAGGGTGATTAGGTATGCTCCTCCAGATGGAGGCAAAAGGAGTTCAAGGAAAATGGTTACGATCTGGGCATCAGAAACCAAGTAATAAATTTGTCAGTGACTTATGATCTCTTTAATAAATAGGAAATTATAAATGGAGGCTACAACCCATTTGGCTGGCTAACTGCCAAAAATATACATAAGCAAAAGGGATTGCCTTATATGGAGGCTGACAAGTCCCAATATCTGCAATCAGCAAGCTGTAGATCCAGGAGAGTAGAGGATTCAATCCCAATCTGAATGGCAGAAGTTCAAAGCCCAGGAAGAACTGATGTTTCACTTTGTGTTCAAAGACAAGAAGGATTCCTTCTTACTCTTAGGGAATTTGATATTTTTGTTCTATTCAGGTCTTCAGCTTATTGGATGAGGGTCACTAATATCAGGAAGGGCTATCAACTTTACCTAACCTACTGATTAAAATGATAATGTCATCCAGAAACACCCTCATAGATATAACACACAGAATAATATTTGACCAAATGATGAGGAACCCAAGAACCTAGTCAAATTGACACATAAAATTAACTATCACATTAGACTGTACCGATGGAGCAATTATTTGGAATTGTAAATCTATTTAACATGAAGGGTTTTTTTCCAAAGGGAGAAAGATAGGCATTCTTTGTCCACTGTCAGGATATTATGCCTGTTTAACCTATGGTTTACACCCCAATTTATGACAACATATGTGAAAAGGTTAATCTTGTTGAAAACACTATAATTCTAACTGAATATGATGCTCATGTTGCCCACATTTGGCCACTGAGAAACACTGTAGGCTGGCCTTTGTGTCCTTTTTATGTATCCTATTTTTGAACACTTCCAAACATTTTGCCATAAAAAGATGCTTATAACTCTTCTTGTCCTTTTCTTGCTTCTGCCCTGCAATTGGTCATTTCTGTAATACATAATTCCAGGACAAATGCAGAGCCATAATAAAAAAATATCATGATATGAGTGTGAAAAAGAACATGTAGACCAATGGAGCAGAATAGAGAATGCATAAATAAACCCATGCATCTGCAAATAAGTTATTCTTACAAAGTTGTCAAAATATACATTGGAGAAAGGATAGACCCTTTAACAAATAGTGTTTGTAAGACTGGATATCCTTATGCAGAATATTGAAACAACCCTATATCTCACCTTGTATAAAAATAAACTCCCAATGGATTAAAGTCTTCAATGAAAGATCTGAAACTCTGAAACAAGAGGAACACAGAGAGAAAACACTTAAAGATATTGGTGAAGGCAATGATTTTATGGAAAGAAAGAACTCCTAAAGTATAGGAAATAAAAGCAAAATTGAAAAATTGGATTATATAAAATTTATGCACAGCAAAGGAAATGATAAAAGAATCAAGAGAACCTACAAAATAGGAGGAAACTTTGCCAGGTATTCAACTAATAGAGTGTTAATATTCATAATACATACAAAAAATTTTAGAAACCTACAAAAATGTAAGACAATTAAAAAATGGTCAAACGATCTGAATAGACACTTCTCAAAAAAAATGGCAAATAAATATATGAAAAAATGCTCAATATCATTAGCTAACATGGCAATCAAATCAAAACCATCCTACTCCAGGTGGAATTACTATTATCAAAAACAAAACTGAAACAAAACAAACAAAAAACAAATGCTGTTAAAGATATGGAGAAAAATGAACCCTTATACATTTTGTGTGGGAATGTAAATCAGTACAGTCACTATGGGAAACAGTATGACTATTCCTCAAAAAACTAAAAATAGGACTACCATATGATCCAGTCCTCCCATCCTGGATATAAATCTAATGGAAATGAAGTCAGCATACAAAAGAGATACTTTCATGCCCATGTTTATTGCAGCATTGTTCACAACAGCTGAGATGTGAAATTGGCCTATCAGTAGATGAATGAATAAAGAAAATACAGTATATACATACAACAGAGTATTATTCAACCATAAAGAAGAATGTAATCCTATAATTTGCTGAAAAATGGATGGAACTGGAGTGCATCATGTTAAGCAAATAAACCAGACTCAGAAAGACAATTATTCAATGTTTTAAATATTCTTTCTCATATGTAGAAACTAAAAAAGCAAAAAGTAAACAAACAAACAAACAAACAAACCCAAATGACCTGTAAGTAGAAGTGGAAGAGGCCGTTCTAGGACTGAGAAGGGTACAAGAGGGAAGGAGGTTTCAAGGATAGAAGAAAAGTGGATGGATATTATCAATGCAGAATATATGCATGCATGTAAATATCATAGTACACAACATTAATGCATATAAGTAATATGTACAAAAATAATAAAAGCTCATTAAAAAGCTGGGCCAATGAACAACTTTTTTTATGATAAAATGCACATTGGCATGAAACTATCTCCCAGCATGGATAAAACTTCCATGCTGTTGACAGCACTGTTGTAGAGAATATTGCCCACATAAAGTATTACATAGGAGAATTTTTTTTCTCACACGGTACCAGATATTATTTTCTCCCAAAGGAGTGCTTTTCTTTTCTCTATGAAGGTAACAAACCAGAGCCTGACAGTCTGTTTCTTCCTAGAGTGTTAGAAAACTCAGAGTATCCTTTCTCTCACACATGTAGAAAACATTCAGGGTCTTCCAGTATGTATCCTGATTACTTTTTTCCTTTTTTCCTTTTTTACTTTTTTCATTGTTTGGTTTTCCATTGAAGTTTTCTCCTTTCCGTGATTTCATCACATCTGTTATGTGTTTTAAATTTTTTGTCTGTTTTGAAACAAGGAAAAAGTATCGATAAGCAAATAACAACAAACTAATTACATGTATTTTTATCCACTGAAACAATTGTTTCTGAGATATTTATAATTCCTAGAGAAAAAATATGTATAAAAGATGTGTAAGTTAAAAGTCTTCTATTGGTTTATTTGGAACTCCTTTACTTTTCTCAATTTGGTTGACAATTTTCCTAATCTTACATTTAATTAAATTTTTAGGAAAACATTTAAAATAACTTCAAGTCAATGTATTATAGTACAAGAACAGATTTGGAGGCTGGAATTGATTGTGATGTTTTTCTAATCTAAAATCCTGTGATTGGCTACCCATTTTATTCCTATTCTTTGTTCCCTTGTTGTGTAGGAAAATTCTTCCTTTGAGCTGAAATACACATTCACACCATGTTTTGCAGTCTCTTCTGCTGTATGCAATGTAGTCAGCTCTGGGAACTCAAATAAGTAAAATAAGCTCCTTTAGCAAATTGCTCTCTTAAAATCTACTTCTTCACATGGAAAGTCTAGGTAATAGTAGCACTTATAATATAGAAATTTAGTCTGAGTGTTGAATGAGAGAATGCACTGTGAGAAATAAAAAGTCTGGTGGGTGGTCCATTTTCAGAATACACTACTTAGCTTTAAATGTAAAATGACTTCAGATATAAGAAAGGCAGCTGGAAGGAAGAGCAGAATGAAAGGTTACAGTACACCCCTTGGCAAACAGGAGGTGAGAAGGAAGCCCCCCTCCCCAGATAAATTGTGTAAGTGCTAAGAGTCATTCATTCCAAGAGGACATTTTTGCCACAAGAGAACAAAGGGATATGGGGACAACTAAAGGTAAACAACCCAATAGGAGACAGGAAAACCTAGATAATATTCAGGAAGACAGTACACCCTACAGTACTCTGTCAGTGAGGAACCAGGGGAGCGATCTTGCACTGTAGGAGACAAACTGCTCCTTGTACCCAATCTGCTGGTCCCTGACCTTGAGGCACCTGATCTTGCAAGACAGTCATGAAATGAAAACCTTGTTTTTGCCTGTGCCTCTTAGTCCATTCTTTGGGTTTGGACAGCAAACCCAAAGAATGTTCCTTGCAAATTAGGCACTCTTCTGAGATGTCTGTGCCTGCCTGGGTGGAATTCTGGTGGAGAGGGGACATGCATCACATCCCACTTTAGTGGCCTTCCCTGTCTGTACGTCCCTTCTACTGTAGAGGCCATAGAAAGACCTGAGACTCTTTTGGAGAATAGCTAAAATCACATCTAGTGGGGAATAAAAAGGAAAAAAAAAAACAAAAAACAAATAAAAACAAACATACAAAAAACAGGCACCAGCAACCAAATGAACTCATTCATGAGCCAGGGTAGGAAGAACTGGACTAGGAGTACAGTCTAAGTGGTTGAGAATGTTTGGAGGACGGATGCATGTGACCAAGACATGTTCTGGACACAAAGTGAGTGCAGAGTCCTGATTTGTTGTTCTGTTCTCCCACAAGGGAAACAGCTGGAAACAGACAAGTGAGAGCTAAGTGTGCAAGAAGCCTCCAATAAGTAGGGGTTGAACACACAGGAGATCTGAGGTGTACAAAGAAAAATCTCTTGTAAGGGAAACTGATAACACAGGGAGCCTGGGGTGTGCAAGAAACCCCCAGAAGAGAGATCGAGGACCCCGGGACCCAGGGTATACAAGAAATCTCCAATAAGGGGAGTTGAGTACATGTGGGGGAAAACTCAGTTATAGGAATCTACCAAAAATGGAGAATAAAAATTCTAAACCTAGAGACAGGAAAGGAAAATGGAAAGATACCATATGTGCAAGTTTTCTTTTCCTTAAGAACTTTTTTCCTGAGGACTAGTGAACTCCCACATTCATTAATGTTTTGTTCTGATTAGTCATGTTTTGTCTAACTGGAGTTTCTAGCTCTCTGATTTTCATTCTGCTGTTTTTATTTAGAGGCCAGTTATTCAAGGGTTAACTCTCAAATACAATAGAAAAGGAAAGAGATCTTCTCCTTTGAGGAGGGAAAATGAACAGTGGTGATGGTATGAGTAAATCTGCCCCCATGGAGGACCAGTGGCCACTGGAACCTTTGATTTTAGCATCTACCATGACTGATAGACAATATTTCTAACAATTCTCAACTGCATGGGTCCTTTCCGTGTCTGACTCATACAGTGAAAATCTGCAACAGGCTCAATTTAAATTCTAAGGGGTCAATTTATATTGTTAGAGAAAAGATGTCTTTGAAATTACTAACTCACATGTTTTTCTAACTGAGCAATTAAGAAAGCATTAATTGCTATAAAATATTTAAAGTATGGGGGATCTGAGATAGTGGACTAGAGGGAAGTTGCATTCCTTGTTGCTCTGTAACTCAGGGATTCAAGCAATGGAAATACTGTTTTCTGCGAGGTGCATCATTGCTGCCTTCTGATTCCTGCAATTTACTCTTATTCATCTCTTGGGATTGCCCACTATCTGCCAGTATTTTGCCTGCCTTTTGAGTGCAGATCGCTCAATGACCACCAACTATCATATGCCATTTGCCCGTTTGCCTGCCTCTTGCCTGCAGTTGCCCACCTTTCACCTACCCATCACCCACCACCTGATGTCCACCTGCCTCCACCCATCGATCATCCGCTGTTAGCCTGCAGATCACCCACAAACTGCCAGCAAATTGCCTGCTGCCTGCTGTTGACTGGAAATCCATTGTCACAGCACCTGCAGGTTTGGTTACATGCTGCCACCCACCATCTTGAGACACTAGCCAGGACCTGCAGGTTTGCCACTGCCACTGCTGCCATTTCCAGGCATGGCCACCTTGGTGTGAGGACACAGGCCAGGGTTGGGAAATATATTTGGGTACCTACAGGTCTGGTTGTACCTGAAGTCTTTTTGTTCACTGTGGTTGTGGCTGCCATCTGGTTGCCTCTTTGCAGGGTCACTCCTTTGTGTAAGTGCCTCCCTGGTGGTCACTCTGTAAGTTGAAAGGGCATTGAGATTTTGGGACTGCAGCAAGACGGGGCCTGGGGAAGCTGAAGTCCAGGTCCATCAGATTGCAGCTGGGTTTGTGTGGGCCAGTCTGGGTCTGGCAAGCCTGTAGAAAGCCAGAGAGAAGAGGCAGTTCCCTACAGGGAGCACACATTGAAGAAACCGGAGAAAACTAAGCTATCTCAACTCAGTGAAGTGTGCAGGGATGGAAGGGGCCTGCTACAACAGGTGGGAAGACAGTAAGAGGTTGTGAGGGCATCTTGCTATCAGCTTCCCCACCCATCCAGTCCAGCACCACCTGACTGGAGCTAACATCAAACTACTGACAACCCCATGTATCGACAGAGAAGGGAAGCTGAAAAATTTCTGAAAGCCAACAGAAAAAAATAATTCAATTTTCCATTGAGACTTTTCTTCCTTTTAAAATCTTTTCTCCTTCCCTCTCACACCTCTACCATCTTTGAATCCAAATTCATTTCATGCATCAATTTATTGAGGACTGGAATGTCTGAGTAGTATACTACAAATTTGTTGTGAATTCTTGTAGTTTTACTCTAAAAAAAAAAACTATATATTTTTTTCTTCTCACCTACCTGTCTCCATGGATTCTCTTTCTCACTTTTCTTATAATAACAGCCAACCTCTATTATTCCCTCCCTCACTCTTACTATAAACTTTTACCTCTATCTTCTCTCCTTCTCCCTCATAAACATCACATCTTATACTACTGTTCCCTCATTGTCCATCATTTGAAATGATAAACCCTTTTAGCAAACTTATGGTTTATGTTGTAGACAATAATTAAACACCTCATTTCTGTTTATTGTGACAAAACTGTAAATGCCTTAATAGGAGTCATTTGGTTTAAGGTGATATATTGTTTGCATTGGGTGCTGTTAATATTGGTTTCCCCCTTAAAGGTGAGGTACTAGAAGCCTTCAGGGACACTATAAGACTACAGGGTAGAATCTATACTGCCTCAGTTCCATGCCACTAGATAAGACACACAAACAACATGAAAAAACAAGGGAACAAAATACCTCAAACAAACCAAGATGTTCTAGCACTAGAATCCATAGACAATGGAGAAATGTCAGAAAAGGAGTTTAAAAAATACATAGATTGATCTTCAAAATAAAGGATGATATTAGAGAGAAAATGCAGGAAGTGACAGATCACTTCAATAAAGAGATAGAGACTATGAAAAGGAATCAAGCAGAAATTCTCAAAATGAAGCAAACAATAAACCAAATTAAAAATTCAATGGAAAGTCTTTCCAACAGACTAGATCACTTGGAAGACAGAACCTCAGACAATGAAGACAAAATATATATTCTTGAAAATAAAGTCAACTTCACAGAGAAGATGGTAAGAAACCATAAACAGAACTTCCAAGAAATAGGGGATAACATGAAAAGACCAAAACTAAGATTTACTGGAATTGATGAAGATACAAAGCAAAGGAATGCACAATCTTTTTAATGACATAATTTAGAAAGTTTCCCAAATCTGAAGAATGAACTGGAAAATCAACTACAAGAGGCTTATAGGACCCCAAATGTACAAAATTACAGCAGACTCACACTAAGGTACATTGTAAGAGAATGACTAACATACAGAATAATGATAGAATTTTAAAGGCTGTGAGAGAAAAAAATCAAATTACATATATTGGGAAACCAATTCAGATCTCAACTGATTTCTCAACCCAAACCCTCAATGCCAGGAGGTCCAGGAATAACATATATCAACCTCTGAAAGAAAATGAATGCCAGCTGAGAATTTTACATTCAGCAAAATTAAGCTTCAGATTTGAAGATGAAATAAAAAACCTTCCATAATAAACAAAAGTTAAAAGAATTCACAACTAGAAAACCTACACTACAGAATATTCTCAGCAAAACATTCCACGAGGAGGAAATTTTTAAAAAAACAAAACTAGCAAAGGAAGGAACTACACTAAAGGAAAGGTCAATCAAAGAGAAACTAAGTCAAGCTAAAAACCACAAATAAACCAAAATGACTGGGAATACAAATCATAGCTCAATAATAATAGCCTGAATGTTAATAGCCTAAACTCATCCATCAAAAGACATAGACTGGCATATTGAATTTTAAAAAAAGACCCAACAATATGCTGTCTTCAAAAGACTAACCTCCTAGGAAAAGACATTGACAGATGGAAGGTGAAAGGTTGAGAAAAAACATACCACTCATATGGACTATGTAAACAAGCAGGGATTTCCATCCTCATATCAGACAAAGTGGACTTCAAACCAAAGTTAGAAGGGATAAAGAGGGACATTTCATACTGCTTCAGGGTATCATATAACAACAAGACAAAACAATTACAAATATATATACCTCAAACAATGGCACATCTACATACATCAAACAAACCCTTCTCAATTTCAAGAATCAAATAGACCATGACGCAATAATACTGAGTGACTTTATCACATCTCTCTCACCACTGGATAGATTTTCCACCCAAAAACTCAACAAAGAAACTATAAAACTAAATAATGCAATCAATGATTTAGACTTAATGGGCATTTATAGAATATTTCATCCATCATCAAGTGAATACACTTTCTTCTCAGCAGCACATGGATCCTTCTCTAAAAGAGATTATATGTTATGCCACAAGCAACTCTCAGCAAATACCAAAAACAAACAAACAAAAAACTAGAAATACTACCCTACATTCTATCAGATTGTAATGGAATAAAATTAAAAATCAATGATAAAAAAATAGAAGCCTCAAGACCAAATAGCATGCTATTAAGTGATGAATGGATAAAAGAAGAAATCAAGGAGAAAATAAAAAAAATGCTTAGAGGTAAATGAGAACACCAATACAGCATATCAAAATCTCTGGAATGCTATGGAGGCAGTGCTAAGAGGAAAGTTCCTTACACTGAGCTCATGCATTAAAAGAATAAAAAGTCAACAAATAAATGACCTAACATAACATCTCAAAGCCCTAGAAAAAGAAGAACAAATCAACATCCAAAGAAGACAGAAAATAATTAAAATCGGAGCTGAGGTCAATGAAATTGAAACAAAATAAACAACTGAAAAAATTGACAAAACAAAAAGTTGCTTCTTTGAAACAAATAAATAAAACTGATAAACCCTTAGCCACAGTAACAAAGAGGAGAGAGAAAACTCAAATTACTAAAATTCTTAATGAAAAAGGATATATCATGATGGACCCTACTGAAATACAGAAAATATTTGGAAAGTATTTTGAAAATTTATGCTCCACTAAAATAGAAAAACTCAAGGACATCAACAAATTTCTAAGACATACAATCTACCCAAACTGATGCAGAAGGACATAAACAATTTAAACAGATCAATTTCAAGCAATGAAATAGAAGATGCCATCAAAAGCCTACCAACCAAGGAAAGCCCAGGACCAGACAAATTCTCAGCTGATTTCTACAAGACCTTTAAGGAAGAATCAATACCAATACCCCTCAAAGTATTCCATGAAATAAAATAAGAGGAAAACCTTCCAAACTCATTCTATGAGACTGATACCCAAACCAAAAACACATAAAGGAAAGAAAACTTCAGACCAATATCTCTGATGAACATAGATACAAAACTTCTCAATACAATTCTGGCAAATCTCATTCAAAAACATATTCAAAAGATAGTGCATCTGATCAAGTGGGGTTCATCCCATGGATGCAAGGTTGGTTCAACCTACAGAAATTAATAAACGTAATGCATCACATCAAAAGACTTAAAGACAAGAATCATGAGTATTTCAAAAGATAAACAAAAATCATTTGTCAAAATACAGCACCTCTTCACGTTCAAAACAGTAAAAAAATTAGGGATAGTAGAAACACACCTCAATATTGTAAAAACTATCTATGCTAAGCCCAAGGACAACATTATTCTAAATGATGTTTCTAAATGAAGAAAAACTGAAAGCATTCCCTCTAAAAACTGCAACAAGACAGGGATGCCCTCTTTCACCACTTCTATTCAACATAGTCCTTGAAACTCTAGCTAGAGCAATTAGAGGAAAGAAATCAAAGGGATATGAATAGGAAAAGAATAACTCAAACTACCACTCTGTGGACAACATAATTCTATATTTAGAAGATCCAGAGAATTCCACCAGCAAACTTCTAGAACTCATAAACAAATTCAGCAAAGTAGCAGGATATAAAATCAATACCCATAAATCAAATGTATTTCTATACATATGCAACAAATCCTCTGCAAGAGAAATTAGGAAAACTACCCCATTCATAATCACATCAAAAAATAAATAAAATAATTGGGAATCAATCTAACAAATGAGGTGAAAGATCTCTACGATGAAAACTACAGAACACTAAAGGAAGAAATTGAAGAAAACCTTAGAAGATGGAAAGATCTCCCATGCTCTTATATAGGCAGAATTAATATTATCAAAATGGTCATACTACCAAAAGTGTTATACAGATTTAATGTAATTCCTATTAAAATCCCAATGACATTCTTCATAGAAATAGAAAAAGAAATAATGAAATTTCATTTAGAAAAATGAGAGACCAGGAATAGTCAAAGCAATCCTTAGCAAGAATAGTGAAACAAGAGGCATCACACTACCAGACCTTAAACTACACTACAGAGCTATTGGAACAAAAACAGCATGGTATTAGCACCAAAATAGACATGTAGACCAATGATACAAACTAGAAGAAACAGAGACAAACCCACATAAATACTGTTATCTCATACTAGACAAAGGTACCAAAAATTTTCACTGAAAAAAAGATAGCCTATTTAACAAATGGTGCTGGGAAAACTGGAAATTAATATGTAACAAAAAGAAATTAAACCTCTATCTCTCACCCTGCCCAAAAATCAACTCAAAGTGGATCAAAGACCTGGGCATTAGACCAGAGGCCCAGTGCCTAATAGAAGAAAATTAGGCCCAAGTCTTCACCATGTTGGCTTAAGACCAGAGGTCCTTAACAAGATTTCTAGAGTGCAAGAAATTAATGCAAGAATCAATAAATGGGATGTATTTAAACTGAAAAGCTTCTTCTCAGCAAAGGAAATGATCAATAATGTGAAGAGAGAACCTACATAATGGGAAAAAGTCTTTACCACACTCACCTCAAATTGAACATTAATCTCCAGGATATATAAAGTACTAAAAAACTTAACACCAAAAAAACAAATAACCCACTCAATAAATGGGCAAAGGAACTGAACAGACCCTTCACAGAAGAAGCAATACAGTCAATCAACAAACATATGAAATAATGTTCATTGTCTCTTGCAATTAGAGAAATACAAATCAAAACTATTCTAAGATTTTTATCTCACTCCTGTGAGAATGGTAATTATCAAAAATACAAGTAACAATAAATGATGGCAAGGATGTGGAGAAAAAGGTATATAGTCATACATTGTTGGTGGGACTGCAGATTGGTGCAACCACTATGGAAAATATATGGAGGTTCCTCAGAAACCTTGGAATGGAACCATTTGACCCAGTTATCCCAGTCCTCAGTTTATACCCAAAGGACTTAAAATCAGAATACTACAGAGACACAGCCACATCAATGTTTATAGCAGCTTTATTCACAATAGCTAAACTATGGAACCAACCTAGATGCCCTTCAACAGATGAATGGATGGAGAAAATGTTTACATATGCACAATGGAATTTTACTCAGCCTTACAGAATAATAAAGTTATGGCATTTGCAGGTAAATGATGGAACTAGAGAATCTCATGCTAAGTGAAATAAGCCAATCCCCCAAAACTAACAACTGAATGTTTTCTGTGATAAGTGATGTGCATCCACAGTGGGAGGTCGATAGGGAAGAACAAAGGAAGTTTGATTATGCAGAAAGGAGCGAGAGGAGGGATGGGAAGAACGATAGAATGAGACAGACATTATTACCCTATATGCATGTATGAAAAAAATAAAAAATAATAAAAACAAAGTGTAATGTCCATTGTTTTTAAGGATTTTTCTTTAGCAGGAATATTTGACTTAAAGTAGTTAACTAGACTTGTCTGACATCTTGGTTTTCATGGGTAACCCAAATTAAAAATAGGCAAATTTGCTTTAAAATAAATGGGATATTTATGAAGGTATTTGTTAAAGGAGATGTCTGATTAATTTGCAAGATGAAAATATTAAAACACCAACTGCTAAATTTAAATTAAAGAGCTCTTGGATTTTTAAATTCCACAAGGCAACATATATTTGGGCCTATTAAATGTGTTTTTATAAGTTGGTAAATGAAAAAACAGTTTTAAGATTGCTTTGTTTCTGGGCCTAAACTAAGAGCAAGGCTCCTAGAGTTAAAATTATAATAGGTATAATTCTATATGCCAGGAATACAAAAAGTTTCTGCTAGTTTTTGATTAAAGTACTGAAAAAAGTTTAAAGTATTTCATCTTATTAAAAAGGAATAATTTGTACAAATTCAGAAATTTCATAAGGATTATTTCAGAATATGAATTTAAGAAAGGGTCTGAAACTAAAAGAAGAGATATAAGAAAATTATAGATATGAATACATTTTGGTACAGAGAATTGGAACAAAAACAATGATTATGTATAAAAAACTATTTTGTATAATGAAGTAATTTTTTTTTGTCCAAGATGAAAGAGAGAAACTATGCATCTCAACAAGTTAAGTATGTTGCAGAAGGTTTGTGGAAGGTAAATCTCAAAAATATTTGTGTATCTGATTAAGTTAGCTATAATTAATATGATCAGTAAAAAGTTTTCAAGGAATTTTCTAAGGTCAAATTTTAATGTGGTGATATGAAAAAAAGTCTAAAACATTGATCTGTTCTTATCTGCCAAGATAATCTCTTGTGTCTGTTAGATTTTAATACTATGGGAAACTATGTCTTAAAGGAATTAAATTTTGTGACTGTTTTGAAGTCCTTTAAATGATTACATCATAACTGGTTAAATAAACAACTGTTATTTTTAGGTTATTACAATACAGTTGATACCCAAAATACATGTAACTACAGATATGTATACATCTGAAATTAAATATGCTTGTCTGAGTCTTGTCTAAGTATTATGTAAAAGTTTATAAAATAAAGTTTATGTAGGTTCATATTCAAGGTAACCCATAAGTGCTCGATTTTGTACATTGTTTTTGACATGAAAGGGCCATACTGACATTTAAAAATCTGGCTTATATTCATTTACTTTACTATTTATGATCATTAACACTGTTTCCTAAATGTGTATAAGATTTAAGGCTAGCTTAGGAGAGCACTTGTTCTTCAAACTACAATGCTAATGTTCTTCAAACTACAATTGTCTCTACCAACAGTCTCCTGCAGATTTACGTCATTTAATGCTCTGTAACTGCATAAAGGTAGCCTGTCATCAATAAGTTATATATAGAATTTTGTATTGCTTTTTTACACTGGGATAGACACTTAAATGTATATTTGAAAGATAATAAGGAGAGCCTGATTTATTTAAAGGTTGACAATGTGGAACATGGAAGCATTTTGCCACTTTAAAAAAACATGAATGAAAAAGAGAAAGTAAGGCACTCTCTTAAGTCTTCTTTGTTTCATTTTTCAGATATAATGTTTTATTGTGTTGTTTTTCAAGAGTCCCACCTCACCTGAGATAAAACTGTGCTATAATTAAGTTCATTTAATGTTATCTTCAAAAGGTAGACTTTTGTTATAAAGATTACTGTGATCTCAAATGGAATCTCAAAAATAAACAAGGGATATAATACAAAACTAAGTAAAGGTTTGGATAAATTGTAAAAAGTACTTAAGGTTGTCGAAAAGTTTTAAAAGAAAGTAAAATTTATAAAGGATCTCATATGATTGAGTTGATAAATTTATGAGTCTTTTTGGAAGCGAAATAGATACCAAAGATATATTAGAGTTATTACAGAAATTATGTTTCTTGGTTCATAGCTATTATACAAACTGAATATGTTTGTGTTCTTGTTAAGTTCATTTTGTATTTTTCTTGTAAGACTTTTAACAGTTGTTTGTTAATGTTTTGTGGAAGTACTGCCTCTAACAGAACAACTTGAGTTATTTGAGATAATAAGCCATCCCCTATAGGACAGAGTATAAAGATGACTTCCAATAGCAATACTGGCCTCAGTAACTATAAAATTAAGAACATTAAAGTTACAACTTGATACTCCTACTTCAAGAGTATCAAGTGAAATTGGCCAGTTGGATGTTTAAAACCAACTCATGGAGACCAAAGTCAAAGAAGTAAAAGGGCTAATAAAAAAGCAGTCAATAGTTTGGCTCTATGATCTGCTAAGACCCAGGAAATAATGCTACTCCTCTAAGGACCCTGAATTCCAGTGAGTCACCCAATCTCCTTATCAGGGAATTGAGAGGACCCTAGATAACAGGAAGCCAACCAGTGCACATTCTGTAAAGAGAAGGGTCACTGAAGAGGGAAATGTCCCTGATGCTTCCAAAGGAAGTCACATGTGGTCAGCAAGACCCTGACCTATCCTGGCAGGTGGAACAACTGGTAGAGAAAAGCTAGTGGAGTCAAGAGGCTTCTCACAAGTTCCCAAGAGTGATCCCTGAAAAATCTCAGCTACTCTAACAGCAAATAGGAAAAAAGATCAATTTTGACCAACCTGGTCTTAAATATCTGGAAGGAGAATATAACAGAAGCATAGCTGCATATGAACACTAAAACAAAAGACAATTGTTCTATTAATGTAACTTCAGGTGTAGATTTGTGTCAGTCCTCCCAAAAGTGAAACTGGGAAGTTATAAGGAAGGGATTTTATACAGGAGTGCTTGATAAATAACACAAAAAGCTCTGTCAGAGACACAAGTTTGTTCTGAATCATTTTGAGACCTACAAATTTTCCTAACCTTCTACATAGGTGGACTTTATCTTTATTTCTGGGTTTTTGCTGGTTTGATTTGCTAGCCCTGATATTTATTATGAGTTGCTTTATGGGCTCCATTGGGAAAATAACTACAGAATTCCCTACCATGGAAACTAAACACCAGTTTCTAAGAGAATACATACTGTCCTTATCCTCTGCTTTATCTTCCCTCAGGTGAAGGGACTCCTTGCTCAGAGTCCTCTTCTGGAGTTCAAAATTCATCACTTCCTTGCAACTTGGCTTTGATCAAGATCTGGAAAGAAGACAAGCTTCAACAGAGCTGGAAAGGGCCTTATCAAGTGCTGCTGACTGGCCCTGGGACAGCTATCCAGACTTCTAAAAATGGAAGAACTTATTTCCACCTCAAAAAGTGAATATGGCTAGAATGGGCGGCAATATCAATGTGCACAGACAAGAATGAAAATGGGACAAATAGATAAGAGAAGAAAATGGGGGATTTGTGATAAATAGGAAGTATGCTGGTACATTTTCAGAATACAGTATTTAGTCTTAAATGTGAAATGACTGGGGATGTAAGAAAGGCAGCTTGAGGGGAGAGCAGAATGAAAAGTTACAGTTAACACTAGAGGATAAAAATTTACAGCCCCTTTACAGAAGGTGAGAAGGAACCCCCTACCTGATCAAAAGAGATGAATTGTGTAAATACCAAAAGGCACTCAATCCATGGGGACTTTCTGCAAAAGAGAACAAAGGGAGGTTATTCTTTAAATAACTCAATAGGAAAGAGTAAAACCTAGGTGACATTTGGGAAGACTGTACACCCCATAGTACTCAGTCAATGAGGAAATAGGGGAAGGATATTGTACTCTAGGGCAAAAAAATGCTGTTTTTACCCAATCAGTGAGTCCCTGACCTAGAGGCATGAGATCTTGTAAGACAGTCATTAAAGTAAAACCTTGCTTTTTGCTGTACTTGTGTCTAAGTCTATTTTGGGGGTTTGGACAGGTGAGTGTGTTTCTCACAAGCAACCAAAGCCCTGGCCACATAATTCAGTGCTCAGAAATATTTGCTGTGGCCACATATGTTGTAGACTTGTTACTAATATCAAATAAATCACTTGGTATATAATGATTTAAAAATTAAGAAAGTACCACTAGCTTAAATATTATGAGTGTAGGTTATAATTTAATGAATTAAATACTTTCTGAATTTGATTCTATTTTGAAGAATATTATTTATTTATACAGTCAATATTTTGGAATTTGCATATGGGCCTTAATGTTGACCTCCATTAAATGTCACACATAGCCCTTTATTCAAGTTTAATATCTTGCTGAAGTTTCATCCTAATTCTCAATTCATTAGTCTCATTTGCCAGTTTCATGTGCTTTGTAAATGTTATAAACATACTTCTATCTGATTCTGTTGAATTATATGAACATTATCTCTCCCCACGTTAGTACCAATTATTTAGTCAATTATCTTGGACAGTTTAATTTTGATACTTCTTTTTTTTAAGCAATGCATTCTCTCTATTTTTGTGTGGAAATAATTTTATTTATATTTATTTATGTTCCTTATTTAGGAGCAATAGGAGCAAAGGACTGGGCTGAAACCTATTAAAATCCCTTTGTTGCCTCGGGGAGGTTATCTCCTACCAGGTTCATTCTGGCCAGCAGTCTGAGTGAAGCTGACCTTTTAAATATCTCTTCTGGAGTAGAGGATAGAATCAGGGTGCTTCAATAACTTCCTGCAGTCATATTGCTAAATTGAAGAGTTTGTTAGTAATTGGGGGAAAAGCACCACAAAAGTATAATGACCCAATTTGCACTTATTGTGGAATTAAGCATTTTGGAGAGGCAGTCTTTCTTAAAGCTGTGTTATGTTGGCAGGAAAAGTAATTGAGGGAACTAGAACCAGATCATGTTCAGTTAGAAGTTAAGACTTTTCCGATTACAATGAATAAATAATTTGTACCCTGAAGCACCAAGCTTTGGACAAATGTTCCTCCCACCCCTATACTCACAGATATTCTGGACCAAATAGCTCTCTCCAACTGTATTGCTGTGATGTGAACTTTGTGCTCTATTTCATGCAAATTCTCATTTCTTTCTCATATACACATTGCCATCATATCAGAAACTTTGCTGTTTCTCTCCTGCTCCTCCATTACTTAGATTCTCTCTACCTATACAAAACCCTACCCAAGAAGTTTATGTAAATCTTTTCTGAAATAAACTTATTTTCTTTCTTGTTTTCTCTAGACCATAATGCTTCCACTTGGCTTTTAGCCAAGTTTATTGTGATATTCAGGAGCAAAAAGCAGAACCAAATATTTGAAAAACTTGAACTTGAAATGCAGGATTAAAACTTGGGCTAAGGAAGTTTCAGTTGTTAAAGACATTACTGCCACTAAAGAAATGTTGAAGACTTTTTCCAGAGACAATAAGAAAGATGACTTGAGGTCATCTCAGGAGTTAGCAAGACCATACCCATCTCAGGCTCAAGGGAGTAAAAGTGAAAATTCTCTTGAGAAGAGACCAGTGGGGAATTCTTCTTGTACCAGGGGGCCTAGGAAGTTCTCAATGTGCTCATCCATCTAGACACTCAGAGGCTGGAGGTCCCTTGAGGCTTAGCTACTACTCAAGATGGCGGCAAACCTTGGTGTCAACCATGTGATGCTGGTTCGGTAGGAATGCAGGATACTGGAGTTATGGAGTCATGGAGGCTTCCACCAAAATTTGAAAGGAAGTCCTAGGAAGCCAGACAAAGGGCAGCAGGGTCAAAAGACCCTGCAGTCACTCCCTGAGACAGCAAGGTATAGAAATTTGAGGAGGAAGTTGAAGATGAGTGGAAACACCTGTTTAAGAAATGCCAGTAACATTGGACATCATCCTAGGAAAGCTGCAGGAATTGAGCAGAAACAAGGCAACAGAGAGGTCACTTGGGCTGCAACCAACAAGTCTACAGGGCTGTAACTACACAAGCCCTTTGAGAGGACGTCATGTCATGTGCTCCAGATACTGAATACATAACTATGGAAATTGTTTGCTCAGCTAGATTTCAATCTTGTTTTGATCCCATCCCTTTTTTCTATGCCTCTATTTTTGTCAATGGAAGTGTTTGCTCTGTACCTTTATATATTGGATACTTGTAAATAGCTTTTAATTTTTCAGGAGCTCACAATGCCAGATTGCCTTTTGCCTCAGAGAAGACTTTGGACTTGGACGTTGAGCAATCTTGGAACTATTGAGACTATGGGGACTCTTGAAAGTGAAAAAAAAAATGTATTTTTCATTGTGAGATGTTTGTGAACTTTTGGGGGCCAAGGGCAGAATGTTATTGTTCAGATATGAGGTGTTCCTTAAAAGCTCGTGTGTGGGAAAGTGCAAGAAGGCTCAGGGGAGAAATGATTGAGTTATAGCCTTAACCCAATCAGTGAATTAACCCCCTGATAGGGATTGACTGAGTGTTAACTGAAGCGGTAGTTGTGACTGGAGGAGGTGGGAATTGG
>JAJEJO010053082.1:65739-95392 GCA_020662805.1 Glaucomys volans | reverse complement strand
GTTGGGTCTTTCTTTTTAATCCAGTCTGCCAGTCTATGTCTTTTGATTGATGAGTTTAGGCCATTTACATTCAGGGCTATTATTGAGATATGACTTGTATTTCCTCTCATTTTAGCTTTTTTAGTGTTTTTCGCTTAACTTTGTTTCTCCTTTGATTGACTCTTTCTTTAGGGTAGTTCCTCCCCATGATGACTGAGATTGTTATTTTTCGTTTCTTCCTCTTCGAATATTTTGTTGAGAATGTTCTGTAGGGCAGGCTTTCTCTTTGTGAATTCTTTAAGCTTTTGTTTATCATGGAAGGATTTTACTTCATCATCAAATCTGAAGATAAGTTTTGCTGTGTATAAGATTCTTGGTTGGCATCCGTTTTCTTTCAGAGCTTGAAATATGTTGTTCCAGGCCCTTCTTGCTTTTAGGGTCTTGGCTGAGAAATCTGCTGATATACGTATCGGTTTCCCCCTGTAGGTAATCTGATTCTTTTCTCTTGCAGCCTTTAAAATTCTATCTTTGTTTTGTATGTTAGGCATTTTCATTATATTGTGCCTTGGTGCGGATCTGTTGTAGTTCTTTGCATTTGGTGTCCTGTAAGCTTCTTGTAATTGATTTTCCATCTCATTCATCATATTAGGGAAATTTTCTGATAATATTTCCTTGAATAGATTATTCATACTCTTGGTTTGTATCTCTGCATCTTCCTCAATCCCGATTACTCTTAAATTTGGTCTTTTCATGATGTCCCATATTTCTTGGAGGTTTCGTTCACGATTCCTAACCATATTCTCTGTTTCTTCGACTTTGTTTTCAAGATTAAATATTTTGTCTTCATTGTCTGAGGTTCTGTCTTCCAAGTGATCTATTCTGTTAATTATGCTTTCTATTGAGTTTTTTACTTGGTTTATTGTTTCCTCCATTTCCTTGTTTCCTTCAAGAATTTCTGTTTGTTTTTTTCTCAGAATTTCTATCTCTTTATTGAAGTGATTTTTTGCTTCCTGCATTTGCTCTATTAGCTGATTATTCATAGCCTGAATCTGCTCTCTCATCACATCATTCTCTTCTCGGATCACTTTAATTATGAACATTCTGAACTCCCTTTCTGTCATTCCTTCTACCATGCTGTCTTTGGGTTCTCTTGATATATCATCTAGGTTTAATTGGGACACTTTCTTCCCATGTTTTCTCATGGTGCTCGTGTATCTTCCCTTCTGTTGCTTGAGGGGTGCTTGATCAAGCGGTGACCCAGGAAAGGTGCTGTCCCACTTCCTCCAGGTTGGGAATGATCAATGCTTCTGGGCAGAGGCAGCCTAGTGTTGATAGACAATTAGATACAGCAAGGTGGTAGACTCTGGGCCTGGGTGTGGGCCTGGGCACTAGATCAAGTTGGGGTGGTGTCACAGAACTGTGCTCAGTGATGGAGACACTGGGCTTGAGAGCCCAGGCTGACCTGAACTCCTCACTGGGGGTTCAGGCAGTGGCAGGTGGTTGCTCTCTCCTGGGGACACGGTACACTGGCGCCAAAGGCCCTAAGCTTCCCGCCGGAGTCAGCAATCCCAGAGGCTCCAGGCCGGACCACTCCAGGTGCCGCTGGCGGCCCCTGGAAGCTGGAAATGGACCCCCTCTGCCAGGGAAGCTGCCAAACTCAGAGCGGTTCCAACTCCCCGCTGGAGTCAGAGATCCCAGGGGCTCTGGGCCCACCTCTCCAGGTGCCGCTGGAGGCCCCAGGCAGCTGGAGATGGGCACTCTCTGCCAGGGAAGCTGCCGAAGTGGCGTGGAATAGTTCCCACTCCCCGCCTGAGACTGCGATCCCAGAGTTTCCCGGCCGGACCTCCCCAGATGCAGCTGGAAGCCGCAGGAAGCTGGAAACGGGCCTTCTCCACCAGTTAAGCCGCCAAAATGGCATGGAGTAGTTCCAACTCCCCGCCAGAGTCCGCGATCCCAGAGTTTCCCGGCCGGACCTCCCTGGACGCTGCTGGAGGCCCCAGGTAGCCTGAGATGCTAGGTCTCTGCCTGGGAGGCCACTGGCTGGTGCCGGAGCCGCGGCCAGTGTCTCCAAAGCCGCTCCTGGGGAGCTGCACTCACTTGTTGGCTGGCGCAGATGCAGGTTGGTGGCTCCAAAGCAGCTGCGGGGCCCAGCGCTCCCGGATGGTAGCTGCCTGCGGCGGGGCCGAGCCCAGCCCGGCTGAGTTGGTTCTGGAGCGGCACCTGGGGACCCCTTATATGTGCTTTGAATATAAAATCTCGTTGAGAGTCATATTCCTGCTGTTTGAATCCCAAGCAAGTAGGAATCCACGGAGCAAGTAGGAATGCAGCCTTCCTCTAGCCCGCCATCTTGGTTCTCCAAGGTTAAGAACTTTAAGACACATTCTTACCACTTCTTAAAATCTTATATGTAATGATAGTTCCAGGACCCAAGTTCTTATGATTAAGAGTAATTCATTAAACACTAGAGTCATTGTGCTACGCATCTTTCTGTCACTATCTTAAACATGTGAGAGATCAACTTAAAAGAAAGAGAGGTTATTTTGGCTCATGGGTTCAGAGGATTTGGTCCATGGTGACTTGGATTGTTGGTTGGACCTGTGGCAGCACGATACATCTTGGTGGGAATGCAAGGTGAGGAGGCATATTCACCTCATGGCGGCTGGGAAGCAAAGAGAGACAGAAAGGACTAGGATCCCACCATCCTCTTCAAAGGTGTGACTCCAATGAACTAACTTCCTTACACTAGGCCCCACCACATAAAGGTTCCACCATGTCCCAACAGCATTATACACTGGTGACCAAGCCTTGTGGGTCTTTAGGGGCCACTTCTAAGCCATAGCAGTCATTATGAAAATCACAATGAGAATGAAATCCTCATATAGCTCAAAAAGCTAGGATAAATGCTACATAGGTTTAAGGAGATTCATTGTGGCACTTTTAAATAGGAAAAATTAAAAATAACCTAAAATTTTACGTGGGTAGATGTGTGAGTAGATTTGTGTCAGAGGGTACAATATGAGAGTGTGTGAAAGTAGCTGCTATGTTAGTCCATTAAAACATTTTTCTATGTAAGTACAAAATATAAAAGGCTAAAAAGACATGAAATCTGAAAATTGCAGTTCTGAAGATGAAAGTAAATGGAAGTTTCTATCATTTAAAATCTGTAGCAGTAAGGAACTCGGCATATATGGAGTTCCTATTGTGTGCCCTTATATCTATTGTTTCATTTAGCTCTCTTCTCTATTCCTCAATGTAAAAATGAAGACACAGAGGCTACAGAAATTTCTCCAGCTCATAGCAAGATGAAATGAAGCATCTAGATTTAATCAAGTTTCAGCCAACTCCCAAATGGGCATTTTTTTCCATTTTACTAGACTGCTTTTCTAAAATACCTACATGATTCCCATATTTCAATAGACAGTGGAACACATACACACCCCTTCCCCGTCATATACACAGACCACCATACTGCAACTCCACCAGAGTTCAACACATTTATAGGTAGAAACAAATGCAGAGAATGAGATACACACATGAAAACTCTGTGGACTGAATTGCCTCATTCAGCATCCTAACGGGATTGATACTGTGATGGGAAGGTGGAGATCTGCTGCTTTGAAAGCCTGCTATTTCTCTATTGTAGCCCACAGCTGTCAGGATATGACAGTGTTTCTTGATTTGAAAGAAAAAATCACCTCATTTTCTGCACCATAAGAATTCACATGAAGGTATTTTATTCCCAAATAACTACTTCCTCTTTTACAAAGGACTGATTTGGTATTCAATGTGGTTGTCATGCCACAGGTGTTTCAGATTATACAAGCAGCTTCCCTTGAGCATAGGTGTGATAAGCTCTCTGTGTTGCCTGCCTGGGCGAGCTGGGTCGAATAAGCTTATTCATATGGGAGATGGCCTTGCAGTTGAAAAGACGTGAAGTACAAATGCAGTGTCACTTGAGTTTGCCTGTTTTTCTCTTTTCTTCTGTGCTCCCTACCATGAGCCCCGGAAATGTAGTACTTTATGTGGAGAGATGAATGCTAGTATCTGCCAAGACATTAAGACACTGGATCCTGCTTCTTCAGTTGACTGGATTAACATATTGAACAGCTTATTCTGTTAAGATGTTTCCAGCTAAAATTCCTATTTCCTTTCTTATCATGCTGGTTGCAATTTCAAGGGGTTATTTTTCTCCTGTGGTGGTACTCCCTCTAGTCCTCTTCCACAATGAAAGACTGATTTTTTAAATACAGATCTGATTATATTATCCCCTGCTTAAAATTTGTGCAAACTAAACTTCATTCCTTAATACTCAGACCTTGCTTTGCTCCCAGGGCAGAGATGATCAGTTTCTGGTCCATATGAACCCTACACATATTTGTTCAAAGATTAAATTTGTTTACTTTGGTACATTAAAATTTTTATTCATTTGAGCAGATAGTGATTTATGAATTGGGCAGCACCACATCACAGGTGTTCCACTGGGGTTCAGAGAGAGGGGCAAAAGGGGAAGCTGATGTTCACAAGAGCAGGACAAGGAAAATGCACCTGATTGATTGAAGTGGGAAGTTTTCAGTAGGGGGTTAGCTGAAGGTTTCTGAATGGTTAGACCTAAGGAATGTTTCACTGTTAAACTGGGCCTCAGTTTGCCTATAGGAACCCAAGGCACAGGTTTTTTTCAGCCTAAAGGCCTCACAATTACATTTTTAAAGCATCATTCACATGCTATGTGTGCATGATATTTGTTGTTCTATCATGTTTCTCTTTCTAGTTGCTGTTTTAGTTTAGAGACTATATCTCATTATTTTAGTACAGAATCTCTTGTAAGATCATTCCATCATATGTGTGAAGAAAACAGTAGTTGAAAATATTGTGATTAATTAAATATTGAATGAAGTATTGAATAACAAATGGTATTGAATGAGAATCATGAAACCTCAGTGGAAAGTGAAGGTGGAGGAACCAGACAGGGAGCATGTTTAATTGTCATCTACAGCATTCCATAAGGGCTAAAGAAAATGACTGAAGTTCTTTAAAATGACATATAGGCCGGTTATGGTGGTACACACCTGTGATCTCAGCAGCTCAGGAGGTTAAGGCAGGAGGATGGTGGGTTCAAAGCCAGACTCAGTGAGGCCCTAAGCATCTTAGCGATACCCTATTTCTAAATAAAATATTTTAAAAAAGCTAGGGATGTGGCTTAGTGGTTCCCTGTGTGTTCCCCCAGTGTCCCTGGGTTCAATCCCCGCTACCAAAAATAAATAATAAATAAAATAAAATGACACATAGTTGTTTCTGACATAGCCTTTCCCTGTCTATAGACTGGAAATGGGCTATCTCAGGGATCATCAGCCTCCAAGCAAAGCATGCTGTATGGTAACAAAGGAAATGAGTATAGGATAGGAGCTAAGAAAAGCATAACTAAAAAGAAAATTATGTTTTTATAATCCTCATTTACCCTAGAGCTTTGTGGAAAGGTCGTGTGATTTTATGGATAACATGGGATTTTTTAAAAAAATCTATTAAACTACCTTTCCTCTGAGGTGCTCAGGGAATAGTGAAAATCTCAGATAAACCAGAATCATTTAATTTTATTTTATAGAAGTCTCTGAATTTCTTTGCTTTACTATGGAGGCATAAGACAAAATTTTAAATTTTTTTAAAATTTTTTATATACCAAAATTTTGTTCTTTTTCAAAAGTAGAGAAAATGGCAGGGGATAATCTAATATTTTACAGTACTTCCCACCTATCTGTGGTTTTAATTTTGCAGTTGCAGTTACCCATGGTCAACTGTGGTACCAAAATATTAAGTGGAAAATTCCAGCACCAACAGGTCAAATTTTAAATTGTGCACTGTTTTGAGAAACGGTGAAATCTGGTGCTCTCCTGCTGCATACTCCCTGGAATGTGAATCATCCTTTTGTCCCGTGTATCCATGCTGTATATACTATCCACCCATTAGTTATTTAGTAGCCCTCTTGGTTATCAAGTCAACTGGTGTAGTATCATTGTGCTTGTGTTCAAGGAACCCTTCCATGGTATCCTAATGCTATGTCACAATGCCTGCAACATCACATAAGCCTTGTTTCATCTTACATCAATCATCATAAGAAGAGTCAGCACAGAATACTAAGACATTTTGAGAGACCATATTTGCACAACTTTTTTTTACATATATTTTTTTGTAATTGTTCTATTTTATTATTAGCTATTGTATTTAATCTCTTATTGGGCTAAATTTGTAAGTTACACTTAATCATAAGTATGAATGTATAGGAAAAGACATAGTGTATTTAGGGTTTGGTATAATTTATAATTTCAGGCATCCACTGGGGGTCTTAGAATGTATTCCTGTGGATAATGGGAAAATACAGTTATATAAATGGGGGAGAGACAACTTCCAACTTAATAACGTTAAAAGTTACCTTCAACTAATTATAACAAATGTATTACCTTATCACAATACGATCATATCTGTCTCTCTATATATGTGGCTAAACAGAAAGAGACATGGAACCTGACTGAAACAAATCCATGCTAAAGGGCCTTCTATTGAACCAACCTGAAAACAATAAAACTTATTCCATGTCAGATACATGAATGAGCATTTCTTGATATGAATGCCCTGTAACCACAAAACATGCTAAATATCAATTTTTAAGCTTTGCTTAGTTTTCTCAAGAAATCACAGCTTGCTTAGTTCTTTCCCTAGATGAAGACCCCCAGATCCAGCAGTTCAATTGACCTTCATTTTATGTATCAATCTTAACATGTTAAACTAATAATTTAACCCCAAAGTGATCCTGTTGCAGTTCTTCTGTCTTAGCAACATCATCATCTACTCAGTTCTAAGGCTAGAAATTTATCCATTGACCCACATGGTTCTTTCTTTTCTTATCCTCATATCTAATCAATCACCTCGAAAAGACCTGCTGAACATCTTTTAACTATTTATCCCTTTGATTTCATGAAAATAGAAGGGAGAATATTGGAGTTGAGGAAGACGATTGAGGGGGAGGAAGGAAGGATGGAAAAGGGAAAGAACTGCTTAATGAAATTTACTAAATTATGCTGTGTGTGTATGAGTATTTCATAATGAATTCTAAACTGACCCAATTAAAAATAAAGAAAAAAAGACCAATAGAGTAGAAGAAGGGAATAAGGAGGAGGAAGGAGAGAAGAAAAGAGGGTAGTACTGGGGATTGAAATGGAGCAAATTATGTTATATGCATTGATAAATATGTCAATATAAACTCTGCAATTATATAAAATTATAATGCACTAATAAAAATCAAAGCTTAAAAAGAACAAAACTAAAGACCAATATCAATTTTAGATATTGATTCAGGTAGCATTGTTGCAGATTAGTATCAGTTCCCATCTATTCTTAGGGCAAAGCTAAGGAAAAAAGCATCTCCTTTACTTGTCTCCTTTCAGATATAGCAGGAAATTAAAAAAGGGAAGGTCTCTGTGTAGCTTTTCTGATAGCAAATTTCTCAGAATCCAGATATACTTCTTTTCTCTATAATGTTGCTACAGATACAAAGGAAGATGCAATCTTTGCATGACTGTAATTCTTGAATACATTAAAATATAAATGTATTTTCAACTGTGAAAATAAAAAGGAAATTCCACTTTTACTACCACCACCACCACCTCAGTTCTAGTCTCCATGACATATTGCCTAGGAGAAACCACCAAAATGGGCTTCTTGCAGATTACCTGCTTTATCTTTGGATCCTCTCCAGTTCTTAGTGCACACGGCAGCCAGTTGTCTTTCTGGAATGCAAAGTAGTATATATCATTCTCCTTGAAACTCTCCAGTGACTTTCAATTATTTTGAGGTTAAAAACAAATGATCAACTTTATAAGGTCCTGAGTGATCTGGCTCATCCTCTCTAAACTTCCCTACACCCACTCTCATTTCTTCAGTTTCATTTCCTCCTTTCAGTTCTTCACATTGCCCAAGACCATGCTTTCCTATGATTGGGCCTTTGCAGTTGTTCTTCTGTCTGGAAAACTCCTCTGTTTCCTTGTCACCCAATAAACTGGCATTCTTCCTTTAAGTTTCAGCTTGATCATCAATCATATTGACCTCTTACCCACTCTGATAGCACCACGGAACTCTCTTTTATGGCATTAATCATACAGTTATATCTAACTAGTTATCAGTCTTCTTCACTGGGCTGTAAACTCTTAAAGGGCATGGACCATGTCTTGTTATTTTTTTCACCAATGTGCCTCCAGAATTTAGCACAATACTTTGCATGCACTTTATTGTCAATCTTTATTGATTGGATAATGAGCATATTTGCATGTATTGACATGGGAGATAATTTTTTGATTGAGCAATGATTAACATTAAAAGAGAGACATGGAGGTTTTTAACATAATTGTTAATATCTTATCTAATTTAAATACTGCTATTGATCACATATGGGAGTGTCAGTGGGCTTTCATTCTTAAAAACAACCAAGTAGATGTTATACATTTGGATTAGATCAAGACAGGTAAATTTTGAAATATGTTTTAATCTATCTCAAATTATTGTACATTTTCATTTTCCAGAACTAAAAGGTATTTCTCAAAAATATCAATGAATGGGCACAATGGATTCATTAAAGGAAGCCAGTGTGACACCAAGGCTTGAGATTTAGAATCAGTCCTATTAGACTTTGTATCCTGGCTGTGCTATTTATTATGTGAAATTTGGATACATGATTTCATTTTCCTGAGCTATAAAGTGGATTTTATAATATGTATCTTATAGGATTATTGTGTGAATTACTGAATTTAACATACAGAATTGTGACTCTATTTACTGTGAAGTAAGTGGAAGGGCTTCATTATTGCTTTCTGTTTCATCTTCCAAGCTAATCTTCATATTTAGAGAGATGTGCCAATTAGATTCTCAGCCCTTTTGTGTGTTCCATCCAAATGGAAAATATACTTTAAAATTGAACTGTAACTTAAAGGGAGCTTGATAAAAAGGATTGAAGGAGGACACAATATGTCAATCAATCAACTTGGGATATCCAGATTAATGCCTTCAAAACAGGAAGAAAAAGTGAATATTATTAGTCTGTGCTTTAGTGGTCACTTGATTTCAGATTGCTTTTAATTAGCTTAAGTTAGTCACAAAACTCCCTTCTTTGTTGCATTTATCTACTTCTTTGAGAGAAGGATGTATTTATGTTTCAAGAACATCTGTCTGTGTGCTCCTTTAGCATTACATAATTTAAAAGTAAAAGATAAAGTGGACACTGCAAAAAACAGTAATAAAGTTAACTCATACTTTAAATTACAAACATGGCTAATGACTACATGAGGGTGCTGAGAGATAGTGAAGAGAGTAGGATAATCATAAGGTCTTTACTTTTATTAACAAATCATGCAGGTAAAAGATACCATCATTCATTTGATTACACTTACCTTTAGGGAAGACTGCCTGTACCACCTTAGCAGAAAGATGGTGGCTCATTTCTTCTAAAATACTCTATGTCAATGTCACTTTTGTTGATGAAAGCCTGGTAAGCTTTGCCAGGCTTTGTGTTTGTGTTCCTTCTCCGTGAGGGATAGCCCTTTGTTATCTTAATGTCTACATTTTTAGCAGATGATGTCAAACTATTATAGATGAATATGTTAGTAAAGGGGGAGCATAAGAGCATTCACCAGCCAATCAAGAATAATTAATGAAATAGTGCATCTCTGTCCCCAGAGGAGAAATAATAAAGTCAGAAAATTATAAAGATAATTAATAAAGGATAACTGTACCCATTGCACAATTTTATTTTTACACATAATTAAGGAATAGTTATAATTTCCATATCTACATTTGTACACACATGCACTTTAAAGATTCTTCAGTAAGCAGTAAAAATCTTCTTCTTGGGTATTAAGCTCTACAAATTCCCCCCTGATTAACATGTTGCAACAATAATTTGTATGGCCAACAATTACTTAGTGCCTAGTAAGTGCCAGATATTGTGATAATTATTTTATACACATGATTCTCTTAACATTTTTTGAGGTAGGTATTTATAAACTATGTTTACTACATGAGGAATGAACTTTTTGGAGATTAACTTTCCTGTAATCTCTTTGTCTGTGTTTTGAGTTCAAATTTACTTTGTTGTTGTCCACTAGTCAGAAAACCAAGGGAGAGAAAACCAAGGGGGTCCGGTGCATGATTGTTTTTAAGTTGTACCATTCTTTTACATATTTCTGTGCATTTGATTGACATAAGTAATACCGATTTAGTTTGCTATTTACCTCTGTGTTCTCATTGAAGAAACTTCTAAGTATGACTTTTTCTGCCAACGAGTACTGCTAGAGGTGAGCAATAGCTTGTGTGATTATTAAGTACTTTGTTGCCATGGAGACAATAAAATGCCCAAACTGAAAAAAATGGTGATGTGTGAAATGGGTGCTGCTACATAAATTAAATCAATCTGTCACTCAGAAATTCAACAAAGCATAAGGGACCTATCATGCACCAAATAAGAGTTTGTTTAAAACACACACACACAAACAAAAACATCAAAATACTCTGTTTTTCACAAACTCATATTCTAATGTGTGTGATGACAGGAATTGATAGGTATATGTTTTATTTAGCTTTTTTACTGCTGTGACCAAAAGACTAACAAGAACAATTTTAGAGAAGAAGTTTCTTTGAGGGCTCACGGTTTCAGAGGTCTCAGTCCAAAGATGACTGACTCCATTCCTTGTAGTGTAAGAAAAGACAGAACATCATGGTGGAAGAGTGTGACAGAGGAAAGGGGCTGGAGCATGGCACCCAAAAGCAGAGAGAGAGGCTATACTGGACAAGGACAAAATATATATCTCAAAGGTATGCCCACAAAGACCTACCCCCTCCAGTCACACCCTACTTGCCTTCTGTTTTCATCCAGTTAATCCCTGTCACTGATTAGGTTCAGGTCTCATCCAGTCAATCCCTGTCACTGATTAGGTTCAGGTCTCATGATCCAATCACTTGACCTCTAAACTTTCTTGCATTGTCTCACACATGAGCTTTTTTGGGGGCACCTCCTAATAAAAACCATAAGACATGGCAATTGGTAATTGCAATAATGATACATTCCACAGTAGTAAAAGTATGGAAAATAGTATTCTGAGCACATGTAGAAGGAGTGAACATAGAAGAAGGTGTTTAAAATAATTGGAGTTTCAAGTAATTATTCTAGAGAAAGCTAAAGATGATAATGAGATAGTATTTCAGATAGGTGTGGAGAGGTAAAAGGTGCATTTCAGAAAGAGGAAATACGTGCAAATGTATCCGGTGACTATAAGTAGTTTCATGTAACTGATTTGGAAGGGACATGAGGTGCAATAGGAGAAAAATTAGAAAACTGGAATTGAAAGGAGTAGTATGAGAAGCTTTGGAAAGGTTTTTATCCTTCCTATTTGATGGGAATCTATTCTACTTAAAGTTCTTAAAGGATTTTAAGTGGAATAATGATATCAGCAGTTATATTTTAAAAAGACCACTCTGAATCAGACATTGCTATTTAGAGGAAACATACTGGTAAGAGTAACAGACCATATAGTTCACTCTGCCTAATTTAAGGTGATGATAAATATAATTTATTGACAAATATGAGTCTTGCTTAATTTCCATAGTACTCTTTCAGAACACATGTCCAGGAACTATGAAGTCAGGAAAAAAGCCTGCTTATGAGCACCTTGGACTATTCTAGTAGAAACACCACACCTGCCTTTACCTGCTTGGCATCTCTGATGCTTTCAATTCAACACCAAAGACTCTGCCACATCTGCTGTGTTAGGGTTCTCCAGGGAAACCAAACTAGCATACACACGTGTATCTCCTCTTTGAATATTTCTATTTCTCAAAGCCTTTCTTCCTAGGTGTCTGTCTATCTATCTATCTATCTATATCTATCTATCTATCTATCTATCTATCTATCTATCTATCTATCTACCATCTATCACCTCTCAATCATCTATCATGCATTATCTATCAAGGCATTGATTTTAAGGAATGAGCTTATATGAGGTGGGACTGTGGGAGATGAAAAGATTGAAATCTGTAGGACAGGTCAGCAGGTAGGTCTGTATGCCAGTCTCTATATAGAGTTGCTGCTTTGTCAAGAAATTTCAGTCTTTGCTGTCAGCCTTCAACTGATTGAGTGAGATCCACCCACATTTTGAAGAGTAATCTCCTTTACTCAAAGTCTACAGATTGTAAATAATAATCACATCTAAAAAACATCTTCACAGCACCATCTAGACTGGTGTGTGACCAAACACCTGGGCATCATAGCCTAGCCATGTTGACACATAAAAATAGCCATCATGCTTGTCAATGAAGGGACAGCTATTTCCTCCTCCATGAGTTGCTGCCCTTCTAACACTGAGTCAAATGTGTAACAGATACAGAGTATAGGTAACTTACTTGCACCCCAAAGGTAAGGGGATATAAAAAATGGAATTTTTAGCATGCTAGTCTGTAAAAAGTGAGGCAGACCAACCAGAAGTGAGTTGGAATGGGTATCAAATGAGTCAACCAAGCACCCTTTTTGACTGCCCAATATCATTCAAACCTTCTTCCCACATCTAAACTTTGAAGCAAGAACAAGAACAACATCAATAATAACCTACAAGTGAGACAATTTGCTCAAACATAATTCAAGTACCTGTTTCTCATATTAAAACTGGCTTATTCTCTTTCAAAAGGAATGTTCCAAATCTCATCCATTTCTACACCCATTTCTGAGTAATGTTAATCTTTATTGAAGGGTGGTAAAACCATATGTTGGTATTTGGTAAGTTATAGAATATTTTATGACATTGGCAAAGAAATATCTGTTGCTTTCTGTCTCTGAGAATAAAATAAGGTTATCTATCTATATTCCTAATTTACACATTTATGTAGTTTTAGATAATACTTGCAACTTGTCACAAGTCTATAATTATTACTTGCAACCTTCTTCATTACTACCCATTCTTAACTTAGATTACTACTTATGAATTTTTGGTCTTTTGTCTAATATAAGCATCTTAACATATAAAATCTCTTTAATGCCACTTATTTGAACATGTAAGTTTTAAATATCTAACATATCCATTTGTTTATCTGAAAGTATTTTTAACTCCCTTGATCCATGAGGTATTTAGAAGTTAATTTAGAAGTGTTTTTTGAAAATATCTTAAGTATGTGGGGGATTTTCATCTACTTCTTTGAAATTAATTAATTAACTGCATTGTGGTCAGAAAATATGGTAGCTAGTATATTAAAACTTAGGAACTTTTGGGGCAAACATTTCATATGTGTTTGAGAAAAAATGTGTATTTTCTAATTCTTGGTTTCAGCTCTCCAATGTATTGTTTCTTAGATCATTTGTGTTAATTGTGCTGTTGAAATCTTCTTTACTGACTTGTAATCTGTTTTACCTATTGACAACTGAAAGAAGCATGCTGGAAATTTTCTTTACAATCATAGATTTGTCAAATTTTCTTAAAGTTCAATTTTTTATTTACATATTTGAAATTCTTTTGAATTGCTAAGTGTTTTCTTAGTGAATAAAAACTCTAATTCTTATGTTTTATCTGAGTATTTTTTCTGATGTTTTACCTTCCCAATGTCCTTTCTGCGTGCTTATGATATTAGAATGCTTCTTTGCTGTGGGCAATCCCCTCCATGTGGTTCCAGTAGGGCAGCCAATGTATTCATTAAGTCTTAGCACTGTCAAATCTGGCTTTCAATTTCTTCCTAGGTTCTAAATGGTTTATTCCCCCCATCTCCACTCTGCCAAGGCTGGGGCATAGCTCAGTGGTAAGGTTCTTGCCTAGCATGCACTAGGTCCTTGGGTTTGATTCTGGGCACCATCAAAAAATGAAATGAAATGAAATAATGATAATAATTTTTCCTGTACTCTAATACATCAGGTTTGTTTTAGTGTGTTTATTACTATTTGTAAGGTATTTATTTCTCTGTGGTTATTATTTTGGTTTTGAATTGGCTCTCTCAGTTCTATAATCTCACCTCACTTTCGTTTTTTCATCTCATTTTTTGAAGACTTTCATGGAATCCATGTTTTAAAAATATTCCTCTACTGTATCAGGCACTTTAGGAGATGTTCTCTTATTACTTTGGTTACAATTGCTTTTACATGAAGCCCCATATTCATATTGTATATAATAAGTGTATTTCTACCTTTTCTTTTTGTGTGTTCTGAAGTGTTTGGAATTGAGGCTTTGCCATTTCTTCCCTTACTCATTTTTAATATGAGTAACCTTTTATGACTTTCCTTCAGCTCAATATGAAGTGTCTATTTGTCCTATAATTGTCTATGCCAACTGGGGGCTCACATCCATTTTCTCTGGCAGAAACCTTCAAGCCTCCTGTGCAGAGTGCTGCCCTGAACTTTAGCTTGCAGAGAAAGGCAGGAGCAGACATTTCATCATTTCCTCCCCACTTCAAATCAGAGAAGGGAAAATATTGCAAAGTGACACTTATATGTCCTGCTCATGCTCACATAAGTCCTGGGGACAGGGACAGAGCAGGGAGAATTCTTCCTGGGAGATCTGTATGCACCATCATCTCACTTTTAATCCTCTTCTCACCCCCCAGTACCCAACTTCTGCTAAGATTTTCTCAAACCTCTTTTTTCTTTGTTAATTGCTCTTCTCTAGCTTCTCCTATTTAGTAAAAATCAATATGATAGGCCCTGATTAATTTTTGTGTCTATGAAGTGAAAACTTAAAATTTTTTACTTATGTTGCTGAGTATGAGAAATATTCATTGGAGTTGTGTTTTAAATATTTTTATGGTGGTATGTGCTCTATTTTCTTTTTTTTATTTGTTTATAATTTCCTCTCTGAGGGTGCATAGGCAAGAAGTCTATTGAATCATGTTGATCATTCTGGCAGCACTTTGGTGGGACTTTGAGGCCCTTTCTTTAAACCATTGGAGCTGACAGGCCCGTTTCCTCTTTGTAAGGTTTGTTGCTATCAGTTCCCTAAGATTTGGGAGAAATGGAAAAACTGATATCTGGACTCATTTTCCTTCTTACCCTGATACGTTCATAATTTAAAAGCACAGGCTATTTTAGATGTTTATCCAGATTAAAAATATTAAGTATCATTTGGCACAACCACAGACTGTCACTTATCTCAAGGATGCAGATTGCAATTCCATTTGGCAACAATAACAAGGAAACGAACCTGAAGAAATGATCTGCGGCTCTGCTTCCCAGTAAATCTAGATGCTACTGGGAACTAATGGCACAGCTGAGCAAAAAGAATGTATTAGCATTCAACCTTAACCTTTGCTTTAAGAGAAAGATGTATGAATTTATCATGCCGTTTCAATAAGCATGAGTAACTGGGAGAAAAAAATAACAACATTATGTTATACTAAAACATCAGGAAAGTGTAATTAGAATGCTAAGCAATGTTTAGCAAGTGTGACAACGGAGAGAGTCAAGCACCTTGGGGACAGGGAAATTTTCATCAAGTTATACATAATAAAACTCAGAGAAATGGAGCATATGTGAAATTTTGAGAGGGCTCTAACAAGAAAAGCTACTGGGAGTTTTCTCCACTCACTCTATTCGACTAGAGAAATGGAAGAAAGAAAGAAGTTAACCTGAAGGGCAAATGAAATAGCAGATGAATAAATATAAAAAATTCATTAAGCACTCAGATTTAAGCACACTTCCATTTCCATATTATTATAAAAGCAAAGTTGCAAGGAACAAAATAAACATGGAAATATTTAATTCATAATTCATAATTCTTTTCAGTAAAAAACATGCATTAAGATCATTGGAAATATTGAAATTCAGCTTTTGGTTTCTTAATTCTTTTGATTTCTATAGATTCTCTCTAATGTCTACTCCCTTATCTCCCCTGCCCAATTCTGCCTGTTCTTAGAGAAGGTGTGTGAAGCAGAGGAAAAGGTGAGATGTTCTTTTCTGCTTTGGGGGCAACTGGTGAAGCAAATCCTGCATCCTCTGCTGATCAGGATTCTATAAATTCATGGTCATGAGGAACTGGTGCCGCTTCAGACTCTTTCCCTCTTCTGAACCAGAAGCAAGCATGTTCTAAATTCTCAATACCATGTGGACCCTGGCCACATCACAATGCATATCATGTTTCTGTCTTCCCCATCCTCACCCAAATTTATTTGAACTATAGAATATAACACAGTGAACATTAAGAACAATCTGGAGGTGAGAAAGTAAAGAACAAAGTGTCAGAAACATCACCCTGCTCTACACACCTGTGGAGCACACTCAACAGAAGCAATTCTGACTTCTTAGAATTTTACTGCTATAAGTTTTGTCTATCATTTTATGTCTCACAGTTTCAATCTTTCCAAATCTAATTCACCAAATCCTTGCATCGTGCTTGTTGGAACACATGGTCTGTCAATAGCAAAATCTCCATTTTGCTTTACCTGTTCTCCAGATGCTCCCTTTGATTCCATGCTATGACACAACCCATAAGTTCCCTGCAGACACTGTATCCCTAGTAGCCTTCTTACCTGTTGCTCTGTGTTCTTTTAGAACAGAAGAGAGGACATAGGAGAGGCTCAAGAAAGCAAAGTTTATTAAACTCAAATGTTCTAGAGAGAGACGGTTATTCCACATATTTAGGAGGTCACATGAAAGGAGCACCAAGGGAGTGGGCTCAAATAAATCGGTGGGGAACCAGGACAGGTGAGGACTTGCGGACAAGTGCCCACAGGTCAGGCTGAGGTGCCACATCAAGAGGCAGGAGGGGATATCATTGGTGTGTTTGAATGCTACTAGGTCACAATCAGGGGGAGCGAGTAAAGGAACATGTGGTAGGGGCTAACCTGCCACACCAGGACCTCTGTGTGGGAAGCAGAATATTGGGGAAGCAGAAAAATGTGAAGGTCTACATTTTACAGTATCCTGATGACCTGTTTCTCTTACACTGACTCTAGGAAAAAGCAGATAGTTATTCTCATTCTTCATCACCATTCCCAGGTTGGTTGTTCTCTACCCCTGAAGAACCCCAACCTCTCTGACGACTCCCTGGTTTTCACAACCAGAGCTTCACCCAAATCATGGTTCTTGATGACTCTATGTAGCCAAATACGCAGTTGAATCCAACTTCTTCTCTTGCTCTACTTTCTGCTGAATTCTGTGGGCAATCATTCCCTCCATCTTGAAACCCTTTCTTTGTTTAGCTGACAGGACATTTCAATCTCCTGGTTCTCAACAATCTCACTGAATAGGTTCCTTTTCTTTTTTAATTTTCTTTTCCATGTCTATATTTCTTCCTGAATTCTAGGTGTTGGAGGGTCTATGATTTGGAATTTTTTTTCTTTCTACATTAATTACCTAGTTGATCTCATTTAGATGCCCATGTTTGAATACCATCTGTCTACTTTTCCCATGTTTCCAGTTTTCCTTTTAACTCCTGACATATGTTCAACTAATTACTACTACTCACTTAACATCACAAAAATAAAACTCTCCATCATTCCTTCCCACAGTTGCTAGGCTTCTCCTACATCTCTTCCAATCTACCAGTAGGTCTTATTGGTGCTACTTTTAAACTATGAGTTCCAGCCCTTTTTACTACATCTATGACTGATGTCATGCTTCAAGCTATTATTCTTTCTCTCCTGGACTACTGGAATAATTCCCAACTTAACTTTCTGCTTTGGACCTTGTCACTCTGTTGCCTTTCTCCACACAAGACCCAGAGTGATAGTTGTAGATGTAAATTGCATGTTTCTGCTGAATCTTCAGTGCCTAAAGTGTTTTCTGCCATGTAGTTAGCACTTAAGTATTTTTTGCATGAACCAAACAGAATGAAAAATTTATATATATATAAACTTCTTTAATAGCCCAGTCTCATTGTCACCCACAAACTGCCTTTTTGAGTTTTGGGGAATTTATGCATCCCCTATCATTGTTCCTCACTGATCCATAGCTTAGTAACCCCAAATGTGGTACGAAGGGTAAACTTGAAGATTTGGAATATTGATGTTCTCCCTCTTGTTCTCCATTGTCCAATAAGGGAACTCTGTGACAAGAAATAGTACACTTACTTAAGATGCCCAATCCTCATGATACTTAAAATTTCAAAAAACAGCATATCTGTGCTATGACTTTAAATGTCAGACATCTAGAGGTTACAACATAAATATAACTGGTGTGCTTGGGGAAGGTAGGGGGGATTTATATAGTAGTAGAGAGAACCTGTGTTGTCTCTCAAATAATACCATGCATGTAACCAATGTGTAACATCATTCATAGCCACAGTATTCATTATTAGGAAATTTACATACTTTAGGCAGTTAGCATTCAGGATGGGTCCAGTAATTTGTCATTTTTCTAAAGTACACATACGATGAAATATGAAAAACTAAAAAGACTCTCTGTCTTTGTTCTGGTAACACTAAAGCTCTTATAATGAATCTACTGACTAGCTAATTAACAAGAGTTGGATTAAGTTCCTAGGACATGAAGCATTTAATTTGCCTTGGAATCCTAATCTAGTTAATGCCAAGTCTCTTGGGAAAAACACTGTCATGCTGCATTTTATCCTTGGAAAAATGTTTGAAGTTAGAAAGAATAAGGGAACCCCAGAAAGAATAAATGGTTTTTGGCCCAACTAGCCCTTTGGCAAGATCAAACTGTGTGTCTATGCTTGCCAATCTTGAAATTACTAAGAAAAAGAGAGATTTAGAAAAAGCACTTTCTTTATCTGAAAGTCACCTTTTATATGTAACATAAGGTAAAACAAATGGTAACAACACCAATACAAGTTACTCTCCATAGTTTCCTGTGACCTTGTTGGAACAAATGGGAAGAGATAATAGAAAACTGCTGCTTTTTTTGCTAAATCTATTTTAAGATCATGAACTACTTTAATACTTAAGAGAAAGCAAAACACTTTTCATTGTGAAACAATAGGTGCCAAGGTTTTATGGCTTTGGGGTCAGCATCCTGAAGAAGTTCAGTCACTAAGGTAGCAGAAAATTGAAGGTCTATATTTAGAACTCTTCTTCCTATTTTTGGCTCTACCTGATGCCAGGAGGCCCATGGTAAATTATGCCAGGTTTAGTATAGAGGAGGGAATAGAATCCAGGCCAGTGTTCCCTGCAGGACCAACAGTTGCTTCCATTAAATAGCATCAGGATATTTTATTTGGGATACTAACTCTAAACCTTTCTGAACTTGTCACCAATCTGGTGGTATTACAAGGGCTTACTTTGTTTCAATGCCTTTCACCTTCCTTGATTCATGGTAAAGGAAAACACATTTGCAGATCAGGGGAAGGCGAATGGCAGCTCATGCCAGTTAGGTTTATTTAGAGAATGTAGAGTCTTTTCAAAATCTAACATTCTTTGCTTGAGGAGATTCATTTTTAATTCAGTGATAGAAATCATGGGTACAATTAATTATTGAAAAGAGAAAGCAGCATGTTGCTGAGAGATGAGGAGAGAAATGAAGTGTGGGATGTACAAAACAAATGAGAGACTGTTCCCAGGGTCCAGAAAGGGGTCATCATCAGTGAGTAAAGGTAAGGCCAAAGGCTGTTTGCTCACAGTGGAGAAGGGCCTGGGAGAGGAGAACCAGAGCAGGGGCAATAGATTAGAGGTAGATATAGGTGACAGAAAATGGGGACACAAAATTTACTTTTTGACAGAAACAGAAACTTAAGATTGAATTTGTCCTTGAGAAGCTTAAGATTTTAAAAGGACAGCTCAAAAAGAGTCTAAATATGTAATTTGATTAAAAGTAGTGAACACGGGATCTTTTCTTTGAGCTCAAACCCTACACATGTCAAATAAAATGATCTCCCAAATTCAGTGCTCATGTTGAAAAGAATACAGAGAGTTGCATTTATATTTGACTTCAATTCTCCCTTGAAGTTTTCTTTCAAGTAAAGAAACAGACTGGCTCTCAAAGAGCATTTTATTTATTTCCCAAAAATGTGTTCAAGAGTGTAAGTATAAAAAGTAAGGACTATTGCTGTTTGCCTCTGTGAAGTCAGAGCAGCTTCATTGCATTTTGCATGTGGATCTTTGAAGGAGATGACAATCATATATTTTCCATCTTTCATGTGGAAAATACGTGACCATGAAAGTTAGTGGGCCTCTGAACATCAGTAATAGTCTAATGTTTATTCCACTCCAAGAGTTTTTACTGACATAAGAAGTTTTAGATTACAGTCTTAAATTCAGTGATCTCATTAGTTAGGCGTGTGGTACTTAAAATAATATTTGAAGGTGTAATGATGAAAGAAAAAGTTTTTTGTTGGACATATTCTTAAAAGGCTGAAGTTGGAACTAATCTCAATATTGGAAATATGACTTAATTTCATCTGGGCTTTTCCCCAAGCAGCTTTTAGCAAAGATGTTATAAATCTACACAGAATCTTCAGCATGAATAAAAGATTATCGTCTTCTGGCCTAAGGGAAAATTAAAACTTTTCTGAACACCACTATAAAAGGTGGTTTGCTTAAGAGTATATTTGGAATGCTTAAAAGCATACTGAAAAGATACATTTGCCTATAGAACATTAGATTAGTGCTTAAGAATTTGAAGTTATACAGTTTACATATACACGTTTACTCAATCTTGGTCAATTCTTGCTTTGAGCCCTTTTCTAGTTAGTAACTTTGGTAATAACAATAGCAGGTAGATAGTATTTCCTCCAAACTGCAAACCACCTTTTACTATTGGTAAGCATGTTGTTTTAGATAAATTAAGAAGTCTTAGTGTCCTCCTTGCTAAACAAGGCTGATATGCCCTATTTCATAATGTTCATATGAGGATTAAATGAAAAAATGTACATGTGGAGGGGACTGAAGCTGAGCCTCACGTGAGCTTTTGTGTGCTAAGGTGACACTGCTTCATCATTTCATCTTAGATCTACTAGAATTCTATGTAGTTAGTCTACTTGAATAGTCTGCAGATGACTTCGAACCCCTCAGACTGCTAGTAAAACACTTAAGGCTTATCCATTGCTATAACTGGATAGGGGAAAGGTATAGTGTCTAGGAACTAAGCTGTGATAACTGGCCCCATGAATGAACAAGAAATCTGATGGTTTAGGTCAGACCTCAGATTTTCCGTGGTGCCTTACATGTGCACAGAGCAAGGTTTATTTTGGTTCCAGATAAAGCCTTAAGGAAGTAGACAGCAAGTTATGAACAAGTATGCTTTGGAAAGGTATCTTTATGAATGGAATCTTACCACTGCAGAAATAGGTGGACTTAGAGTGGGGTCTAGGGGACATGGGAGTAAGGTCTGCAATTCCAGAGGTATATGGTCTTCACTAGTAGGCAAATACCCTGAGAGTGTGGGTGAAGCCTCCATCCTCCAGTGGACTCTAGCAGTAGATTTGGCCACAGACAATGATGCCAAAAGTCAAGCAGTACAGTTAAGTGCAGAGTCATAAGCAGTGCTCACCTGCAGTCCTAGGGACTCTAAGAGGAGAATAAAAATGGGGAGTGGCAGTTAGAAGTGTTGTCATTTATCAAGTGGGCCCAGGGACAAACTATTTCAAATGACTGTATCCAGAATCCCATAAGATGTCACATTTGGACTTCTCATGTAGTGCCACTGAGATTTCCAAGTAATAAATGTGAATACTCTTGGGAAAAATTTAGAATTGTTTTAGCATCATGAATGTGGCTATGTATTCACCAGTCACAGAAGTCTGAAATGTAAGTGGTAGAGGCATGTGAAATCCATAGCAGACAGTACGACACATAGTAATAGTTGCTTAAGTAATAGCTGAGAAATTTTTATTGTTGCTGTTGGTAATACTAATCTGCTAAAATGCCACAGTTAATGTCCACCATTTCTGTCAACACAGTAGGAGCTCAATTAATATGTGTTAAATAAGTAGTTGAAAGATGTATTCCAGATCACTCCTGAGACCTGTATAGCTCAGAAAATGTTGTATAGAAATGAATTAATGAAAAATGAAAACATGGGTACACCCAGAAGCTACAATTCTATTTCAGGATTTTTCTCTCCTTAGCATCTGCCAGCATCACTTGAATGCAACTGTTAATTTCCTACTATTACTGCCAATGATGTTCTGTTACTATGATCACCAGAGCCATTGTCCTGGTACTGCTTCTCTACTGGTGGTGAGACTACTTTGCTGAGTTGCTGTAGGGCTATCAAAGAGGAGTAGTCCCTCTCCCCATCCTTCCTGGAAAAGTTGTGCCTCCTATCTGCTCTGTGTGATTAGGTATCCTGGTTCTCAGGGAACTGAGGGTGATGCTTCAAACCTAGGCACATAATAAAAGTTCCCCTCAACCCAAAGCACTGGCTTATGCCTGAGGATAAGGCTCCTCATGCCAGTAAACCATCAGGCAAAGAAATTAGGTACTCTACTGGAAGCGATAATTGAGCCAAATTATCGTAAGAAGATAAGGATGCTGCTACATAATGGAGTCTTATACAGCCTCTTTATGCTTTTATGCCCAATAATAACAGTAAATGGACTATTCTAGCAACTGCAGCCCTGACAAGGACTTCATATTTAGAGATTTAGACATTTTAATGTTGAGATAGGTCAGCATTACCCCCATGAAATCAGCAACCTGTACCAGAACCAAAAATAGGTGTGAAGGAGAGATGATTAATATTAGCACTAACCTGAACAAAATGTATCAGTGCAATAGGGACTATAGTTAGCTTCAATCATCCTCCTATGTTCCTTGTCCTTCCCGCCCCCTGTCTCCCCCTTCTCCACTCCCCCTCCTCTCTCTCCTTCTGCTTTTCTTTCTCCTTCTTTTCTTGAAACTATGATTGATTACCAGTTTTGAATATCTGTGATAGGAGTGAAGACAGAGTAAATTTAATTTGGATCACGATTGGATCATGAGGGGTGAACTGGAGCAGACACTGTCAGCTGACCACTCGTATCTGCCTGGTTCTAACTCTACCTATACACATTGATGGATTCTTATTACGGATACTGGCAACTCTCTGCCTAAGTACTTTTGCTGGAAATAGTAAAGGTTTGGCTTTTGTGTGGGATTGACTGGAAATGACCTAGGGTCATTCCTGAGGCCATCTCTCAATCAATTATGACTGGAAGCTGTGGAGAAACACCACAGTTTCCTCCCTCTTTGGTGGTACAACTCTGAGTGAAATTCTATAGGGTCTCCCAGAAGTCCCTAAAGATTGAATTCCAATTCCCCACAATGGCAGATTGTTCATTAGTGTACCATATATTGGCTTTGATCCCTTTCCTGTCTTACTTCCTCTCTTACTGGTGAACAATGTAATTATTTCACTAAGATACTTGTATATACATCTTCTTTTAAAAAGGAACCAACCTAAGACAAGTGGAAGAACAGGTCAGAATTTTGATGTCCTACCATTTTCAATCCAGTTGAGGAGAATGACATTAATAAAATATTTACATCATAATTATAAAATTGCAAATCTGACAAGGATTGCAAAGAAGTCACATTGCATATAAAAAGGAATGAAAGGGATTTTATGGGTATATGTGTAATGTGTATTGGAGTAGGGTGAGGTCTCCCTTGAGAATGTGGTGTTAGAGCTGAGAATGGAAAGAAGGTAAAGAAGGTGAAGAGAGGGATCTGTAGGAAAGAGTAACCCATGCTGAGGGCCTGTCGGAGAAAGGAGCATCTATGCAGAGAAATGTGAAAATGGCCAATGTGGCTGTACTAGAAGAAGATGGGAGTTCAGAGGGAAACGAGATGGGAAGCTAGGCAGGATCCAGTGTTGGAATTTCCATGTACTTAGGTGAAGAACTGTGGACAACCATTGGGAAGGTTTATCCAGGGATTCATATTATCACATTACATATTACAAAGGTCAGAAAGTGGAAGGAACTTGGTTTTAGCTGTAACAGAAATCTAGATGAAGGCTTTTTCTACCACCATTACTTGGAACCAAGTATTCAAATCATGGGTTTGCTAAATATTCACTGATTGATCTTTAGTAAATGACTTAACCTTCCCATGCTGCAGTTGACTCATGGGTTAAATAATTAAAACTACATACTACAATAATGACTAGTGCCAGACACACAAGTAAGCACAACCCAAGTGTTAGTTATTATTAATATTATTATGATTATTGTCTAACATGTCATAGTCAAGAAATAGTTGTTTTAAGGAGGGTTATGGCTCAGGGGCTTTAGTTTTCATTTTGGAAAATATGGCATCTGCTTTATTGGTATATCAGGTGATGGGGTGACAGAAGGTCTAGAATCAAATGTAGGCATCAGTGCTCACCAGCTGAATAACCTCCAGCAAGCTATTTCACTCACTTCATTTTCTCTATTATGAGGAGGGGACTGATAAGAGGAATTAGGATTCACTGCATTGGGACATTTTAGGAAAGAAATGATCTATTGTCTATCAAATACTGGCGGCAGGTGACAGAAAGCTGTTGTCACTATAATAAGCATTGATAAGTATCTCTTGTTGCCACAATCATTAGTTAATTCTTGCCCTGTGATCCTCTTATAACTCATAAATAAAGATCTAAGGTAACACTTTAGAATAACTTTTACTTCTGAACAAACACTGGAAACCCCAGCAAAAATATAACTACCTTTACTACTCTGCTACAAATTTTACATTTTAAACTACTCTGATGTCTTTATATTATGAATTCCACGCATGTACTACTATATTATTACAATGAAGTCTTCATCCAAATGATTTTCTTTATCTCTCTGAATGAAATAGCACTATGAACTGAAAGGTATTGCTAAATTACTGAGGGTCTCCCAGGCATTTTACTACTTTCTCCTTGGCTTCAATGATTTCACTATAATCATTATAGCAAAATACTACATAGTTTGCTACCAAGCATAAACCTCTATGTTCTTATGCAATTCTCTTTTGATAGATTTTAATGTTTCATGGAGTAGAGAAAAAACTTTTTACAATCTACAAACTTTGTAAAAAAAAACCAACTAAACTATGAGTACTCTTAAAATTTTTGTTGAAACATACTAATGTTTTTGCAAGCATTGACTATTTGTTGAAACTGGCCTTTAAAAAACAACTCTAGCATGATATGGAGATATTGAAAAATAAATTATTTTCTTAGAAATTGGCCAGTTCTTCCTGTATTATGTTTTTCTGTTCTTTTGTTTATTTTTCTTTGGTGGTACTGAAGATTGAACCACCCAATTCACTTCAGGCATGCTAGATAAGTGCTCTACCACTGAGCTACATCCCCAGTCCTTTTTGTTTTATATAGGTAAGACAAGGTCTCACTTAGTTTCCAGGTTGACTTCAAACTGCCTCAGCCTCCCCAGTAGCTGGGATTACAGGTATACACCTTCACACCTGGCTCTGTTTTATTCTTTTAGTGCATATTTTTCTGTGTATATATTTAAGCTTTCTTTCTACACAGGGTATATAAATTTCTTTAAGAATTTGGGTTCAAATTTCTCAGTGATAGAAAAAGTTGGAGATGGCATCTTAAGTAATCTTTACTTGCTCTCCTAAACAACTGGATATATATAATAGTTACAAGGTTATAAAATTTAATCTGATTAATAATGTATATTATTCATATATTCTAGACTTTTTTTGGTGCTGGGGATTAAACCCAGGGCCTCACACATGCTAGGCAGGTGCTCTACCACTGAGCTACATCTCCAGTCCTTTTATTCATATATTCTAACATATTTTCTTTCACATTACAAAATATTACTAACACATTTTCAGTTTCAGTTTTCCTGTTAGTCTTGATTCAAAATCACAGTTTCAAAAGGAATTTTTTAAATCAATTGATTCTTTGCTATTGATGTTTTGATAGCTTCTGCAGTCTCGTTTGTGCCTATTATCTGTCTAAGAATCTTTGCTGTTAATAGTTTGCAAATAGCATTGTTGATTTTCTGTTTATAGAAGGTACGCAGCGTGATTCCTTTCCTTGTGATTCTTGCCTTATATCAGTCATATTACTGCCAATCTTCAATGGCTCAATTACTGTAAAATGTGTGGTGAAAACTTGTGGAAATACCTAAACAGTTCTTCAGCATTATGTTTTATCTTCATTGAGCAGGTGGCATGGTAACCCCATTCACTGTGTCTACCACATGCAGCACTGGTAACTATAAAGTTTCTCTGGTCTTTCCATTCAGCATACATGACTGGATATCAAAAAGAGAAAACATTTGCAATGATTTTGATGGTAAGAATCACTAACTTGAAAACCAATTAAGCAAAATGTTATTTCTCTAAAAATACCTCCTTTTCATTTGTATACCTATATTGTAAGAAAATTATATTTTTGTATATATAAATATATTTATTTATATTAATAATATACATATTTTGAATTCTGTTATTATTTTTTTGAAAAATGGTTTTCTTTCTTGTTATAAAAGTGCCTACCTATAATCATTGATTTTTTTCCTCTTGACCTGAAGAGTCTAAAATATTTACTATTTGACCCTTTACAGAATAAACAAACAAAAATTGCTAACCTCTGCTTAAGAAAATCATCTTAGTTGTAAGAGAGAGAATGGATTGTAGGGTGGTGAGGAGTTCAGTTAGGGCATTATTGCAATAGTCAGGTGAGAGAGTAGGGCCCTTGGAAATGAGCAGGAGGGTCAGAGTGTTCCTCTGACTGAAAGGAGAGTGCTGAGTCTTTTCTATGTGCCTTGGCAGAACTGGGGAAGGAGCGGAGTCCCATTTCCTGATCTTACAAAAAGTGTCTAAAACAACTATTAGAAAACAATGGGGATTTATAATAGATAACACATATCAATTGCTGGTTTTATTCACCATATACTATTCTAAGAGTAATGCATTTATTAATGTATTTGATCTTTATAATAGCCCTATGTAGTAAGAACTCTTTATCTTCATTTATAGATGAAGTGACTGAGGTGAAGATAAATTGAAAAACTAATTCAGTGTTTAAACTGGGCAGTGTCCTGAGACACAGGACTAGGAAATGGAGGTACTGTATTGTGAACCCAGCAGCTGGCTCAAACCCTCAGTCAGTCAGTCATTCCTACACTGCCTCTTCTTTAAAGATGGCTGGCAGCCAGCTTGTATCTAGATGAATGTTTGCTGGGATGGAATGCTTGTTGTTCTGTCCCCTCTACCTATTACAACGAGGGACCGGAGCCGGGAAAAGATGTTTGGGTGAACAGATAGGAGAAGGGTGAGGAAAGTCTGTCTTTCTGGTACTTGGTGTGACAAGGGTGGTGGCCATGTGGCTAGACCCTGTGTAAGGAAGCTGGCTTCAGCGCTCTGGCAATCCTACTGAGGTAGGGATCTGAGGAGTAAGAGGTGAGGAGAGAGAGCTGGGGGAGTTTTGAGTCTCTCTCACATCAGCAAACTACACAATGGAAACGAGTTTTGCTGAAGAATCCACATGTGTGCAATTCAGGAAGGCCAGCACTGGGACACCTGCCACACAGAGGGGAAATGATGGGCAGCAGAGATCTTCATTTGAAAAAGTGTCTCCTTCTCTCTGTTTCCTAGCCCACTCCACTCCCAACATTGCTGAATAAAATGTAATGGACATCAAATTGTGTCTGTGTGAGGGGAGGCAGGGAATGGAGAGTGGTATGTTGGGAGAAGAGGGGCAGACTGAGGGCAAGAGAGGATGGAGAGGTTAAAGAGCAGCATCCTTCTCACTTCATTTCTTTCACACTGACTTTGAGCCTGCTTGAGCAAGAGAAAATGCAAATTTCTCTCCTTCAAAGGCTTTCTATATTCAGAGAATGTGAGCAAATTTTACCATGAAGTAATATCAATAAATACATCTGATTATACAGAGATGCTACAAAAGCATTTCATAAAACAGAAGGTTTCATAGTACTATTAATGATATATCATGTTGTGTAGTTTCTCTTTACAAGAAAGTTTCTCTTTACAAAAAGTTTAAAGTTTCTCTTTACAAATTTTCCATGATTTTAAAACCCTTCAATGAAAACTCATGGCTCTACTAACTGTACACAACATCATTCTCTATCTCTGTCCTCTGCTTCTGTGTGATGAACCCCAAGTGAGGCAGACAAAGGTGAAGTAAAATAAAACAGCCTGATCCACAAGATCTATTTGCCTTAGAATCTGAAAGAACATTTGATAAAACGAGTGTTTGTGTAGGACTTGGATCTGATAATGATGGGGTTGATGTCCATTTAATTGCCAAGGTAATAACATCATAACAGAACAGAGAAAACTGGGGTTTTATCCTCAATATTCAGAAAGGCAAGTTTCTTATTCTCAAATTTATCCCATTCAGGCAATGTGAAAATTTTGAAAAGGCTACATTCATATATTTATTTAGCAAAATTTTACTAAGTACCTATTGTGTACCAGGCCCTGTTTTAGGCACTGGAGATTTAGCATTGAAGAAAATAAACCGAATGCCTTTCTCTCACTGAGCTTATATTTCGAATATATGAGTGTGGTTGTTTGGTGTTGAGGAGATAGAAGAGAAAGATAATAAACTAAATATATGTTATATGTGTACTAGAAGGTGTTATAGGCTATAGGTGTTATAGGGAAAAGATAAAGCAAGGGATATGGGAAGTATATTAGTCAGTTTTCCATTACTGTAACAAATATGAGAAAGAAACTTAATGAGAGAGAGTGCTTATTTTGGCTCGTAGCTTCAGACATTTTTTGTTTAACATTTTAAAATGTACATATATGTCACATAAATTTTGGTGTGAGAGATATTTTACAATTTTGAAAAATGTTCCAAAAACATACTGAGTTGGGCACATCATAACAGGTGGTAAAACTCTAAACTGATACAGCATTTCTGGAGAGCAATTTCCCAATATATTCCAAAAGCCCTAAAAGTACCCATAGTCATTAATACATAAAGTTAACTTACACAGACCAACACATTAGACAAAATCAGAGATGTGAACACAGATGTACATTCAGTGTGTTCATTATTATAGGAATTTTATTATCCAAATTTAAAAACTAGTATTTAGCAATAGGAAGCTTTTTAAATTTTTTAAGACTTCATTTTGATTCATTGTACACAAATGGAGTACAACTTTTCATTTCTATGGTTGTGCATGATGTAGATTCATACCATTCATGTAATCATACATGTACATAGGGTAATGGTGTCTGTCTCATTCCACCAATTTTCATACCCCCGTGCCCTCCCTTTCTCATTTCCCTCTTCGGATGGAATTGGAGAATATCATGCTAAGTGAAATATGACAATCCCCAAAACCCAAAGGCCTAATGTTTTCCCTGATAAGTGGATGATGATATATAATCGGGTTGCAGGGTGGGGAGCGAGAGAAGAATGGAGGAACTTGACATTACAAAGAGAAAGTTTTTAAACTAAGATAAATTTGTATGATTTATAACTCTGCAATCACTTAAATAATATTTTATAACATTACTTAAACTATATGAGAAAATGTTCAGCATGTTATTTTTTTAAAAAAGGATCATGAATTCAATAAAATACATTGGTAACATTAAAAACTGCTCTAACAATAGCAGCAAGAGAGAGATCCAAGATGGCGGATTAGAGGAAGGCTGCATTCCTACTTGCTCCGTGGATTCCTACTTGCTCGGGATTCAAACAGCAGGAATATGACTCTCAACGAGATTTTATATTCAAAGCACATATAAGGGGTCCCCAGGTGCCGCTCCAGAACCAACTCAGCCGGGCTGGGCTCGGCCCGCC
>JAJEJO010053082.1:0-55739 GCA_020662805.1 Glaucomys volans | reverse complement strand
AAGTCATCAGTAATCTCTTGAAAGGCAGAGTAATAAATCTGCTTCTATATATTATGCAGAATTTCTTGAAGTTAATGGTAAAGGTGGTGACCCAAGATAGACTTCTATAGAAAATTTTGTATTGTATAAAATATTGTTAAATTAAAAATTAGATGGAAAATAATAGGAGCCAGCTGTTGAAATATCTTTTAAGCAGTATTAATATTAAAAATTCTAATTATTGATATAATAAAACTATATTTGAATAGAAATATTTTTGCAACATTTGGAGGAACTTTCAAGATTGCCCTGACAGCTTCCGATTAAAACACTTTTTCATATTCTAGTGCTTGTAATAATTCTGATCATGTTAAGATTTTATATTTTAATTATGAAAATATTAAATATAAATCTTAAATTATAAATATTCAAATATTTATAATATTCAAATATTTTCAGACAAACTGAAAGTCCCATTTATCTTATTTCTATTCCCAGCTACTTCCTAAGAAATAATTATTTTGAGTTTAATATTTTTCTGTGTTGATTGAAAAATAAGGTACATGTAAATTCATGCACACACACACACACACACACACACACATATATATATAAGAATACAGGTATATATAAATACATTATTTTGTGTAAGAAGTTTTAAAACATATTGACACTCTAATGTATTGCTTTAGAGTTTGCATTTTTACCTTCTAGGACACCTTTGAGATCTTTCCACTTGTATATTAATGTCTCATTCTTTTCAGGAGCTGCAGTAGCAGCCCATTGTATGACCTTTTCTAAATCACCTTTTTTGATTGAGATTTAGATTGTTTTCAATTTTTCAGTGTCACAAATGATGTCACAGTGAATTTTTATATGCCTCTTCTACCCAGTTATTTCTTTAGGGGATATTTTGGAGAGTCTAGGTGACAGAGTAGTCACATTTTAACTTTTATTGGTACTGGCAAATTGTTACACTTTGTATTATTCAATTTCCTATCACTAAGTTAAAAAATCAAGGCAGGGTAACTTATAAAGAAAATAAATTTATTTAGCTCACCCTTGGAAGCTAAAAGTCCAAACAGTATAGCCCTGGCCCCTTGGCTGTGTCACATCATGGCAGATGGCGTCATGGTAGGAGCATGTGTGAGAAGAAGAGATCACATGGTGAGACAGGGAGCTGACGAGTACGGAGGCACCAGACTTGCTGTTTTACAACAACCCTCTCTTGAGAACTAGCCAAAGTCCCATGAGAAATACATTAATTCTCTCCAAGGACATCATCCCTGATGACCCAATCACCCCCTCTTAACGTTTCCACCACCTCCCAACAATGATCACTCTGGGGACCAAGCTTTCAACACATGAACCACTGGGGGATTCCCTTGAACCACGTCCAAACCGTGGTGCACTCCTGTCAATAGTGTCTGACAATTTCAAATTTCTCACACACCTACCAAAGCATAGCATCAAACTTAAAGTGCTTTTATACTATTCTATGATTTAAATTGATTTGAATGACATCTGTATGTATTTTAGATATAAAATATTATGAAGATCTTCATTATGAAGATCAAAAATATATTTGTCCCATTTGTAGTTTATCTATGCCTGATAATAATCTCTTTTCTGTTATATAGGTGGACAATATATTCTCCCAATCTGTAGCTCTTCTGCCTTAATTTTTTAAAGTTTCAAATTTTGGCCCGGTCAGAAACTTACAAATTTTTCCTCTTTGGTTTCTATGTTTTATGTATTTTTAAAAGTCTCTTCTTTCCCAAAGTTAAAAGCATATTGCCTTATTTTTAACATAGTGTTTGTAGTTTGATTTTGCAATCACATCTTTAATCCACATGGAATTTATCTTTTGTCTATGGAAAAAAACAGTGATTCACCTTAATTTTTCTCTCTCAATTTAATGACTACACTATTCCCTCCTTGCTGAGTCATTTTATTACTGTTATCAATCATGGCATATTTATCCATACATAGGTTCATTTCTTAACTCTATTTCATTACAATGATGCATTTTTTCTTCTTACATCAGTACCATGTTTTAATTCCTACTTTCTTCTGATTTTACAGTGCCTGCGACTCTGCATGTTAATATTAGCAAACTAAACACCATGTTTCCAAGAAAGGATCCTGACATAGAGTAGGAGTTAAATTGATATTTATTGAATTTTCTCTGTAAACTCTGAATTGCCTTTAACAGACTGAAAAAATAATGTATTTGATGATAAGAGAAATTGTCTTTTCTAGTTTTTCATCTTTTTCCAGACTCCCATCTTTGAAATATTGAGATTGAAGCAAAATCATTTTATTAATCTCTGTCTAAGAGGAGAAGCTAGCACAGTTATCTGACTCCGTTTATAAATAGCAGTGTTTACAAAAGTAATTAGTGGACTGGAGCCTCCAGTAATCCTATGGTTGAAGGAAACGGATGTTCTTCCTTTTAATCGTTGCCATGTATCTTTAAAGAAAAACATGATTTTGACATTTTAAGTAACTGAGCAAAACCTATTCCACAAGCATTGCTTTCAAACTATTTTATTGATGATTTAAAAATCTCAAAGCAAATACCCAACAAAACAGCAGAATGTATACCATGAAATAATAAAAATTAAAATAATTTAAAACTTCCATTTTTTCTCAAAAAGGTTAATTATGTTAATTAGAATATTGTGAACAAAAGTCCTGAATGTGGTAGAAAATTAATTTAAGCAGGGTGGGGCAGAAATAAAATCACCACAGAGACTGTGATGGGTTAGGCATTAGACTATTTTTTATGGTTAAGAGAAAAGTAATTTAAATTTGACTTTTTTGCTCATCATAATCTCTTTTCAAATTCACTTAGAATTAGGTTAGGACAAAGAAAAATATACTTAAAAAACTTGTTATTTAGAATAATCTAAAATGAACAAAACGTTGTAAAGATAGTACATTGTTCCCATGTACTCTTCACTCAGTTGTCCCAAATGTTAGCATCTTATTTAACCATATTTTTGTCACAATATTGATCTTAAAATTTTTACAATACTATTAGTTAAACTCCAGACTTAATTTGGACTTTTCTAGATTTTTTTCCATTAATTCCCCTTTTATACTCCAGAATTAAGTTCAGGAAATGATTCCATTGAGTTATCATGTCTCCTTAGTCTCCTGCAGTCTGCTATGTTTTTTTGTCTTTTCTTATTTTGCATGATATTGGCACTTTTGAAGATTACTAAGTTTTTTGGTTTTGCTTTCTTAGAATACTCCTCATTTTGGATTTGTTTGATGTTTCCTTGTGATTAGTGTCAGATTATTTGAGCTACTATGGCTCAAATATCATGAAGAGGTGGCTTATAAACATCCAAGGTGTCCTATGAGATAAATACACACATTCTAAAGAGATACTCACAGTGTAGTCCCAATTATCTTAAAAATTCCTTTCACAGAATAAAATAATATATTCATAGGAAGTAACTGGGGATAGAAATAAGTCAAATGGGGCTTTCACTTTATTTATAATTTTTGAATAATTATAATTTAAAATTTTCCATAATTAACATATACAATTTTAAAATGATCATGATTGTAAGCACCAGAATTTTAAAAAGTGCATTAATATGAAGCTGAAGGGCCATCCTGAAAATTCCCATGGGAGACTTTTTTTTAAGGTGGATTATACAACTTAATATTTTTTCATCTTTTTATTTGTTCTTTTTAGTTATACATGATGGTAGAGTGCATTTTGACATATTTATACAAACATACAGTACATATTATTTCTAATTAGAATCCCAGTCTTGTGGTTGTACATGATGTGGGGAGTCACTGTGGTGTATTCACATATGTACATAGGAATTCAGATTCAATCCTCTTTCTTAATCCCATATCCACCCCCTTCCCTTCATTCCCATTTGTCTAATCTAGTGAACTTCTATTCTTTTCCTTCTCACTCCTTGTTGTGTGTTAACATCTACATATTGGAAAGAACATTTGACCTTTGTTTTTTGGGGACTGGCTTATTTCACTTAGCATAATAGTCTCCAGATTCATCCATTTACTGGAAAAAGTCATGAGTCGTTCACTTCACAAAAACTATGCTATGGGAGAATTTTTATTACTGAGTAAATCTCCTTTCTCATTATTAGTTTCTTCAGATTTTCTGTTTCTTCACAATTCAGTCTTAGTAGGTTGCATTTCTAAAACATAAGCATTTCTTACAATTGGTTGATGCATAATTTTTTGGTGTATTTTTTTTTTTTTTTTTCAAAGTCTCATCTGATCCTTGGCAATTTTTCGGGTGGGTTTAAAATTTCTCCTTTTTAATTTCTGAATTTTTTTTAATCTCATCCCTTTATCATCTTAGTTTAAAGATTTGTCTATTTTGTTTCTTTTAATTTATCAATTCTTAGTTTCATTCATCTATTTTTTCCTCTTCTTTATTTTACTTATTTCTTCTCTGATCATTATTATATTCTTCTGAATAACATTGGGATTAGTTTGTTCTTTTTTTCTAGATGTAATGTAAAATTGTTCATTTGGGATCTTTCTTCTTCTTCTATATGGGTATTTACTACTATAAACGTCAATCTTAGTATGTCTTTTGCTGCCTCCATTTGAACTTTGGTATGGTGTATCTCCACTTTGTTTGTCCGAAGATATTTTTCAATTTTACATTCAATTTTTCTTTGATCTATTTATTGTTTAGGAGCATGTTGGTTGATTTCCATATATTTGTGAATTTTCCAAAATATCTTCTATTATTGATTTCTAGTTTCATACCACTGTGGACTGAAATAACCTGAAATATGATTTCAGTTTTAAATTTTTAATTTGTTTCATGGCTTAATAATGATCTAATCTGGGGAATATTCTATCTACATTTGAGAAAAGTGTGTATTTTGCTGTCATTGAGTAGAAAATTCTATGTATGTCTGTTAGGACCAGTCTGCCTAAAGAAGAGCTCCAGTGTTTCTTATTGGGTTTCAGTCATTTGCTGAAGGTGGGGTGTTGAAATCTCCTGCAATTATTGTAGTATACTTCTTACTTCAGATCTATTTATATTTGCTGTGTATATATATATATATATATATATATATATATACATATATATATATTTAGATGTTCTGATGTTGAATACATACATCTTAATAAATTGACCCCTTTATCATTATAGAATGACCTTATTTGTATCATTGTACAGTTTTTGTCTTAAGGTGTATTTTATTAAAGTACAGCTACCCCTGATCTTTTCTGGCTTACATTTGAATGGAAGATCTTTTCCTTCCTTTCATTTTCATTCCATGAGTATCTTTATTGGTGAAGGAGTCTCTTGTACACAGCAAATAGTTAGATCTTATTTTAAATTAGGTCAGCCACTCTATGTCTTTTTATTAGAGAATTTAATTCATTTACATTTGAGGTAATGATTGATAGATAAGCACTTCTACTACTCTTTTATTATTTATTTTCTGTTTGTTTTATAGGTCCTTTTTATTTTCTTCCTCTCTTGCTATCTTTGTCTGTCATTTGATGATTTTCTCTAGTGGTGGTCTTTTTTTTTTTTGTTTTTTTTTTTTTTTTTGTCTTTATGTTTGTACTAAGATTTTTGCTTTGTGCTTGCTTACCAAAATGATTCTTACTCAAACATCTTATAGTTATGATAAACTAATCACATAACTTTGTATAAAAATCTACGTTTTTGCTTCACCCCTATTTTTATGTTTTGATGTCACATTTACATTTTTTAATATTTTGTAACACTTTTAATAAATGATTGCAGCTATTATTATTTTTTAATAATTTTATTTTAATAATACTAAACATACCAATGATTTATATGTAGCCTCTATTGTATTAGAGTGTTCTGAATTTGACTATATATTTAATTTTATCCATCAGTTTTATACTTTAATGTGTTTTCATGTTACTGATTAACATCCTTTTTTTTCAGCTTGAAGAACTCTCTTCAGAATTTCTTTCAAAGCAAATTTATTGGTGATGAACTCCTTAAACTTTTGCTTTTCTGGAAAATATTTTATTTCTTCTTTATTTGTGAAGAACAACTTTTCCAAGTAATCTATTCTTGGTTAGAAGTTTCTTTCCTTTGACACTTTGAAAATATCATCTCATTCTTTCCTTCAGTTTCTGCTGAGAAATCTGCTAATAATCATATTGGAGTTCCTTTACATGTGATATGCTCCTTTTCTCTTTCTGCTTTGAAGATGCTCCTTGTCTTTGGTTTTTGATGTTTTCATTGATTAAAATAAGATTTGGTATAGTCTTATTTGGTTTGATCTTACTGAAGTTCCTTGACCATATTGTATGTTGCTATTTATATCTTTCCCAGCTTCTGAATGTCTTTAGCTACCATTTCTTTAAATAAGCTTTATGTCCCTTTCTCTTTTTATTGTGATCTCCTATAATTCACACATAACTCCCTTGATGCTCATCCACAATTTCCATAGGATTTCTTTTTTTCCCATTCTTTTTCTTCTCTGACTTTGTATTTTCAAATAATGTCTTTGAGTTTATATTCTTTCTTTTAATTTGGTTAAGTCTGTCGTTGATACTCTTTATTGCATTTTTCATTTCATACATTGTTCATTTTTTTATTATTTCAATCTCTGTTAAATTTCTCATTTTGTTCATTGACTATTGTCTTTATTTTTAAATAATTTCTCTGTATTTATTTGAACTTCACCAAACTTCCTTAAAATAATTATTTTGAATTCTTTGTTAGTTTGTAGATCTTTATTACTTTGCTATCTGTTAAAGAAATAGCCTTTGTTGATTATATTTTTCCTTTATTTTTCATGTTTCTTCTTGCCTTATGGTGATGTCTGTGTACTTGACGGAACAGTCACCTCTTCCAAAGTGTGCTCTGCTTTCAATAGAGAAGGACATTCACTTTGGGGGAGTAAGAGGGAAGTTTCTGGGTAGTGTAATGATCCTTCAACTATTTAGTATCCATGAAGATCTGTCAGCTGAGGTCAGTTTTGATGAAGATTTCACCAACTGTCAGCAGACAATTCTATGTATATCCAAAGTGGTGGCAAGAACTGTTGTGGTTGGTAATGATGACTGCTAAGGTCCACCAACTGGGGAAATTGTGACTGAGGGAACCATTTATGGCACTTGATCTGGCTTGTATGCCATTCTATGGTGATGATGGAACTGGTGTTAGATTTGCAAGGTCCATGGATTGATCAAAAAGGCAAGGCCAAGTATGTGTACGCATGGAAAGAAGACAGCTCTGGATTACAGTTATTGTACCTCCATCCAAGGTATAAGCATCCTTTGTTGCTGAGTTGGTAATAGTATGCTAGGTTCTGATACATACAAACCTATCAGGGATCCAGGGGATAGCAGCATGGGCATGTAGAGAGCACTAATGGCTCTAGATTTGGGGCAAGTTTTGTCTCTCAGGGGTGGCTGAGTTTGTGCCCAAAATGTGGGTATAGGCAGATAGAACTTGACTCTGGAGCCTTCAATGTGAAATAGTTTGATTTGGCAGTGGTTCTTGTATCTGGGGAACGAAGATAGACAGTATATTTGCAGAGGTGGGTTCTGGGGTACATATCTTTTGTTATGATTGAGCATGTGTCTAAAACTTAGGAATACACCCAGAGATAGGCTCTGGGTCTAATACACAAACTAGTTGCTATGTTAATGGCTTTGATGTCTGGAGCAAAAGAAGATACAGTGCAGTCATATTACTGAATCCTATTACTGGACTCATAGAGTGGCCACAGTTCAGGGGTCAAGGTCATGATTGGGGTTGGGAGACATGACATTTGCAGTGTAGCAGCAACACAACAGCAGCTACTTCTTGAGAGTGGGCATATGCCAACACATTTCTTTCTCTAGGGTTTCCTAATGGGGATGACCATTGGTTATTTAAGTGGCAAAAAGTGCCAGAACCCCCTGTGTGGGAGGATTCTAGGGTCTGCAGTCATTTCTGCTATGTGACTTATACTGAAAACCTAAGTCTTTCTTCTTGTTCCCAACCATCCCCTGGCATCTCTGTTATGCTGATATCATCAGTGGATATTCTTTTTCTTCTGTCTTTCTTTTATTTTTGTGATTATTTTTATTATTTTTATTTTTATTCCACTTGTTGCTACAGGTTCTTAATGGGCCCCCAAGCCCTCCCAGGACTATTTTGCTTTGTGGATAGCTGTCTATTTGTTTTTCCTTTTTTTGGTGGAGGGTTATAAAGCTGATACGTCCTACTTCATCTTCTTGGTAACATGCTCCATACTGTTGCTCTTTAAAAGACTGAAAAATAACCTATCTGTTCCCAACTCTATATTTGCATTATATGGGTTGGGTATTGCATCCTAGGGATATCTGAATTGAAGCAGACTCATTCCTAGAATCCATACATCATTACTATGGTCTAAAGTATTCCCCTAAAATTCATAGTTGAAATCCTAACTTTAAAGTATGGTACCATAAGGTAGGATCTTTGAGAGATGATAAGCAGAATGGGATCAGTATCCTTATAAAAGAGGTACAAGAGAGTCCATTTTCCTTTCCACCAAACAAGGACACAGTGAAAAGACTCTACAGATGAAACATGGAACTGGGCCTTACCGGGCACCATATGTGTTAGAACTAGATTTTCCAACTCCTATCATGTACACTGTGAGAAATAGATTTTTCTTGTTTATAAGCCACTCAGCATTGTTATAGCAGCTTGAATGGACTAAAAGAATTAGTACCTGCCACACACATAGTGTAAGTCCTATATTATAAACTATGAATTTATGCTTTTATAATTTAGCTTATAGATCAAGAATTTGTGAAACTTGTTTTGTGTTAGTTTCTCTGGTCACATTCTAATATGTTGATTAAGTTACATTTTTGGGCTTAGAGAGTGGAGGGCTCTTCTTTGGACAGCATTGCTTCTTGGTGAGATGGAGTAATAATCCATATACTTATCTTGATAAAGTATTAATATGTCTTCTCTGAACCTGAAGTTAAATGCTATTCATTTATTGAGTATCTTTCAGCAAATATTGTTGAAGGCATTGAGGATACAACAAGGAATAAAATCATCAAAGTCCTTGCTTTCATGGACCCAATATTCTAGTGAGATAATAATATTTATTAGTAGTACAAAAGAATCATTAAATATTTCCTAGATCTATTCTATCATTTTAATATTCAGAAGGAACAACAACAACAAAAAACTCATTTAAAGGTAAAACCACCGGTTCAAGACCAGAAAACTAATTGATGTAAAACTAGGTCTTAAAAGTAATTTTCTCACTGACTGTCATAAAAAGGAGGAAGGTGACAAAAAGAGTCAACTAGTGTTTCCATGGATTGCTTTGTAGTCCTGGTAGAGAGGATCATGGGCCTCTTAGATTACTTGCAGCTACTAAGAGAGATGACACACGAGACAGAGACTCTTTTTCAAATAGTTCCCTCATTACTCTGTTTTGCTACAAAAAATTGCCAAATAGCTACAAGAGAAATATACAACCATATTTTAAAGCACAGAAAGAAAATGTGCCACAAAATAATGAGAAGAAATCAAAGTAAGGGAGAGAATCATTAACCAGTTAAGTGACTATTAGTCAATTCTGAAATCTCTTTTAGCTTTGCTTTTGGAATTGTTGCTTAATGAACAAAACAATGTAGCCATGTGAAAGGAAACTTTCAAAATACAGACTCAAAGAATTAAATTATTGTGACACTGAGAAAATTAATCTCATGAGTATTTGACTTACAAAACAATATAATTAATTATGTGTTCACAGGGCTATAAACCTAAGAACAGTTTTGTGTTTTCCTACCAGTCTCTGGAAAAGTGGAAAAAAGTGTGGCTTTGAAGTCCAGGTTCCTGGATTTAGCTGCATTTTCTATCTCCTACTTAGTACTAGAGTGACTTTGGCCAAGATATTAACCCTTTCTGTTTCTGTTTTCTCTTCCTTAAAAAGTAGCTAATATATCTTTCCTCAAACATATGCAGACAGGAACAAGTAGATCAGTGTATAAAAGCCTACTTTAAACTAGGGAAATGCATACTAAGTTTGTTAAGCAAAAATCAGGCATCCATTAGACACAAGGGTCTATGAAGTCCATATAGCAGTTCACTTAGTCCAAAGTATCCACACACTCATGTGTATGTGCATGCATACACTAGCCTATTGCTTACATCCTTGTGGACTCCTGCCAAAGGCCTCCCCTGATCTTATTATTGACTAAGCAACCCATGGTGAAAACGTGACATCAGCCTGGTGCAGTGGCACATGCATGTAATCACAGTGGCCCACGATGCTGAGGCAGGAGGATAGTAAGTTCAAAGCCAACCTCAGCAAAATCGATTTACTATCACCGAGCAACTCAGTGAGACCCTGTCTCTAAATAAAATACAAAATAGGGGTGGGGATGTGACTCAGTGGTCTAGTCCCCCTGGAGTTCAGTCCCTGTTACCAAAAAAAAAAATAAAAAAAAAAAAAAAAGTGAGGTCAAAGAACTTTGTCTCTATTCTCCCTCAAGCCATTTTCCAGTTCACATTTCCTTTATATAATGGACACTAAAATGCGAGACTTCCTATTTAATTTTCTTAGAAGGATGTCAGGAGAAATGTAAAGTAAAAAGTGCTTCAGGTATGCAGGACGTATTCTTATTTTTAAGTGTTCTTAACATCCATATTCAAGAGAAGCTGCACAGAAACTTGAGGTTGTATCACACCTCTTACCTGCTGAGGTTTGGAAACTGATTTGCTTTATTTAATCTTATTTCCTTGTGTGTGAACTTCTTACTCAATGGGTGATCCACATTTTCTTTGGATTGTAATTTGTTCCATTTTTAGGCAAAAGGTACAAGTTGTCTAAAATCTTCTGTTGTGTTTACAAATTTTATTATTACTAGAGTTCTCTGATGCAGATAGTTTCTGGTTTACTCTTATAGATAATTCATCATAGTGTTCCTAGAAGTTTAGATGATATGTAGACTCAGATTTAACAGTAGCCCCAAATTAAGTAAAATCAGACAAATTTTAGATAACTTTATATGAAATGTATCCATTTAAATTTTTCATTCAATCTGAAAAGCACTCACCAAAAACTCACCTAGATATGTGATTGATTCACCAATTTCTAATTTATGTTCTCCATACTATATAATATATATGATAGCAATACTTGAAAAATTAATTGAAATGATTGGGTAACATCACTTTATCCACTTTTCTGTATACTGATTCGTCAAAAAATACATAAATTAGACATTATAATGCTCTGAAATACACACAAATTTTGAAAAATTGGCTTCCTGTGCAGGGACCATGTCTTACATTTCTCTGTATTACACATACTCTGCATGCAGAGCTGTCACTCAAAAATTTCTTGTCAATTTTAAGTGAGTAGAAAAAACAGGAAAAAGATCTAGTAGTTGGGAATGGGAAACATGTAAAGCATAGGTCTGACAGTAAATCTTAAAAACCAGAGATGTATAAGCCATATGTAAAAGTCCAAAATAGAATTTTGCATGAGTAAAAATTTAGTCTTCTTAACCAATTCTGTATTTCAGGGGCATGGAATTGAAATCTGAAAGATTGCTCAGCAAAGATAGTTTGAGCCCACATGTTGGTAAAAATAGAATGCAAGTTTATCAACTTCCCTTCTCTAGAAGACTTATGGAGAAGAATGGGAAGACCTTGAGAGTAGGATGAAGTCAGAGGGCCCTAACAGTAAAGAGGATGAATGAATAAGGCAGTCTGAGAGTTGTTGTAGGAATAAATAATGAACAACAGGAGGAAGCAGAAGTGTAGATTAGATATCAGAGTAAAGGGAAAGGGTTGGCCTTGTAGTCTTTCTTCTGTGCTTCCTACTTGCACATCTAAAAGCTCAGAGTCTTCTGTGGAGAGTGGATTCTTGGAGAATGGATTCTGATGATCAACACCTAGAAAGCTATCCTGTAGGGGCACAGTGCAAGAGTGGCATCCAGAGAACTTAGGGTAGAACTGGAATATGGATCTCTGAATTAAAGATTGCCTTAGAAGAGATGCAGATAGCTTAAGGCATATACAAACTATTCAGGAATTATGTTGTATGCTTTTAAAGTTTCTAAGTGTATAGGAAACAACTAGTTCACAGACATATATTTTTAAAGAAAGTTCCTTATCAGATGCTTTTGTCTCAGAGGAAATACTATGACTTTCATTAAGAATTTCATATTTCCATATTTTAAAACTAAGATAAAAGATTGGGCCCTATGCAGAGGAGAGTATTGCTGCCTCCAAAAAAAAAAAATACAAGTCATTTAAGTTACAGAGAGTTTATTCTTGTAGGAAAAAAGGACCAGTGTCTCAGCACAGCCAATCAGAAAGTGAACTGGAGAGAAAACAAATGGAAGACTTTTGATCTAGAGTTCAACAACATTGCAATTATGGTGCCAGAGATAACATACACATAACTAGGGCACAGGGGAAATCTCATTTACAATAGTGATGTTTTTTGGTTTTTGGTTTCTAGAGCTAGCCATTTCTTTACTAAGGTTTACCTTTTTGCCCAGTCTTACAAATCATCCTTTTGGCCATTATTTTTCTGATAATTTATTCAAGTGAAACACCCTGTACACTGATATAGTGGAGTAAGTTCTGCTGTAGATACATATCCTTTGTCTGAAAAAGTCAAGAAGTGGAAGACATTGTTGATACTTGATGTTTTATATTATTTTTTCTTTCCAAAACTTATAACAATTAGGAATCTTAAGAAGCATTGTTTATTCAAGGCATAATAAAAATAGCTGTTGGAAGAAATGATTGAGTTTCTTTAGCAACAGAAATGTGTATTTAACCACAAGCTACTGAACAGCAGAAATAATAGCTTCATAATGTAATGTAATTGAATCTCATTTTTGCTATAATGGAAGACATTTTGATTAGTACAAGATACAATTACTTCAGTTATTAGGCATCTGATAAGGTCAACTCATGCTTTTAAATACAAAGCAGCTTAAATGTCTAACAGGCATTACATTGTCTGACATACATTTCATTACACAATCTTCCCTGAAATAAATGCAAAAATGCATCTATTGATGGAACATTGTACTGAGTGGAATAAAATCAAGTTTTTCTCTTGCATATTTTTATGCTATTAAAATTGTTCCAAATAAATCTCAAAAAAGTGATTAAGGTAAATCTGAACTGTTAGGAATAATTCATATTTACATATGCTGGCACACTGTGAGGGATATATAACTTACATTTCCTATGCTGACAGGTCACAACCAATGTACTTTATTATTTTGTGTTTTGAATCCATCCAAAAAATATAATGCTAATGATGGTTATAATCAATTTCCAAAAGAAGAAGCCAGATGACAGTAGTGCTTTGTTTCAAACATTTTTTTCCCTAGAAAAATAGCATTTTTTAGCAGAGGCGTTTTGATCTTTCTGTTCTCTTATGTGTGAGACACCTACAGGTAGTTCTGATTTTGATTAAAGTGAAAAAAAAATTCATATTCAGTTAAAAGTACAGTTGCATGTGAATGGCATTTAATGAGACCAAATGTGGCATAAAAATATAATAATTTCAAAGCAGAGTAAAATTTCATAGGTTTCAATCAAACTATGGTCTTCCTTGGCTGACAGAATGTGATAGGGTAGAAAAGATGTGCCTGTGTGGGCCTAGGGACCTAAAGGTGGATAAGGATTGACAGACTTTTCGGAGCTCAAAAACCAGAAATTTTATCATGTGAAAATTTATAATGCATAAATAACTAGGAAAAATTTGAAGATATTCATTTGTATGTAAAAAGTGATAATAAATATGTTACATATTCTGTAGAATTATGGTTAGCACTCTTTCCGGCCATTCATGTATCAATTGGAGCAGACTCATATACAGTGATGTGTATGTGTTACATTTTTCTCTCCAAGATTTTGGCACATATTTAGATCATTTACTAAAACGTGCAAAAGACTTTGAATGACAGGGAAGTTTTATTAAAAATATGGACACCAAATGAAAACATCTTAGCATGTCCTTAAGTATATAAAGAAGCTGAAGAAACAAGGAAATTCTCAAGATAAAGTAATTATATAACAAATTGCAAAATGAGCATGTAGGGATAAGTAGCAATAAATAATAAGTAGTAACAGATAATTTAAAATCTCCCAAGCACAACAGCACAAAAATTACATGATTCTAGACTTCTTTTCAGACCAAGCAATAAAACATTATAGCTTTACTAATGAATTGAAAACTGAATAGGCATCCATGTTCCTTGGGAAGACTATTATGTGGATATAAAATGTGAATTAAATAATAAACTAAATGCAAACACTAATGGGGAGTTTACAGAATATTTGGTTAGTTCTAATTTCATACAAAAGAGTAAATAAATAATGCTGACACATATCTGAAATATATTATTTATAATACTATTTAAAGCATCCTAGTAAAATGGTATCAGAATGCGAATGGAAAAATAAATGAACAGACCATAATGAAGGGTCCAAGATAAATCCATGTACAACTGAAATTTAATGCATGATAAATATGTCCCTTAAAGTTAGTGTGGAAAGAATAAATGCTGATAAGCCTATTGACTTTCTATAAAAAGTACCTAACAATAAAAAAGTAAATTCCAAATAGATAAAAATCAATATACTTTTAAGACTACTTAAAATAAAAATAATTATAGGGGAATGTTTTTAGAATCTTACAAAAAGAAATAAGACACACTCAGAAGCCACAAAGACTAATACATTTTACTTTATAAATTAAAATACCTGTATGGCAAATGAAATCACAGTATAAAGAATATTAAAAGATAGAGGACACACTGGGAGAAAATACATATTCTGTACATAGTCCAAGGATAATACTCATATGTAAGAGTTTCTACAAAGCTAGGTTGAAGAGTCCTACCAGTTGCCAATGAAGGCAATACAGTCTGTAGAGTTTGTAAGTGGTTAGTAGGTGTTATTTAATAAGATATCATGAATTCTTCAATGAGGGATAAACTTGAAATAAATCTTAACTCTGCATCTTTGGTTTTAGATGCTTTCCTATTTCTTTTCACCACATGCGTGCAGCCTGAAACCTGCATGGATTTTCAATTTTAGTCTTCTATTTTTAAATCTTAGCAGGTTAAGATTCTGTTTCCTTAAAGCTTGATTCATATGTTATTTTTCTAGCAATTTTCCTCCTTACTGCAGAAGGGTGTTTAAAAATTGAACTTTCATAAGCCTGCTATTATAAAATATCTATTTATAGGTAGGCAACTGGCAGAGTTACCATAGAAACTAAAACAGCAATCAATTCAGCAAACATGGAAGTGTAAGTAAAGATGGATTATAAATAGAAAGCAATAAAACACAAAATCCCTCATAATTATTAGAAAAAAATGCAAAATAGATTTTTATATAGGAACAGTGAAAAAATAGTTTACAATTGTGTTTTATGAAGTGGTGGAAATCTGGGCTACTGTAATGAAGTTAGACAGTTTCATTTCAAGATGCTGCCATGAAATCACTAAGAAAACTGGGTAAAGATAAAATTTCAGTATACTTTTAGAGGGCTTTGTGTTAATATAAACAACTATCACTCCTTTCTTTCAGTTCCTAATATTAGACCTATTTCAAATGCAATGCCCAAATTATTTTGATTTGGCAGTTACCTTGACCTAAACACTGTCTACAACTATCACTACACAAACTAATATTGAACCTATTGGGTAAAATAGAAAAGGAGATCATCAAAGCGACATAATCCCTTAATGGTTAATAATTTAGATATTGGATGTACTAATACAGTAATTCCTGAACTTCTTAGTATAATTTATTGATAAGATTGTACTTGGGAGGTTGAGGCAGGAGAATTACAAGTTTGAGCCCAGCCTCAGCAACTGACTAAGTCCCTTAACAACTTAGTGAGGCACTGTCTCAAAATTTAAAAAATAGAAAGGACTAGAAATGTGGATCAGTGGTTAAGGGTCTCTGGGTTGAATCCTCCATGCCTAAATACATAAATTAATTAATTGAAGATTGTACTAAGGATTACAGTTAATTCTGGTGGGAATGGGATTTCGTTTTCCCTTTTAGAAATATGCTTTAATTTTTATAAAAGAGGAGAGAGAGAGAGAGAGAGAGAGAGAGAGAGAGAGAGAGAGAGAGAGCAAATTTTCTATTGATAAATGGTTTCCTGAATGGATTTTCCTCACCTGTGGGAATCCATGGATATAAAAGGATTTGTCTGAAGAAATGTCCGTGAGGAGTCTTTGTTCAGTAACTTATATGGGTTGCATTCCTAAATTCTAAGATGCTGTGTAATGCAACATAATATAAATCAATAAGAGTAACTGGATTTTTTTCCTCAAATAACTAGGGCACACAAAGTAATTCATATTTCTATGAATATTCTCTTGTTTAATTAAAAGCTCCTTAAAAGTTGGCATGCAAAACTGAATGATTGCATTCCCATATGTCTACTAAAGGAAAAGAAAAATTAGTAGAGTGTAAGAAATACATATTAAATTATACCAGGTATATCTATTGGTAGAGAATAGGAGGATTATGACTCAACATGCATTTGTTTGGCTGTAGAGAGCAAAGCATTCCATTTCCAAAAGGAAATAGCTTAATACCCTCAGGGAACTTTAAACCACACTACCTGATTCATAAAAAGGTTAACTTGACTTCTGGGGGATTACATAGTAAATTACTAACCAGGAAATAATTCTCTTAGTGCAATACTTATCTCATTACCTGATTTGGGGAATGTCAAAGGTCTCCCATTTGTTTGACAACATATAATGAGTATGAACAGTACAAGTCATTTTAACTCAATGCAATAAGCAAAAGAACAGTGGTTGGCAATATTAAGCATAGGAAATCCTGATAATAAAAATGTACTTTGATGGTAATTTTGATGAGTCAAATTAGAAATAAAGGGAAATATTTCTTCTGTTTCTATTTGAAATTTTATTTGAAAAATAACATGCAGATGAAGTTTGACAAATTCTATAGGTACATCTCAATGAATCTTCATCAAGTGGTTCCTTCCTCTAAATAGCACGGTCAAGGAGTAGAATACCTTCATCATTCCACAAGCTACACTACTCCAGGATCCCTTCCCAATTCCTACCAAGCCCTCCAAGGTTCAGCATATCTAATTTTGTGAAGGTTAAGACTTATTTGTGTGTTCTGTTGCAGACATTTAGGTAGTTTTCATTTTGGCTCTTACACATGGTACTGCTCTGAATATTTTTTGTACATGATTTTTTGATCTATATGTTAGTGTTGGGAACATACTAAGGATGTGAGTTGCTGAGCCCTGGGGTATGTATGCCCACTTTCAGCTCTAGCAGATACTGCCAAGCAATTCTCCAAATCTGGTTATATATCAACTTAACCTCCCACCAACAGTATGAGAGTTATGGCTGTTCCATATTCTTGTGTCCTTTGAGGTTTTCTGGTAGTTGGGTAGTGAATCTCACTGTGATTTCTAATGAGCATCTTCCTAATTTATAAGAAAATTGAGGACTTCTTCATGAGTTTACTAGTTCTGTGGATCTCTTCATTGGGGAGGGCATACTAAAATAGTAATTGCTTCATAAGGGAGAACTGTAATCTGGTCTACATTTTAATATTTTGACATTTAAAAAAATACCCCTGATGATGATTATTCATGCCAATGTACAACAACCATTGCACCAAACTATATTTACCACTTGAATTTGCACCTAATTATCAAGGAAAGTGCCTAATATTATCTTCAGAACATGGTACATGATTATTCTGTCTCGGTAGGTTTGATTTTAGTGACTTGTCTTGTCTGGGTCTGGCTTCTTGGTGTTTCTGCTAACCACATAGTCTCAGAAGGCTGAGATGACTTCTCAACCTCCCATATCCTGGTGTTTTATCTTAAATTTGTAGCCTTGAAGACTGGTCCAAGTTTAATTCCAGGTTTTCTGAAATGTCTATTAACTCCATAAAACTGTGAGCTAGTTTGACTCTCTTACTTTTCCTTGAAATTTGCCTTCCTTAATCTAAAGGGGGTGGTGTTTTTCATGGGGAGGGGATTTAGGATTGGCTCAATGTGCAATATATAAAATAGGTCAAGTTTTGATAGTGTTTTAAAACTTCTGTGTTCTTAATGAAAGTTTCTCCACTTAGCAATTACCAAGGTGTTAAAATCTTCATCTGTGAATGTAGATTTGTAAATTTTTGTTTTGTATATTTTGAAATTCCATTAATAGGTACATTTACAAATAGGGCTAGGATTTCTTCTTAATGCACTGATATCTGGTCTGCTTAAGCTGGATGAACTGATATCAGTGCCTTTAGTTCTTTTATGCTACTCAAATTCCCTGAAATGAGTTTTTCCATTTTTGACCTTGAGGTTACTATGCATATTTAACATCATTCTCCTATCCCAATGAAGTAAAAAATTGGGTTTTCAAAATTCAGTCTATGTCTGATGGACTTTCACTTAACTTTCAGATTTTGTGTGGATCTTGTTCCCATCTGTGGTGAGGGTGAATAGTTCCCAAAGACAGACCTCTGATCCTTCCAAACAAGCCACTGTCTTACCTTCTCTAGAACAAACCTTCAGTCTTTTGTGGAGTTGAGAAGGGACAATAAGGACAGATATCTGGTGGTTCATACTGATTCTTAAGCAGCTTCTTATTTTAAAATCCACATTTATCTCCATTTTAAAGGTACTCAGTGCTGCAAATTCAGCCTTGTGGCAGAGCTGGTGAAAAACAAATCAAGTGGTTTCTATTTCCAATATTTGATTGAAGAAATGATGGTTACATGTGAAGGAGCTAGTTGCCCAAATTATGCAAATTAGAGACTACTGGGGTCTATAGTTGTGTTGTTGCTAAAATTCTAATATCATAGATTCATTCTCTTTTTGAGCATTGATTTGTTTACTTATTTAATAAAAACTTGTTTTCTCCACTTCAAAAGGAATTGAATTAGCAAATTAGTTTTTTAAATCATAAATATTTATTTTAAATTTAGATTGCCATGGAAAGTATAACACATTGACTTTCCCATCAATCATTTTCATTATATGCTAAGTTATTTAATCAGACCCTTCTAACAAACAGAGAAATGTGCCCATTAGATTGGGAGTATGGACAAGCAAATGCAAAGGGAAGGTGTTTTTTCATATACTTGCTGGTATGTCTTCTTTTGAGAAAATTGTATTTAGGTCTATTGCCCGTTCTTAAATCAGGGATTTTGTTTTGCTACTGAGTTTTTTGAGTTCCTCATATAATCTGGATATTAACCTTTTGTCCAATATGTAGTTTGCAAATATTTTCTCCTATTCTGTAGCCGCTCTTCCCTTGTTGCTTGTTTCTTTTGCTGGACATCCCATTCATTTATTTCTGCTTTGATGAGATCCCATTTGTTTATTTCTGCTTTTGTTTCCTGTGCTTTTAAAGTCTTGTCCAAACAATTCTCAAAAAGTCAAGAATGTAATGGTGGTTACCAGAGAGTAGGGTTAGCAGGAGGGAGGGAGAGATGAGAGAAGGCTGATCAATGGGTTGTAAGTTGCACCTAGATAGGAGCAAGGAGTTCTGGTGTGCTATTACACAGTTGGGTGACTACATCTCAAGATAATGTACTGTTTATTTCAAAAAGCTAGAAGAAAGGATTTTTGAATGTTTTTGCCGTGAAGAAATGATAAATGTTTGAGGAAGTAGATGTGTTTACCCTGATTTAAACTTTATAATGTATGTATATACATATCAAAACATCACATGATATCCCATAGCTATGTACAATTTTTAATGTTTTTTGTTTAGTTACCAAACAACAAAAAAAATTGAATCTGCTTTGGAGAATCATAAGCCTGCAGTGTGAGGACTTACGTCCCCTGGAGGGAGGTCCTGGAGAAAGATGAGAAGTGAATGGATGCAGAGTTGGATATGTTGACAGAAAGAAGAATTCAGAAATAATTCTGAGGTTTCCAGAAGTTATCTCTTCAATTTTAGTACTTAAACTCCCCTTCAAAACCTGTAATAGTTTTTGAGATTACATGAGAATTAGCAATTTTTCTACAATGGATTTTTTTCTTTTGAGTTTTAAGATACATTATGGATTAATTTTGCTTTCCTTTGTGGTCTATAAGAAGTTATTTGTAAGTTATAAATTTTTTTAAATTGAATAATTTCATAATAATTTGTCTTTTAAATTTAGAAAAGTTTAAGTTACTCATTATCTTACTATTTTTTGATTCTTTAGTCTATCAGTTAAATAAATAGTATATTTTACAATTAGGTATACTGTAGAGTTAATGATTAAGTATCTACTCTGAATTGTCTTAGTTTTCTCTTAGAGCATTTATATTTTATGCCAGCCTTTGTTCCCCCAAATTCAAATTGTATTAATTCAGCTAAATATTGCAATTAATTTCCTGATTTAAAATACTTTCATTTTCTTAGGCTAGCTAATTGATATTTATGTATAATTAAATCTGTAAGTACTATATAGGGAAGGCTTTTATAAATGACATTGAATGAGGTGAATGTGTTGCTCTTAATTCTGGAGTGAGGGTTCAGCTTACCTGGAAGCAGTACTCTAGCCTAACAGGTGTTTTTTCCATTGCTACATTTGTTTCTATGGAAACCAGCCTTTTTTTACATTCTCTCTCTTTATCACTTTAGAAACAGGCTACAGAAGCAACGGCCAGGAAGAAACATGAAATATTCATACAGCCACTACTTAGCAGCTTCAACTCACATACTTAAAAATGTATGTTTTCTCTTAAAGGTTATGCATACACATGCACAAATCCTGATGGCAGATGTTTATATATTTCTAAATACCTGGCCATGAGAACTGGAAGGATTCTCTCCAGCATGAAGCAGCTTGGGGCTGATGCTCTGAAATCTGTCAGGGTATGTGTGGAAGTGGACCAGAGAAGTAATAGCAGAACTGAGAGATAATGGCGACTTACTGAGAACATCAAAGGTTCAGTTGCTTTTGAAAAAAAAAAAATACTTGGCTTACCTTTATTTTAAAAGATAAACTGACCTGTAATCCCAGCACCTAGGGCATTTGAGACAGAAGGATTGCAAATTCAAAGCCAGCCTCAGCAATTTAGCAAGGCTCTAAGCAACTTTTAGAGACTCTGCCTCTAAATAAAATACAAAAAAGGGGATGTTGCTCAGTGGTTAAGTGCCCCCAGGTTCAATCCCTGGTATCAAAAAACAAAAAAAAAGATAAACTGAATTCATATTAGAACAAGATCTCTGTTAAAACATGTAATTGAAGGAATCAATTATTTTTATTTTATTTTGCTATTGACAAATAATTTTGCAGGTGCAATTCCTTGATAGTATTTGGTGAATTAATTGATTACCTCACTAATTTGAGGTATTTGGTGAATTAATTGATTACTTCAATAATCCAGATTACCTCCAATCTGGACGGTGTCTCTAAGATGAATGGATGTGCAGTTTTGAAACTGACACTCACCAAGAAGGAGGTAAAAGCCAAATTTCTGTAGAGTACCATCACAGTTACAGTTGCAATCCCAGAACCCTGGATTTAGAAGTCTGGTTTGTCAGTAGTCAGCTTGACAAAGTAGTGTAACATCTTTTGTTCTTTGTCTCTGATTTTTCTAATTGAAGTAATAAGAATTACTAAGTTGTTAGGAGGACTTAATAAATTCTTATAGATGATTTAGAGTTTCTTCATCTCCAGGACAGGATGATGGGCACCAAAATACTTTGTGAGTAAAATACAACCCTGTCCTCATGCTGAGTGATTCTAACATAAAATGATTATAATATAAACCACATTATAGTTTTCCTTTATGAAGCAATCTTTGTGTTCCATAAGATTATATATAGTACTTGCATGCATGTACATATTTTAAATAAAATAATGAAAAAGGTTTGACTAATTTCAAACAGAATTTTATCATCTAATTTATATGGTTTGGATATAGGATAAAATTTTAGTACTAAAAAATTCAACACATTTGTTCAATATAAATTGGCAATATCAATACAGAAAAGGAAAGTGCTGGAGAAGAGAGATTAATTAGAGATAGAGGAGAGTGGGAGGGTCCTCTAAAAGTATGTTTATTTTACTAATCAGATTTGAATTGGAAAGTGAGTTGGATGGCCACATATATGGTCTGTAAGTAGAGGAATGTGTAGCATGTTTTTCCCCCTCTTCATATTTTGCTGTCATGATTTGGAAGATGAATGATCAGTTGAAAAGGAAACATTGACAATCTAATCAGGAAGTAGAAGCCTATATTCTTTTTATAAAATATATTAGATTAATAATTTAGAGATAGCTGAAATTCTTTCATAAGTGATAGAAGAACAAAAAATTCTTTGAGGGCAATTGTCATTTCTTATTCATATTTTTTTCCTTAGGGCCTAGTTTAGCACATTACCTGGATTTTTTTTTTTTTAATTTGTGAAATGAAGTGGCTAAGTACCTATGACTGACTCTAAAGTCACAATATTTTCAGGATACTGAATACAGTATAGCTTTTGGGACTTGAACTTGGGGCTGATTTTTCTTTCATTATAGTATTATCTGTTTTATTATTTTTAGGAGAGTTATTTTTGGAATTAATAATAAACATAATAAAACTGATAAGGATATGTTATATACAGGTAGTCAAATAACAGAAATATGCTGAGTCTAAAGAACTTAGGGTTAAATCCTGCTTTATGACATTGAACTCAAGCTCTAAATCTTTCAGTTCATCATTTTGCTCATCTACTAAGTGGGGGTAACACGTTATGAGGATATACTTAAAACTGAAGTATGCTGCCTCTATAGTTGTCAGCTACCTCTTAAGTAGGTCCTGGAGTTCTATACAGGCACAAGAATGTAAGGTCTCCATAGTACCATACACAACTTTCCCTAACAACAGCAAGAACACCAGTACTTGCACGGATCTTAAACGGCTACACTGGACCGTGTCCTGAACCTTAAGCCCCACAGTTTTGAAGGGAGTTGAGGAAGGGAGCCACTTTAGTTCCACATTGGGGTGACATCACTGCCTTTTGGGGGCAGAGAAGGCAGAATGGAGTTCTCCCCTAAGAATCGATTTTACAAATGAATTACAGAATTTACAAAAATGCTCTAGACTGGTTTTATGCTTAAAATTCTCTTCTGAATGCTATTTTCATTATGTTATATAAATGTGTGTATTTAAAACTTGTTTGACAGATTTATTATCTTTATACATATCAATTATCTTGTTTATTATCATTTAAATCACTACACTGAGATATCAGAACTAAACCTTAGAGTCTAATATAATACACATAGCACCAGTGCATGTTGGTGGCAGCCAGCTGAATTATAGGGACAAATACTTGCACATTGGAAATGTCTCCAAAATCCAAAGAAATACTTGAACTGTTCACTGAAACCATTTACTTGAATATGTCATAGCCTATTGGATTTATCTGCAACTATTTACAATAAAGCAGTTGAAATGTTAGTTTTAAGCAATATTAAATTTATTCAGTAATTTATATTTATGCCATTTTTTAATCTTTTGCAGTTTTAAAATAAATTGTAATCTATCACTCATTTGATTTGCAAAATCTTTTTTTTAGGACTAGTATTATTTTTTATTTTACAAATGCAGTATGTTAGTCAGCTTCCAGTTACTGTGACAAAATACCTGAGGGAATAAACTTAAATGGAGTAAAGGTTTATTTTGGCTCATAGTTTCTGAGGTTTCAGTCCATAGTCTCTTGTCCCTGTTGCTTTGGGTCTGTGGTGGCACAGTACAGCATGGTGGAAGCACAGGGAAAAGAAGGTACGGTTATCTTTTGGTGACTGGCAGGCAAAAAAACCCAGGAGGAGTCCCTCAATGACCATTAGGTTCCACCTTCTAAAGTTTCCACCACTTCTGAAGCTCCAGAGGCTAGGGGCAAAGCCTTCAACACAAGGGCCTTTGGAGGACAATCAAGTTCTAAACTATAGCAGGTGGAAATGAAAGTTCAGAGAGAGTGAAAAGGAATTTCCCCAGATTACACCATAGGTAAGAGCTTGCTCTAGGACTTAACACCAAACCTTCTGACTATGTCTCAGCCCTTATTCACATCCCTAGGGTGCTTTTAAATAGAATTATACACTGATTTTAAAATACAACTACAAACATATTTATAACAGCTTTGATGAATTCCAGGTCATGAATTTGACAAATTCACTTAAGTTTAAATACAGAATTAGAAAAAATTCATTTCTTGATAGACCAAACTCATACTTTTCTGACTTGTTACATAATAAAATTATCAGAAATATGCTTTGGAGATGTTTAAAATAATTATAATTAAGCCTTATTAGCTTACCATTGGGAGATGTAGTCTGCTATGGTCCCTATAGTCAATGCATGTCCTTATTGAATATGCTTAATTGAAAAGTTTAAGCATCCTGTGATCCAGAACCATTTATTTGACCAGTCCTATAGGGTATCGAGTAGTTCAATATGACTAGACCATGAATACTCTTGTACTACTTGCTCCCAGTAGAGGTGGAGGGGAAATGGTTTGCTTACTATTTGATAAAAAGCGTGCTGAGCTCTTGGACCTGGGTTCCTACTTTTGCACACTGACTGGATCCGTGGTTTCACCTCACAGTAGTTTGGGGCATGGAAATCAGCACTACTATTTGATGTTTCTGCTTTCTGCTGTGCTGTGAGTAATGTACTATCCTCTGATAAATTGTGTTTTATTGTCTGTTCTTGAAATAAATGGATTTGTGGCAAACCAGTTTGTTTGCTTAGTCTTTTCCTTTATAGCCTTACAACTCTTTCTTATTCCCTGATACTTAAACATTTTTTCCTAACAACTGCCCTAAACGAACCAGGATTAAGAATAAATGAGAAAATTATATTAATATAGTTATATTCACATATAAGTAGAAAGTGATAGAATTAAAATACAAATATGGTGAATGTCTCTTTGAATCAGTACTCTTGAAGGAACAACTACAACAAACAAGCAGCAAGTCTTAAGCTGGATTCTCAACCTGATTTTTCTTTTTTACATTCTTGTTTTATTTGATGTATTCCGAATAATTTGATAATCATAGAGAATATCACAGTTATATATAGAATTGACAACTGAAAATACATTAAAATAATTCCTCACTTTTACATGTGAAAGAAACCTTTTAACATTTAGTTGTTGCTTTTATGTTTTTATTAGTGCGTAATAGTTATTCATAATATTAGGATTCATTTGACATATTCAAATATGCATAGAATACTATTTTATCAATTTTATTCCCAACTAGTTCCACTTTCCCTTCCCACTCCCTCTCCACGTTCCTCTTTCTCTACTTTACTTGTCTTTCTATTTATTTATTGTTTTTCAATTGATGCTCTATAGGTATACATAAAGGCAGAATTCACTGTGGAATATTCATAAATGTAAATAGCACAATTGGGTCAATTGCATTATGCTGTTCTTCCCTTTTCCCATTCTTCCTCCCTGGTCCCAACATTTAAAAAACAAATCCATAGGATCACCAGATCTGATGGATTTGGGATGCCATTTCATCTATTTTTTAAGTTGCACTATATAATCAAATCTGAACACCAGAATTATTACAAACCAGAAACACATTATTAATTTAAGAAACTTTCCTTCGTTTCCTTTTGGTACACTTAGGATATATGTCTTAGCCGTCCAATAGGCTTAATGCAATATAGGACTTGATTTAGGGGAGAGGAAGGAGTACATTGTGGGGATGTAGAAAGAAGCCACCGAGGCATATCCTCCAAAGGCTACGGAAGGGCATAATCCTTTGCTGAAAACACGGGATTCCTACATGCTCGCTGGAGAACACTCGCGAGTGGTCTGACCTGTCTGCGGACTTATGCCCCAGGTGAGCTTCACTCTCTTCACTTCTCCCTCCGCCCTTTGGTAAACTGTGTGACTCCTCATTGGGCCATCTTCACAGACTATCATGTTACACCACTGGTTCTTTGTTCTCGGACTCCCCTCATCTATAAAAGTGCTGTAAGTCTTTGAATAAATTCGAGACTGGTCTGGAACTTGCTCTCCCGAGGGCGTTGGTTACCTCGTCGGCCTTACCCCCTCCAGAAGGGACAAAGACCCACAGGTTGAGGCCTAGTCAAATAGTGACAATAGGCCTAGACCCAAACTGAACTGTTACGACAGTACATGAAGCTGGAATGCGAACCATGGAAAGCAGAGACTGGTTAGTCTGTGGCCCATAGAGAATAAGGTTGAACTATAGACTTGACAAGGCTAAGGCCACAATGTGCCTGAAGATTCCATCCAGATCTAATCCACGTACTAGTACCCAGGATTTGGACTAAGTGAGAAAGCAGAATGTAGGAAGAGGCAGAAATGGAGCAGATATGGTGTGAGGACCAGAAAACTGGGTTCAAAAACTACAGAACCTAACTCCCAAGTAATAGAGGTTGTGGAAATGAGACTCTTAGCGACAAGAACTTCAGGGGCATGGCTTTAATTCCTCTAGTGACTTGAAGCAACAGGGACAATATTAACCAAAAGATCTGAACAAAACACAGTCCAGAACTTAGACAAGGGTGTGCTTGTGAGAGAAATAGGAGGAGAAGAGAACCTGAGGACGTGGGGAATTGTGGGAACATCACTGAGGCTGGCCCTTGGGTTTATCGCAGCAGGATGATGTTCTGTCTGCCATGGACACATCAGACAAGGGTTTCTCATATCAGGTTGTGCAGTTACCTTCTCATTAGGTCAGGGAGTAACAAGATTGCTGCTGATTGCTAGGTAGTCTTGACACAGGACTAACTTTCAAGGATATTTAAAGAAAAATGGGTTTGAAAAATGCTGACACAGTGGTTAATTGAACAAGGAAGGAATCCCTAGACCATGTGTTGTTATATGCACTCAACATCAATTTGAAGTGAGACTGCCTGTCATCAACAGCGCTTTCCTTATTTGGTTTGCTCAAAGAAAAGGGACTAGTGGAACATCTTATTCTTTCTCAAAGATGTTATTTGGTATTTAGACTTAGTAGACTGGAGAAACTTGTCCAATATGTTTGGTCTGGATAAGGAAAGAGCATTTTATAATGTCTATGGATAGATAAGCATAATTAATCTTTCCACTTAGTGGTTATAAATCCTTCACCTTAATCCTTAAAATTGAGATACGAAGTTTAGTCAGGGAGGAGGAGTGTGAGTAAAATTTCTTAACTAGTATAACTTTTAAAGAACATGTAAATATAAATTCACATATCTTTTCCATACAAATTTACATTTTCAGTGTGTTTTTTTGAAGTGTCAATTGTATAACTGAAATCTCATCATTAGTAATGCTGAGATGAAAATTTGCTGAAACTCTCAGCAAGCATCACCTGCATTTGTGTCTCCATTTCCTCTCCTATTGGGTTACAAATTCACTCCAATCAGTTTCTTCTCTACTGGTCCCCTTAAACTTCTTATCGAAGCCTCTGGTGATGGTGAGTTTCCTGTTGTACAAATTTAAGTTAAACCAACTGTTGGTGCTCCTGTTATTCACCTTGTTATGTAAATGTCATTCACTAAGCCCTTAAGAATGTACATGCATACCTACTTTCTCTTTTTTTTTTTTGTCTAAAAGTTTGAAGAGATGGTTTTTTGATTTGCTTAGTTTTCCTTTTAACATTCCAATTGGCACTTTCCTCCCAAATGCTCTGAGATCTGTCAAATTGCTAGCAATAATTCTTCCAGATGCTCAAACATTTCAGATGCACTCAGTTCAACTCTGTTTCTAAAGACATATCCCCCACCACCCTCCAGCCTCCTGCTCCAATCTGGACAGTTTTTTTTTTGTTTTGTTTTGTTTTGTTTTGTTTTTTCTGGGCCTGTTTGCAGTTAAACTCCTGAGATTTCCCTTCAGCATTTCTGTTAGACTTGTGATTTTGAATCCTGTGTTTCCTTTCATGTTTACTCCTTCATCTGTTGAAGCAGATCCTCCGGTACCTGCCAAGCATCGTGAAGCAAGAACATTTTTCCCAAGCTGTATGCCCAGCACAAAGAAATGTACTTAGGTAGATACCCATTAAATAATTCAATAATATAAAAATTACTATATATATTTATGGAATACCATGCAATGTTTTGGTGTATGTGAAATGATTAAATCAGGCATGTCCATAATTTACTTCTTTATCATTTTTTGATAGAGAGATCATTTATTCTGTTATCAATTTTGAGATATAATGTATGTAAAATGCATTATTATTAACTATGTTAACCACACTGTGATTACTAAAACTTACTACTCAAGTAAAAGTTTGTATCCTTGATCATCTTCTCCCCTTCTCCTATTCCCCCTCCAACCTCTGACAATCACTATTCTATTCTCTACTTCTATGAGTTCAACTTTTTAAGATTCCACATCTAAGTGAGATCATGCAAAATTTGTCTTTCAGTGCCTAGATTGTTTCACTTAACACAATGTCATCCAGGTTCATTAACATTGTTCCAAATACAGACTTTTTCTTTTTAAAGCTGCATATTATTCCATTCTATCTATCTATCTATCTATCTATCTATCTATCTATCTATCTATCATCTATCAATCATCTATCTATCTATACTTGCATACATCCATGTATCTATAGATTACATTGCATTTTCTTTATTCACCCACAAATGCACATTTAGGTTGATTCTTACCTCTATTGTTGACAATAATGCTTCAATATATATAGAAGTGTAGATATCTCTGACATATCCAAGTATACTTCATGTATCTAGGTATATATTCAGTAGTAGGATTGCTGGGTCATATTGTAGTTCTATTTTTCATTTTGAACTATTTTTATTAATGGATGTACTAATTTACATTGCCACCAACAGTGTGCAAGGGCACCCACTTCTCCTATTCCCTCCAACACTTATCTTTCACTTTTTTGTGGTAGTCATTCTAACAGGTATGAGGTGATATCTCATTGTTGTCTTAATTCACACTTCTCTGATGATTAATGATGCTGAACAATTTTTCATATAGCTGTTGGCTGTTTCTCTGTCTTCTTTTGAGAAATGTCTATTTAAGTCCTATACTCATATTTAGTCAGTTTTTTTCTTACTATCAAATTGTTTCACTTTCTTATAGTATATTTTATGTTTTAGTCCTTTACCAAATGTGAGGTTTGCAAGTGTTTTCTCCCATTCTACAGATGATCTTTTTACTCTGTTGCTCTCTTGCCATGCAGAAGTGTTTAGCTTGATACAATCCCACTTGTCTATGTTAGCTTTTATTGCCTGTGTTTTGGAACTCATATCCAAGAACTCATTGCTCAAACCAATGTAAAGTATCTTCTCCCTATGTTTTCATCCAGTAGTTTTACAGTTTCAGGTCTTATATATAAGTCTTTACTCCATTTTGAGTTGGTATCATATGCAGTGAGAGATAAGGATTTGATTCCATTCTTGTTCATTTGGACATTCAATTTTCCAAGACCATTTGTTGAAAAGATTTTCCTTTCCCAATTGTATATTCTTGACAACTTTGTCAAAAATCAGTTGACTGTATATGAGGATTTATTTCTGGGTGTCCTGTCATGTGTCTTTGATTGATGTGCTTGTGTGTATACAGAAAATCTTGAGGATTCCATCAAGAAAGTGTTAGAGTTGATAAAAAAAATTCAGTAATGTTGCAGAATAAAAAAGAAAACATGAAAATCTGTAGCATTTCTATACTTCAAGATCCCAGTTGCCAAAGCAATATTGAACAAAAAATACTAAACTGGAGGCATCATATTACCTAATTTCAAAATATGTTATAAAACTATTATAATTAAAAGAGCAATATTGTCATAAAAATAGAGACAGCTAATAATATATTTTAAATGAATGAATTAATGTTTACATTAAAGAGTGTATAAGAAATAAGTTTTCACACATTTTTGAAAGATTTCCTTTTTTAAAAATTTGTTCTTTCTAGATATTCATGACAGTGGAGTGTATTTTGAAATAGTATACATAGATAGAATAAGTGTAACTTGTTCCAATTAGGATCCTATTATTGTGTTTGTACATGATGTGAAGTTACATTGGTCGTATATTCATATATAAGGATAGGATAGTTATGTCCCATTCATTTGCTATCTTTTCTATTCTCATTCCCATATCCTTCCCTTTATTCCCAGTGAACTTCTAATCTTCCCCTCCTTTGTTGTGGGCTATCATCCACATATCAGAGAGAACATTCTGCCTTTGGTTTGGGGGGCTGGGTTATTTCACTTAGCATGATATTCTCCAGTTCTATCCATTTACAAGCAAATGCCATAATGTCATTCTTCTTTATGGCTGAGTAATATTCCATTGTGTATATAGAAAACTACAGAACACTAAGGAAAGAAATTGAAGAAGATCTTAGAAGATGAAAAGATTTCCCATGTTCTTGGATAGGCAGAATTAATATTGTCAAAATGGTCATAATATCAAGAGCACTATACAAATTTAAGGCAATTCCTATTAAAATGCCAATGATGTTATTCATAGAAATAGAAAAAGCAGTCATGAAATTCTTCTGGAAAAATAAGAGGCCCAGAAGAACCAAAGAAATCCTCAGTGAGAAAAGTGACACAGAAGGAATCACAAAAAAATTATACTATAGAACTACAGTAATAAAAACAGCATGGTATTGGCACCAAAACAGATGTGAAGATGAATGAAACAGAATAGAAGACACAGAGCCATACCCACATAAATAGTTATCTCATTCTAGACAAAGGCACCATAAACATACATTGGAAAACAGACAGCCTCTTCAACAAGTGGTGCTGGGAAAACTGGAAATTCATATGTAGAATGGATTGAAATTGAACCTCTATCTCTTACTCTGTACAAAAATCAACTCAAGGCCAATCAAGGACATAGGCATTAGACCAGAGGCTCTGCTCCTACTAGAAGAAAAAGTAGGCCCAACTCTCCACCATGTCAGCTTAGGAACTGATTTCCTCAATAAGACTCCTAAAGCACATGAAGTAAAATCAAGAATCAATAAATGGGATGGCATCAAACTAAAAAGCTTCACAACAAAGGAAACAATCAAGAATGTGAACAGAGAGTCTATGGAATGGGAAAAAAATCTTTCCTACCTGCACCTCAGATAAAGCATTAATCTCCAGGATATACAAAGAACTCAAAAAGCTTAACACCAAAAAGAAAAAATCAATCAATAAATGGACAAAGTAACTGAACAGGCACTTCACAGAAGTAAAAATGGTCAAAAAACATATGAAAAATGTTCAACATGTCTAGAATTAGAGAAATGCAGATCAAAACTACATTTCACCCCAGTCAGAATGGCAATTTGTAAAATACAAGTAACAATAAATGTTGGCTAGGATTTGGGGGAAAAGGTTCACTTATATATACTGGTGGGACTGCAAATTGGTGCAACCACTCTGGAAAGCAGTATGAAGATTTCTTGGAAAACTTGGAATGGAACCATCATTTGACCCAGTTATTGCACTCCTCCATTTATACCCCAAAGACTTAAAATCAGCACACTACAGTGACATGGCCACATCAATGTTTTTAGCAGCTCAATTCATAATAGCCAAGCTGTAGAACCATATTGTTGATGAAGACTGATGCCATCTGATTTCTTCTTCTTTTCTCCCTTGTTCTCTCAGGAAACATAAAACCTATTTTTATTGTTTTAAATTTCAATACAATATCTTGGTGTGTGATTTTATTTTCACTAATTTATTGAAGTTTTGGTGGGCTTTTTCAACTTTTAACCTTTGGTTCTTTGCTCCTGAGAAATATTCTTTTATTATTCAATACTTTTTCTCTTAATACTGCATCTCTAAGATTGCTAAGCTCTGTGGGTATGCAGATGGTAAGATTTTTTTCTTTTTCTTTTACACTAATATTGATACCATTCTAGTAGGTGCTCTCTTACTTGCAAAATAATTTTAAAATACTGGTAACATATCTTCCACATATCTTGTCATTGTAGGTAAATATATCTTTTATATTCCTACATTTGCTTTACTGGAATTTGGGAAAGAAGAAAAGTTATATGTGTAGGCAAGTGACTGTGTTTAACTGGACATTTTCCTTTCCTATTTCAAGTGAAAGAGGTGAAACAAGAAGTAATCAATACGTGTGGAACCCCTGCTATATAGTTAATGGGTTAAGATGTGTTGCTGGATTAGGGTTTTGTTACTGCCACCAGGCACTGTGTGATTCACAGTTGCAACTAGTCAAATAGCTGTTTCCATGGGGAGGGGCTTCTGGACACCACTAGACATGCATGATCTACTGTTAGTGTTTGGAAAAAGAATAACTTTTCCAAGGATTTGTCATTTAGGCTAAAGCACTGAAGAAATTTTCTGTTCTAGATTTTTTTTCAAGAGAGCATGCAGAATACTTTACCTTGATTTATGAAGCAGTGAGAAGTTGGGACAGGGGGTAGAATCAAATGCCAAGGAAATCTAAGGAAACTATTTCACTTAGCTTATTCTTGACATATTTTAGAAATTCTTTAGTATGTGGTTATTCTAGAGGAAAATGAACATGATTCATTAAAAACTCTTGGTGAGAATTCTGGAGGAGGTGTAGGCAACATTATTATATAAACTTAGGGGAGAAAAAGTAGCTCCAAACTGTAAGAAGATATAAAATTTACAAGAAAAATTTATGGTAAATTTGTTGATTGTTTTAAGAGAAACCATTTCTGATCAAATGAGTTATTTTTTCAATTTTTATAATTTTTCTGACAAAATTTATCAGAAAAAAACCTATTTTGTAACTAAAGAGCTCAGGATTAGAGAGAAGTTACTTCACTGAATCTATAATTCACTTAATTTTCTGAATCATCATTTGTGGAAATTATTTATTGATTTAGAATTTTAAATTGTTATATTTAACATTTATTTAATCATAACTGCTCTTTACTTTTTTGCAAAAAAAACCCCTGTTAATTCTTGTTTATGTTATATTGTATGAATTTTTGCTTGTTTGTTTTGGGTTTTCTTTTTTCCTTTTTGGTACCAGGGATTGTACCCAGGGGTGCTTAACCACTGAGTCACATGCCCAGCACTTTTTATTTTTCATTTTGAGAAAGGGTGTGGATAAGTTGCTGAGGCTGGTTCAGAACTTGCAATTCTCCTGCTTCAGCCTACTGATTGGCTGGGATTACAGATGTGTGCCACCACACCTGATTACATTGGGTTTTTTTTGTTTTTTTGGTGTATGCATTTTCTGGATTTCTAAACTTCTGTCTACATCATTTAAATATGATGGCAATACCATATTTAAGTACACATTTTAATTTTAACTGAGATTTCAGAATTTGATTAAGGAATTAATTAAAATGTTATTCGAGAATTAGAAAAATTAAAAAATGTGATAGGTGATAGCATTTTGATAAGCAAAAATTGAACCATCCATGCTCAGTATAATCTAGTAAATTATGTGTTTAAACAACAATCTGGAAATTTTCGGTTAAGGTAAAAAGGCAGCAAAGAGGTCTTCACACAGGTTCTGAACAGAAAACCAGTTCAGATTTGAACTTGAGGCTCAATCAGGGAAAACCCAGATGAGTTCTTAGGGTTGGGGTGCAGGAGAAAAATCCAGGAGGAAAGAAACACAATAAACCTAAGACAAAGAAAGACTAAACCTAGGAAAACCATGTCAAATAAACAAAAGCTCATAAACACTTGTCCTTGAAAACTGAGAAACATAGAAGTCTAATCTGAAGAAGAAAAATGAAAACTCAGAGACCTGAGAGACTAGAAGGAAAACGGAGATAGTGGTTCTTGGGAAAGAAGCAAAGATAAAAGTAAAATCGCAACCAGAGAAGCATTCAAGCCAGAGAGTGGGTAGGGAATATTCCATAATTAGACAGGTGGAAGAATCGGGAGACTTGTCTGCAGCTCGTTCAGAAGAATCTCAAAGGGTCCAAATATTATTTCTTGGTGAACTTGGACAGCCAAGCCTCCTCAAAGACTCTGCCCTGAGTCTCTCCTCCCAGGATATTATTCTGCCACTTAGAAGTTTGAGTAAAGGTAGATGGAATGGGGTGAAACCAGCTCATATGATAGGAGATACATTTGCTCAACAGGGAAACAAAAAGAAAAGGTTCTCTTAGGAGACTTAACGAAACAGAAGCAAAATGAGAAACTGAGGTAAGCAATGATAGGTCCTTTTGAAGAGTTTAACTTCCTGGTTTCTTTTTCAACTGCAAGAAATAAACTTTTAGTATGAGTTTTAATATTTTTATCTCCTGGGTTTATAATTGCCTTTGGTTACCTTGAAGCCTCTAGATAGACTCATGTTTGGTAGTGGGGAGAACAAAGAGATAGAATGCTAATGAGAATTTACTTTTCCTATATTTCCACCTCATTAAAACATAGTGAAGGGAGCAGTACTGTGTTTAAGCCCCCATGTGCAAGAGCCCTTCATGGTGACAAGCGGGGAAGGCAGCAGGGAAAGGTAGCAGGAGCACCTATCACTGCCATATGCTGAGGAGCAACTTAGGGTTGGACAACTCAAGAGAGAGACTGGGATGGTGATCTGCCTCTTTTCCCTAAAACTATCAGAAGACTGTGATCTTTGAAATGGTAGATAAAAATGACAGAGGGGTCTAAATTTATAATCTTACATTTATACCTTAATTCTCACAACAGGTAATTGGAAATAATCATCATTATCATCTTTTATAAATGAGGGATTCTCATGAAGGGTGAGGGTTGCCCAGGGTCACAGATCTGGAGAGTGATTTCCATTTATAACTGGGTTCCTCCTCATTTGGGGCAGTACCATCTGCTGCACATGTTGACATGCTCCACTCAGGATCTGAAGAGGGGGCTCCTTCCGGGGAAGTGAGTCCAGTGCTGAGCTTCATGAGAGCTCAGGTATTAGCTATTGTATTTGTTTTCCACGGCTGCCATAATAATCACAAGTTTGATGACTTGAACAGCAGAAATTGTCTTATGGTTGTGGGGTCTATAAGTTCAAAATCAAGATTGTGGCCATGGTTGATTTCTTCTGAGGGGCTGTGGGGGAAGGATCTCTTTCAGGCCTCTCTCCTTGGTTTGTAGATGTAGATGGTTGTCTTGCTTTTTTTTTAAATTGTCTTCTTCTGTATAAACCTTTATTTCCAATTTTTCCCTTTTGACATGACATTCAGTTATACTAGATTAGGCCTCACTCTAATAACTCACTATAACTTTATTATCTCTATAAAATTTCTGTTTCCAAATATGGCCATGTTCCAAAGTACAGAGAGTTAGGACTTCAGCATTTGAATTTTGGAGCCATAAAGTTTGATCCATAACAGTTATTCTCAAAAGGGAGAATAACATTGCATGCAGTCAGGCAGAGGGCACAAAAGCTTGCTCACTTCCCAGGGTAAGAGGCTTTTTAGAGATGCTTCATTTCTGTCCCCACCCACTAGCCTAGAACCATCATTCAGCAATACTCAAATTCACCTTCCTTTTAGGTTTGGGAAGAGTCATGATTTGCCGCTTTTGTTAGTTCCTTTTTGCTTTTATATCTCTTATTAATTCCCTCACACCTCTGTAAATAGTCCCTTTATCCCAAATTTCCTCAATTAACCCCTTTAAGGATGTGATCCCTTTCCTGCTGAGACCCTGACTGATATTCCTGTTTGATCCAGTCCCTTGAAGTCTATTGTTCTTGAATTCAGGTTAGATGATAACTTAAGGATTTTGGTATCATTGTTGATTCACAGTTTACTTATTTGAACCCTGATGGAATTTACATAGAATTCAGGAGTTCATCTTTGAAGATTAATTCTTTGGCAATCCTGACATATTTTACTAAGTTGGCTTTTCATTATCAAGGTCAGTTTTCTAATGGTAGAAATCTCTGGTTTTTTTCGTAGTATCTACTTAATTCTATACATATCCAGGAGCATTAGAGATTCTGCCCTGATTCCATGATTGTGGTCATTGGAATAAGGGTTTGTTTACGATGTATTATTTTTCTAAGACAAAGCTATCAGAGTTGCAGAGATAATCATGTTCAGATAATTATAATGATACTGCCTTGATCACACACTTACTAAAAAATCATCTAATTTCAGAGTGAAATTCTTTGGATTTTAATGACTAAAATTATTCTAAAAGGTGGCCACCACTTCTGTTTTTGTGTCCCAATTGTACCTATCACTCTGAATGAGCTTTTAGTTTTGTTCTTTTCTTCCCTCATATGGTGAATTGGCATTTTATTCATCCTTAACATTTTTCATGTAATGCTTGATGAATAAAAAGAAAGAGGTCTAAAAAAGGTTGCCCACCATGTCTTGGCTCCCCTGTGGCAACAGAAGTTTCTGCATATGCCCCATAGACAAATAGAAGAGAGTGAGTTGAGGGTTGATGGGGTCAACCATGGGAAAGAAGTGAGTGAGATGACTCCATAGCAGCATTATCTCACTGGAGTAAGACTAAGATCCTGAGAATGTGGAATTCCAACAAGTGGAAGGGTGGGACCACATCAGTGAAGGACGCCCACATCAGTGAAGGACAACCACAGGGCCCAACCACTGAAAAAAAAATAGTCATATAGTTCTGCCAAAGAATAAATAAATAAAATCAAATAATAAATAAATCCAAATAAAAATAAAGAATATAAGATTGTACTTATATACTGCATACTAAATGCCACACTCTGTTTTTTTAAAGTTTTAGTGATAGCTAGTCATTTCATTCCCACAATTACCCTAAATTATTAATACTATTAGTAAAGAACTGAGTCAAGTCAAAGACCCTTTCTCCACTTTAAAAAAAAAATTTAAATATATATCCTATTAGCAGATTGGTTGGGAATTAGACGCCAGTGGCTTTGCTAAGTACACCAAAATCCCTGTAGGTCCTGGTCACTTATATCTGATTTTGAGTTTACAAAGAAGAGTTGAATGCTTGAGTGTAAAGAGTTTTCTTAGATTTCTGTTGCTGCTGTCGTTTTTACTGATAGAATAAGAAGGTGCTCTTTACTTGCACTTGCCTTCACTAGAGAAATCATGGCGGAGGTGGGAACATTTGAACAAACGCCTGTTGCTAAATTGTAAATATTTTAAGAAGACAGTGTGTTCCAAGAAAATTAGTTTATACTGTGTCAATACTTTTTAAAAGATTCTTCAAAGAAGAAAGGGGAGAAAAACAGAAATAGCATAAATTTGATTTCAAGGTCTTGGAATGCATTTTTAAGAACTGTGAAACTTCAGAGAACAATCAAATGAACAACCATTTATTTTTCTTCCAAATCCTCTCATACTTCCCTTTATGTGTTAAATTCCATAATTTACTTATTTTGATGATTTTTTTTCATTCACAGAAGGGATGTCTTGTATTCATTCAAGTTTTGTATTTATTGAGCACCTGTCATGGTAGGAGCTATTTATAAAGAGCTTACAAGAGCTTACAATTTTGTGCACAGTACATATTAAATGCCTCATTAATCAAACTTATTAAAAATAAAATTATAGGATTAAGTGAATACAGTGATCATGCACAACAAAGATCTATAAATATTCTCAAAACAAAGAGATTAATTAGCTTTTTTGAGAACTGTGCTGTCTCTGGTATCAGAAGACTCAGTCATTCATTCATTCAAAACATGGTGAGGGATGTACTAATCGTGAGGGATTAAGAAGTGAACAGAAGACAGGTGTTCCCTGCCCTCAGTGCCCTGGAGACCCCCACAAGTGGGCTGGCTGAGTAAACTACTTCTCTGTGTGTTCTACTTTTCTCATATGTGAAACATAGGTAATTATAATGACTATACTTGAAGGGAGTGGTGATTGTGTATAAAGGAAGATTGAGATTTAGCCTTGAAGGACAAAGGAGATTTTTGAAAGCCTGCAGGAACCATTCTCATCTTCTTTCACCTAGTTAGAGAAGACACAAAATTTTAGCTGGCCCCAGCATCTTCCAGCTGAAGACTATATTCCTTGCCTTCTCTTGCAGCAAAGTGATCTAGTTTGGGCCAGTTGGATGAGTTAATATAAGATGGATGCCACTCTATGTCATCCTGAAGACAAAGGTATTCATCCTTGGCTTCCTACCTCCCTGCAGGGAAATTGTGATAATTAAAGCAACCTGAGAAGCCACGAGTTAAAGAATGTAAAGTGCTCTCCAAGTATGTGTTGCTTGTATCTTTTCTACTTATGTCACCAGATGGAATCATACAGTATGTAAAAGATTCATGTTGGCTTTTTCATTCAGCATAATTTCCTGGAAATTCATTCGGATTATTGTGTGTGTGTCATTCCTTTTTATTGCTGAATGATATTCCATGGTATAGTTGTATAGCAGTCTGTTTAGCCATTTTCCTATTGAAGAACCTTTGGGTTATTCCAAGTCTTTGGCTGTTACTTATAAAGAAGACTTAAAAATGTATGTATCATTTTTTGCATAAACGTAAGTTTTCATTTATGTAGAATAAATGTCTCAAACTGTATGGCAAATACATGTTTAGTTTCTTAAAGAAATTTCCAGATGGTTTTCCAAAGTGGTTATGCCATTTTACATTCCCATCAGCAATGTATGATTGATTTATGTTTTCTACATTAATGTTGGAATTTGATATTGTCACTGTTTTTAATAGGTATGTAGGTACCTACTAATATTTCTGATAGGTATGTAGTAATGATTTTAAATTGTGCTTCCCAAATAGCTAATGGTGTTGAACATCTATTCATGTGCTTATTTGCTCTCTGTCTATCCTCTTTGGTGAAATATGCGAACACCATTTTACCCATTTTTATTTTACTTTTACTGTTTTCCTATTTGTTGTGTTATTGTTTTCCTTTACTATTGAATTTTGAGAATTCTTTATGTGTTCTGGATTTGACCTTAACACAGTGGCTCATAAAGAAAAAAGATAAATTGGACCTCATCAAAATTAAGAACATTTGCTCAATGAAAGACCCTTTTGAGAAAATAGATTGGTAGTTGCTAGGGACTTGGGATTGGGGAAAATGGGGAGAAATGGTAAAAGGGTAAAAAGTTTCAGTAATGCAGAAGGAAGAAATTTTGTAGATTTACTGTGCAGCATTATGAAGTCGTACTATATTGCATAAGTGGTACTATATTATATATTTGAAATTTGCTAAGAGAGTAGATCTTAAATCTTCTCACCACACACACTGACAAATGGTAACTGTGAGATGATGGATATGTTAATTTGCTTAATGGAAGTAATCATTTCACAATATGTATATATCAAAACATCACAGGGTACATCTTAAATACATAAATTGTTGTCACTTATAGGCAATAAATCATATATCCCTGAGAAGGGGAGAAAAGGCCCTGTCGAGAGGATGAAAAGATAAACTACAGTCTATGAAAAAATATTTGCAAAGCAATATCCAATAAAGGACTAGTCCCTATAAGTCAAAGATTTTCTCCTTTTTATTTAAAGTTTTATAGTTTTATGCTTTACTCATTTGAGATAATTTTTGAAAAGACTCTTTCTGTGAGTCTTTATAGTCATTATTTAACTTAGCCCCAGAATAGGAAAGATTGACCTGGAGGTGGGGTGAATTATATTTTTCTAAAGATCACTACCTTTTCAAGATGCCATAGACTACAATGTATAAGTCAAAATAGGTGGGCCAGGGGGAAAGTTTCCAAGTACAGAGAATATCTCAGCCAGTACTGCCTTACAAAGTATCCCGAGGTGCTTAAGAGAAAAGCAGATTTTGTATGAATACAATTGTCATATATTTTTCTTCTTCAAAATCATTCATTTAAATGTCAGTTGTACTACTTTTAGAATTTTGGTGAGTTTTCTTATAGGTAGTGACTAATAATCTTAAGGTAGGAGGTATAGGAGAGTAAAAGGATGTTCAGCAAGTCTCTCAAACAGAGTGGGTTGCAGGACCATAGCTGCACTCGGTTCTCCACTGTGTCATTGGCTGTGATGCACCACCGCACACATCTACGGACTCTGACTAATAACTGTCTGGGCAATGAAAAAAACGTCATTTCTATATTAAATGCCTCATCTAGATATTTTCTTGCCCCCAGGTGGCATGGTCATTGAAGATTTCCTGTAATTAAATTTTGCTAGCATGATCCATATCCATATGCTATTGCTGAAGTCTACATCATCTCCAAACTAACATTTGATACTAGAGCATTTTTAACTATTTCTACAAAATAAAGGCAGAAAACACATTCAACAAGCAGAGGAACTGAAGTATTCAGTCAGAAGCAGACCATTCCCCATCTTGCAGGCCATGGTTTCCTTCTCGATTAAAGTATCTCAATTCCTTTTGCTTTCTTTCAATGATAGTTTTATTTAAATTATTCTCTAAGTTGTGCATTAATTTCCATATTCCCTTTGAATTGCAATATGAAATGACCCAAAGACATCAAACAAAGACTTAACCTGTATAAGACAGAAATGACATAGTCCCTAATGATGGTTTCCTAGGTACATAACCCACAATCATGTTACCTTATTCCTCATGAGAAAAGTTCTGAGGTGAGAGATGCAGGTTTACAAGTCACTTATTTTGATATATTATGTGGTAAAATGGCTGACATAGGCTTAGCAACACAAATCAGTTTGCTTCTATTAAACTTGTGGTCAAAAAAGAGAATACTACTTATTTTTAGGCAAGTTCGTTATTTTTGTTTTCTTATCAGTAGTTGTGTCCACTGAATAATATATGTAATACTAATCCATAGAAATGTAAAAGGGACTTTGGATGTACTTTATAAAGGATAAAATAGCTGAATGTCCTTATTTTAGAGATAGAAAAAAGATAAGAACCAGGGAAGCTTAATAGTGTATTTCAAACATTACGTGACACGTGTTGTTTTTTCATGTTAACTGCTCTAAAATCAGGATATTTCCTATAATTAACAGCAGCTTATCAAGGCTATTGGCTAAGTAGCAATTGTCATGTAATTGCCTGGTCTTCATAAGCTCAATTGCTATTGGACAGTTGCACAAACTTGGTGGCATTCGTGGACAAGTGTAGCTTTGTGTTTCATTCAACATACCATTTAAAGATAATTTGATGAAAGCATAAATCCTTGTCATGGTCTGGAAACTTGTGCTAACACCTTCTAATGAGATGTTGAAATTATCAGTAGTAAAACTCATAATGGATGCTAATGGGTGGGAAGAAAAGTCTGAAGCTAATAGTGAAGCAATTTTTAAAGAAAAGTTGGCACAATGGATAATAATATCTGGGGAAATATGCAAATCAACTATTAGTCAAAAATTGATTCAGAGTGCTTGACCCTGACTCCTTCATAGTTTCTTTTTCATATGCTATAACATCAATAACATGATAGCATTTTGGTAGTGAAAAGGCTGATGTTTAAATAAATAGAATTCCTTTGATAAGCACAAAATAAAACTTCATAAAAAGGAAATGTGTTGTAGTTTGACAAACTCTTCTTAGTGCAATTCTTTCTTCTAAATAATTGTAAATCTCATCAATTCAGATTCATTCTCATTTTCTCAGCAGTTTTCCTGTCAGCTAAATTAATATCCATTCATACTTTGTCTGAAGTAAAAATCAAACCATTCCAATTTTGATGAAGAAATCTAATCTTTATTTCTATGATGTTAGCACAATATACTCACACAATAGCTCTGATCTGTAATTAACAAAATACATTTATAGCACTTTACAAACTTTATCAGTTTGGAAAACATTGCATAACATTTTATTAAACACAATACTTTATATATATTATAGATATATTCATAGTTTTATTTACTTTAAAAAGATAATTAACTCTCTTTATTCAATACTTGATTTTATCAATAAAGCACAGCCTAACAAAGGAAGAAGTGCTCCCATTAGCAAATAAGATAAATAGAACACTAAGAAGAGATACCACCTGTTAGTCTGATTTATTTTAAATTAAGGTACCAGTGGAATGTAAACAAATTTTTTTGTAATCTTTTTTTCTTACAAAAGATGTGTTATCAAATATACATGCAGAGGTCTGAGTTCTAGTGTCTATCGTTATATTTCCTTAACAATGTGGTACAATTTGTTAAGTCATTAAAAACTGTAGCCTTTGGCACTTTGAGTAGAAAAAGAATATATCAATATTATGTAAAGAAAAAAAATTCAATGACTAGAGAAGTACTTTAAAATCTTTTGTTAAGAAATAGGAAAGATTAGGAAATATCATCTGCACCTGAAATGCTGCAGCTTATTTCTTCTTCAGAGTACTAAAACCAGTCCACCTTCCCCTCTGCACGCTGGCACCAGCCAGAAGGAATGTCATGATGGTGGTGATGGTAAGAAGTGGGGAAGGCAGCGTTTTACTCCCACTTCTCTCTCTGAGAAGGAAATTGCCAGAAGGGACATGGTTGAGTCTGTATTTTATTGCCAGGGTTTACAATTCTGCTGGTTTCAGCTAAATTCCTAGTGCTTTAGGAGATTGGTATTTCTAGAAAGCTCTGCCCTTTTCATGTAGAAGCTGATATGATATGATAATATTCATTTCTGAACAACTCATGTTCTCAATGAAACCTGAGCTGAGATCAGATCAACCAGCTCTGTTGTTTCCTTTTATGCTCTTGGCAATCATCAATTATACATTAGAATTCTTAAGAAATGGTGTAAAAAAGGGTTAATACTAAACTCCAAGAACCAAATATTTCTTCATACCTTAAATATTTAACTTGGAAAACACTTTAAAATATTTTGTTTTCATCTTCTTGTTACTGATAGTATTGGTTTCCTTTGATTTAGGCTCAAGGCTTAATTCAAGATAGGTAGCAAAATCTGTTGGTGGCATGTTAAGCACTAAAGCTGTGCCTTCAGATATTTTGAAGAAATACATTCTTTATAAATTAAGATATTTTCACTTGTCAATTTGCTTTTTTGTTTTTTCCAGATTCTTCCTGTTGGTGTCCAAGAAAACAAAAACAAAAACAAAAACAAAAAACACTTTTTTAGAGAAGAGGGTAAAATCCAACCACTGTGGGTCCAGATTACTGGTCATCAGGATATTGGAGAATGTTAATCTAGGACAAAATGAAATTTTGGGATTATTAAGATGACAACCTAAGCCAGCTGGTTGGAGACACATAAGGATATATTTGACCAACATTTCTGGCAAGATAACCCACAATGTCAAGTTTTGGCTCAGATTTCTTGTTTATAACTTCACAGCAGTCTCTTCTGCTGAAGAAATATCAATTATTTTCACTTTTAGAGCAAGAAAACATATCATATATCATCAAAAAAATTAATAAATTAAGAGTCATAAAATGCAAAATATAAACTCAAGTTTCAAAAGATTCTCTAAAACAATATATATTTTTAAATTATGCAGTTTACTCACTAAAAATCAGATTCTTTGTTAGCAGTACCTGTGCATAAATAAAAAGCAGCAGCAAAACTATGCAGAAAAGTACTAGCTACTTGCTCCCTTTCACTGAAAATATTTCTACACAAGTTTTGATGTTGAAGAAAGCATAATTTTGAAGAAATGCACATAAACCTTCCATTTTCTGACTGTGAGAGCCACTACAGGGAAGCTGAGGTTATCCTATTCTAACACAAAGTAGCCAGCATCTTCTTAATAAAGTAGCATTTCTTTGACAAGGAATTGCACACCACTATTTCACAGCTAAATAGAGTTTGAGAGTTTACATGGTACATGTACTATAATAATCAGCACCACCCATATTGAGCTGTAGGTGCAGATTCTGCAAAATGAATATATAATACTGCATGGCCTCTGCTGTAGGGAAAACCTGTGTGTTGTTGATTCCCACAGCAAATTATAAAGAAAAATCCCCAAAGTTGGCACATTCAGGAAGTAAAGTAGTATACATAGAAGGAAACCACTTTCTTTCAATACTGCCCTCTGCAAAACCTTTTGAATCTGATGACAGGTCTTAAGAAAACTTTACATTGTCACATTAGTTAGGTTCTTGCATTGTGCTTTTCCCTCCCCCTGATGTAAAATCTACAAGTTTAGTGTAGTAGTTCTCAAGATTATATAGAGTTCCGTGCGGATGGTGAACTATCTAGTTTGGCGAGAAGGCTTTCCAATTCTCTGGAGCAGGTAGAACCAACAGGCGATCTTTTGGGAGTCGCCCAAGTGATTAAATGGCCATTACTCAATCCTTATAAGCCCGTGTGGGGGAGGTTCCTTTGTAGAAGATATTTCTAGTGTTTTCCGGACTGTTGCTTCTTTCAGGGATTAAAATGATGTTGCCCTTTCTCCGAAGGGTGGAGTCGCGGGAGGAAGAAATGGACAGCGTCTCTGAGCCAATTTCACTGCCCTCCACTGGGGTGACACGGATGGTGGTGATCCCATGGTGGTGATGCTCATTATTATCAATGTTGCTTCTCTTGCGATCTCCAGAACCAAAACTGTCTTTTAGGGACTCACAGCTTTCTGAGTCCCTATTGAGATCGTTGAGCTCATAAGTTTGGCGAAGGCTGCCCTTTTCAGGAGCCTTCCATTTCCAGGAGCCACTGCCTTCGCCTTCGGTGGACGGGATCTGTATGATGGGCCTGTTGTTCTCCGGGTGAGCCTCAACTCTCACGATCCCGCTGGGCTCGTGGTCTGTTAAGGTTTTGTAGCGGATGGATCCGGTGCAGGAGACCGTGCTGCCTTCGGTGTTCTTGGGGCTACTCTGGAGAACACCCTGCTGCTTGGACATGGCTATCACTTGCATGATTCGAGGCTGGCTGTTGCTTCTGTTGCAGGCCACCGTCTTCTCAGCTGCCTTCAACCACTTGGCCCGAGCAGAGCTACTCTTGGGGGAGGTGCTTATGTTTTCCTGGGTCTCCTCAGGGATGTGCACCAGCTGTGAGGAGCCAGGGCGGGACTGGATGGACACTCTTGGGCCTCCAGGCATGCTGTTGTTGCACCCGGGGACAGTGCCAGGCTGGATCTTGAGGTACTGATTGCCAGGACCGTGGTGGTCTCCATTCACTCCCACCCTGGATGGCTCCGAGCTTGACCTCATTTCTATGGATCTGGGGGGTGACTGCCCGGGCTCAGTCTCCATAACTTGCAGGGACATCTTCCGGCTCTCATTCTTATTCTTCCACTGGGTGAGGAGCTGCTTGGATCGAGCAGAATCCATAGAGGCATGAATGCTCGCGTTTCTTCTGACGGGATCTTCCACGGAGGGCGTGTTGGCTCTCGGCAGGGTGTTGCTGAAGGTAACCATGTTCTCCTTCCCCATGGGGCTCCGTGGAGTGATGATTTCTACATCAGCGTTTGCCCTTTTGAGGTTTGTTAAGGAGCTGGCATCTCGGTGGTTCCGGTTGAGGATGCCCTCTGTGTGGGCGATTCCATCACTGCTACTGCCGGTTTTAGCCGACAGAACCCGGCTGGGGTCCTGATTGAGGTCTGTCAGAGACCGGAGGGCTTCTCTGTGCTGGAACATACTCTCTTCGCTGGGCAGAAAATTCCCCACAGCATACAGGCCCTAGTGCAAGGCAAAACCACAAATGTCATGCACTAGAACACATACTTGCTGTTTCCCTTATGACATATCTGAATAAGGTACAAGGAAGCATTTTTTTAAAACACAAATGAACGGGACAATTATTTGGGAAAACAGTAAGCCCTATCCTAAGTAACTGAACTATTTGTGCAGAAATACAGACCCCATTTCTTTTTTCATCCTACTGGAGGTTTGTAACATTTACCCTGTGTATTTCTGAGGAAAAAAAAAAGAAAAAAAAGAGTAAAAGAAATAAGGACATTTTGTTTTATCTTTCAAAGAAATTCATTTTTCTGGATTTAGGAACTTCCCTGTTGAGTGACACCTTAAAAATTTAAATGATTTATTTTGCCTCTGTTTTCAATCATCCTTATGTCCAAAAGCAGAAGAGTTGCAGAAAATATAGAACAATGGATCATTCATAAAACATGATATCAGGTTTTGAAATAAAGTCAGAGACATATATTGCCACAACTCACATTGAGGTGGGCCTTGCCTGTTCAGCATTGTACAGGGTGCACTCAGCACAGAGGGCAGAAACCACCACCAGATTGGTGGACCCATGTTCTTTCCATATTCACCCTTGAATCTTCCATGGAGGAGTCCCAATTAAGTTAGTGTTACTACTCTCAGTCTGAGCCAAATTTTACTTCATTTTGTCTTCATATTTTTTTCTGTCAATCTTTTTGTTTGTTTTAGATTTAGAAAAAGCTAAAAGATCAAAGTCAAAGTTATTGCCATTTTTACATATAGTAGATTAATCTCTACTGGGTTTTAAGATTTTGAGATGCTTTTAAGATCAAGCCACAGACATCTACTTTGGCTCATTTCAACAAAAGGTAACCACTGTCTGCCTTTCAAGACTAATGGAATTTCATGAATTTAATGGAATTTCATGAATTTAACATTTTTTAAAAAATATTTTTAGATGTTGATATACCTTTATTTTACTCATTTATTTATATGTGGTGCTGAGAATCGAACTCAGTGCCTCACACATTCTAGGCAGGCGCTCTATGAATTTAACATTTTGTAGAACATTTTACAATGAAAAACAGCATGAACTTAGACCTGATAAATTTCCAATTTCAGGGCATGGCGTACAGATAGGAATGGAATAAAGTCAAGCTTCTGTGTCTACAGCTATTTAAATTCCTGTTTAGAATTCTCTGTTTAAACTATTATCATTACAACTCACCAGAATCAGTGACCCAGTATTCTACTGATTTAAGTTTGTAAGTAAATTTGTATTTAAATTTGTAAGTTTGGGTAACTCCTCCACTAGACAGTAAGCTCTGACTACATTGTCCAATATCCAGTGCCCAGGATGCTGATCTCGTTTTAAAATTCTTTTTATATTATGAAACAGATAGTTATTCTAATTTTTATGGATGAAGAAACAGGCTTCTAAGAGGCTATGCAACTTGCCCAAGTGGTTAGATTTCAGGAAAGTTGAAATTTACCCGCAATTATCTGATCTGTAAATCCCATGCTAATTCAGGACACTTTCACCAGAGCAAGGGCAATGTATGAACTAGAGAGTGGCAGTTCTCAGCCTCTTTAATCCTACTGTAGCACTCATTGCTGGTCAACACTCCTGTGGCTTATGCACCATTTCTGGCACACTAACTTTAATGTAATACCTTTCTCCTCCACTGAAGAAAGCATGTGAGTGAGAATCAGATTTAAAGCAAAAATCTTGACTGTGCTAGTTTACAACATTGGAAAGTAATCATTGCACACTTCAGTACTTTTATTATTTTTGTAATCATTTTCTTGTCTATTCTCAAGTGCACTAAGACCACATGATTGAGAACTGCTGCTATAGATAACTAATTTTTATTCTCTGCCAGGTCCTCTCAGTTTCCTTCATTATTGCCTTTTTCTGCATGTTACTTGCATATTGATAGTCACTGACTTCTTTTATTTATTTATTCATTTATTATTTGGAACCAGGGATTAAACTCAGGGACACTCAGCCACTGAGTCACATCCCCAGCCCTATATTGTATTTTATTTAGAGACAGGGTCTCACTGAGTTGCTTAGGGCCTCACTAAGTTGCTGAGGCTGGCTTTGAATTCTCGATCCTCCTGACTCAGCCTCCCAAGTCGCTTGGATTACAGGCATGTGCCACCATGCTCAGCCATCCCTGACTTCTTTTATTCTTATGATCTGGCAATTTTATATGCCCCCAAATAACTACTGTGGTACTTCTACCAATAATGTCCAATATTTACAAATCTCAGTACTGACTGTTCTTTTGAACCTCAGACACAACTATTCAGCTGCTTATTTATTAAACTGAACTCATCAACTCCCCTTTGCCTCACCAGCCTGTTTCCTCCATCATTTACCCATTCTGCTAATAAAGTCACCATTAGTCCATTCTTTCACACTATAAATCTGGCATTTATCTCTCACTCCTCCTGTTTCCTCACCCACCACTATTTTACATGACCATCTCCTTGTAGATGTAATATCCTCTCCTGGACTGCCCTCTTCCCTTCCTTACTCTAAGAAACTCTATTTTTTTAATAATAAAAATACATCATTTCTGTGAAAATTTCTTTCGGTTCTTTAAACAGTTTGCCATTCCCAAAGGGCTTTGATTACACCTTATTGCATCATTTAACATATTGCTAATGTTAGTCTTCATATTGTAAATTTCTAAAGAAAACCTCTTATTTTTCACTGTTTCCATATTCAGCACAGTGCTAGGAAAGAGTGGCTATTGAATAAATGAAAAATGAATGAATGAATGAATGAATGAACAAGTGAAATGGATAATCTGTTTTCTTATGCTGCAGATATGATTTGAAGATCTGGTTTGAAAGTAACATACTATTAAAGATTTTACCATTGGAATATAGTTACATTCAGGTGCCAACATCTGTGTTACTGGGCAAATTAAACCTTCACTTTCACAAACTTTCACTTTCACAAATATTCACTTTTCTCATCTGTAAAGTTATATTAATAAAAATAGCATGTCATTGTTGTAAAGATAAATACAGTAATTCTTCTTAGATCACAATTTCTGTCTCAGAATAGAGTTCAATAAATTATTTTACTGAAAGAGGAATGTGTAGTTTGACTCAGAATGGAGACACAGCTCATGGTTTTTCTCATGAATACAAAACATTTTTCAAGTAAATTATTGTGCAAAATATGGTATGCATGGTTTTCCATTTCAAACTGTGGCTCATCAAAATAATAACAAATTATTTACCAAATACAGTGCAATGCCTCCTCCAATTAAAAAACCACAATAGACATCAACAGGATGGTTCTTATACTGTGTTATCCGTGTTAGCCCGCAGATGATTCCACAGATGATAAATGTGAAGACCAAGAGGGGTTTCAGGAGCTTAGAGGAATCCGTTAATGTGGAATTGAAGTACATCTTAAAAATGAAAGAAATGGGTTAAGTATGTTTGAACAGCTATTTTATTAGAAAAGTCTAATCAAATCAAAAGTTACAAGTCTAACTGATACATTTGACATCAATCTTACTATTCCTTCCTTCTGCTATGACTATTCTCTCCTGGCTAAGAAAGGAAATACATGACAAAATTCATCAAATAAATAACAAATCTCTCGTTTAATTACATGGAAGTCTGAAAAAATGAGGCAGTAGAATTAGTCAGATAACGAATTAATCTCCGTGTTAGTTGTCACATAATTACAGTCCATTTTCCAAACAAAAGACTTCACGGGCTACAATGACTATTTCTGCGTTTATCAAATTTACTCTGACCTAGAACTCACCATTGTTACATGAATATTGAAAACTGTGTGTGTTTGTGTATAATTATTATTTTTAATATTCATGTATTTCACAATACCCTTGCAAAAAAAGTATAATATTGCATTGAAAGGATACAGGGATAAATCAATATTTTAGAAAAAAAATTGTACCATTTTTATAGTAGCTTTTGATTCCTGCTTTTAATGCTACTGTACTGAAGGTATGCACTGTTCAAGTTTATGAACTAATTAGTCACCTGGAGACAAAGACTGTTCCTCTGATTTTCTACAGGACACAAGGTAATGCAAAAGAACCAGTTACTTACCGAAACATACACAGCTGCAAAGGCAGCCAGGGTCGCGTGTTGAGAAGGGAACGACTTTCTGTCAAAAGAAGAGAGTCCAGTTATGCCTTTTAGCTCAGATACACTGTTAGCTATCATCTCAACACTAAGTCGTTAAAATGTTCAATTCAAGTCACAGAACAACAATGGTAACTTTAATTTATGTGTAGTTTTCTGTGGGAAACCTGGAAATTAAAAAAATAGTCACTGCTAATCACCCTTAGTGTTAAAGAATACTAGGGATGTGCTTTCCAGTATTAATAAGTACTAGCTTGACAAGGGACTTCTGGAGTTCACCATTGAAATGATTTTGGAAAGTAGAAATGGATTGAAAATAGAATAATTGTTCTTCACTATTAGAATTATGTTAAAGTAATAGTCCATAAACCTAGAGCTTTAAAGCTTTAAAACTTTTATATGATCCTAAATATGTAGTTTAATTTACATCAAACAGCAGATCTTTTGTACTTTGGAGAGCATAAGAAAAGTCTAATTTTAACAACATGTTTCCCTGTATATTCCAATTTAAAATAATTATCATCTCAAGAAGGTTAGAGCTTTTTATTTAGTCAAACAATTGAAGCAGCAGTGTTACAGTATTAGAAGACAGGATAGTAGAAGAGACAAGTGAAAAGGATGGTCCAAAAAGAAGACAGATTTTTGCAACGGTTTAAAAATTGAGAAAAATAAAATTTGTGCATGTTAGTGCTCTCCTAATTATTTGTACTTATTATCAACACAGATGAGATAATATAATAGGACTGAGGAATCATTGAGGACAGGTCTTGATTATTGAACAGTCCATGAGAACTTGAATGTATATCATGAAATATTGGGTTCTGAGTCTTCAAGTTTACTTATCAACATATTTTTCACTCTTCAATAGATCTTTGAGAACTCATTCAATGATAAATCCAAATTTATTATAATCATTTGTTACCCCATATCCCTTTACTTCTTTTAAGTTTCTTAGGTACTTTCACCTGTCATAAAAATTTATTTTTACTTTATTGATTGAAAAAAAATCAATGCATTAGTAGCTTCTTGAGTTTTCCTGTTCCTTATTTTCTGAAATGGAAGGCCAGAAGCTGTTTAGATTTTCTGTGTTTATTCAAAGAAAACAAATGCCATTGCAGATGTTACCCCTTTCCAAACTCAACCAGTGATAATTCATGACAAAAGATATGAGGTAGATATTGACTACCATAGATGTTTAGTGTTCCACTTAGGCCAGTGTAGAACATATATTGACTATAAGCCATAACTAGCCATAAATATCCTAAAATAAACCACTTGTGATAACTTAAAACCAAAATGAGTAGCATTTTGCTTTTAGGTCAGTTCAGTCATAAAGTATGACTGGAATGCTGTGAATGAAGACTAGTAGAGAGACTATAATGCTGAAATCTGGAGATTACAAGAGGGATTTAGAATGAGACACCAATGGATTTATGTTCTAGACACTGAAGAGATTGTTAAATGCAGGGGCATAAAATCCAATCGTTAAGACTGAAAAATCATGCTTAAGATGGTACCCCAAGCAATCACTGAATAATGAAAACATTAACATGCGATGTCTTAGATCTCTGTTTCTAACCTGCCACTGTTGATAACGGTGAGGTCAGATCCTGAGCAAATATCTTCCACAATGTAGGAATTTTCTTTGCAAGATACATTCAGAGAGGTATAGTTTGGCTTGCACACAGTCAGAAAGTATGGTGCCTGATATCCTGTGGACAGTTGTATGATATCTGTAATGAGAGCTGTAGAGCATAGTCCAAAGACATGAACACCTACAAGCAAAATGAAAAGAGCTGTTACGAAGTTAGTGGCCGATGCCAACAGTGTATCATCTTCAATCAAGCTTATCACACCTTAACATGGAGACCTCAAAATCTCTTGTCATCATCATTTTCCCTAGGTTAATTTTGAGAAGATAGTATAGAAAATTCCTAAATTTACCAACAGATAAGTAAGGGCAAAATGAGTATTTACACAGTCGTAATTTAAGGCACTTTTGTCAGTTTTGTTAATAGGGCCAATCCCTAACATTATCTACCATCGTCACTTGTCAAACACCTGGAACTCATTAAGGTGACCAACTGTGTGAATTGAGAGGGATTACATTGGAAGAATGAATTAAAAATAGAAATAATTTAAAACTTGCTAGGCATTTTGTTTATGCTGCCAGGGCTTTTTTCTTGTGGTCCATAACTCTAGCCAATAGTTAACCAAACCCTACCAAATCTATTCTAATTTCCTACAGTTATGCTAGGAATGCTAATTAAAACAGAGGTTTGCAAGTTCTATTAAGGAAACAACAATTGTAGCCTAGGAACACAGCTGTGGGAGCCTCCCTGAGTGTTTGGAATCTGGGGATGATGTTCTTATATCTCCTTCCAAAATTCTATCTTTTTTGTCATCCTGATGCATGATTGGGCATGAAAACTCTATGCCTGCTTGAGGTAGCTTGCTTGTTCTTGTCCTTGGGAGTCTTACTCTGTGCTTAGGTACAGATGGCCTGGAACTGATTCACTCCCTACAGATTGTCTTGATTCCCTGAATTCATTCTTACTTGATTGCCTGGATTCTGATTCATGAGTTACTCAGAAATCCTTATGAAAGGCATCTGGATAATTCTTCACTAGCCACCTCCAGACAAAGAGCCCTGGCTTACACATTACCCTGTTTTGTATTTTTCTTCTCTGTTTAATGCCATTGAACTAACACTCTTTCAATTCCTTCTCTGCCCACACACCTGGGATTCACAGCACAGAAACTTTACTTCTATCATTTACTTCCTAGAAATATGCAAGAACTTGGTGAAGAGTTTAAATAAGAAGGGAAACCTACTTGTACCTTTGGAAAAATGAGAATTCTTCAGGTACATAGAGGTTGGGGTTGTTGATAGCTTTCCAGAGAAGGTAAATGCCTCTTTTTTTACAGAATTTGAGTATGTTAGGAAAATTATTCTCTGAGATCAGCTATGTGTCCTGGAGTTTTATTTCTTTGCCTTGGATCCTGCTAAGGAACCTATTGTTTTCTTACCCTCTCAATCTGATGCTTAGAGGAGCAGACATTAGAAAATGATTTAGATCAGATACTTCCTGTCATTAGCAGAAAAGATTGCATTTAATTATCTACTAGATATTAAATGTAGTTACCTAGTCCTTTGAGCTGAGATGTAATAAGTAAAAATAACTTTACTGACTTTCTTGGAGTGAATATAAAGCATTTAGGTTGGTGTGATATATTGTGGGTGGTTACTTAACTCAGTTATAACAACAAAAAAAGGCTGATGACTCAAACTACATTAATCTGGTCCCCTGCTAATTTAGAAGAGATGAAGATATAGAAACTCATTTGATTCAGATGCTGCTTAACCAGGCCTATAGATTTCCTATAGGTCTCATAGAAAAAACAAGAAGGAAAGTCAGAGATTACAACTCTGGAAAAATAGCCATCATGCAGTATACTATGGTGACATTTTGACATTTCCACATGCAGTAACTTCTAGATGAACACTCTCCAAGAAATGGAATAATGGGCATGAATAAAATAATTTCTGAAGAGTTATTACCCTGGCCTGCTCACGTTTTTTCTTCATTAAAGAAAATGAACACACACACATTCAGTGAAACTATTTTAAAGCAAATTCTTGCTTTAACCTGAGGTAAGAAAAAAATACACCGAAATGTATGGCATGTTAGCTCTCCAAACAAGGACCGTAAGTGTAAATAATAGATTATAGATAGCCTAAGATTTGGTGTTTTAACAGTTCCTTGTATAATGTAAAATACATCATGTACTTAAATTATACATCTAAATTATAGCTTTAGAGACTTAATATCTGTAATTAAATATAACATTTCTATTTGTAAAAAGCATTTCCTTTCTTTGTGACTCCCCACACCCACCAACAAATCTGACTGCTCTTCTAAGAAAAGAGTTGAAGTTGCAGCCTCCAGCATTAATGTTAGGTTCCAGGCCAACTCCATTTCTTCTTTTGGACAGGCAACAGTAGAGAATTCCTTCTCCTACCATAATCTGCAAAAACCAAAGGGCGTTCAGGAAAGGAGTGTTGGTATTTCTGTTATACAACAAGCATAGAACAATTATATACCATCTCAACACATCATTGGTTCGACAAAGCAAAGATGTATTTTTCTTAAAAGCTTTAGCAGAATAAATCATTTCTCCTGGGTATCTGAGCAAGTGATGAGAAGAAAGCAATCAGGGCACTGTGAGGAGATTTGGCTGGATCTTGTGTCCTCCTGTGCACTGCTCAAGGGTGTGAGAGCATCCTGGCATTTCAATGTGGCTGCAGCAATTGGGCTTCAACACTTTGCCCAACCATATCTAGGGACATCTACTCAATTAATCACAGGGTGACTGATTCTGCCCTAACTCTTAGAGACTTCAATTTCATTCCTATAATTGTGAAAAGAAGATGAGTGGGAAGGTAAAACAAGTACCAGAATTTGAAAAACAAAATTGTTTTTTTAGTTATAGATAGACACAGTACATTTATTTATTTATTTATTTATTTATTTATTTATTTATTTATTTATTTAATGTAGTACTGAGGATCGAACCTAGTGCCTCACATATGCTAGACAAGTACTCTACCACTAAGCCACAACTGCAGCCCCAAACCAGTTTACTTTACTAGCAGATTAGGTTAATAAACCAACTTGGAATTTAGCAGAAGGACCAGTTCATGGAAAGTATATGTGAATGTGAAAAGGTACTATCTACAGCATAGCTGTCCCATAAAATTTTCTGCAAGGATTAAACTATGTTTTTCACTCTCTGATATGGTATCCACTACTCACATGTAACTGTTGGAGATTTGAAATGTAGCTACTGCAAATGAGCTGAGTACTTAAATTTATTTCCTTGTATTGTAATGCATTTTTAAAAGATTAAACATATTTAAACTTGAAATAGCCACAAATAGCTAGTGGCTATTTTATTGGAGAAAGGAGATTATAAGAGAATCTAGGTAAGCAGGTGGTGTGTTCTAGGTATAAGTCACTTAGACAATGTGTTTACAAGGGAGAGAGAACCATATCATAGCATCAGGATCATCTTAAGGTAAGGAATAATGCATTTTGCTGCAGGATTTTAGGACATACGAGATCTGTAAGGAACTCAATATGACTTATGCATCATTTCCTTCAGGAGGTTTTTCTTGAACCCTCTTACTGTACCCTTAATTGAATTTTATCTCCTTCTGTGTGGCTCCCTTTACACCTGGTCCTTTTCTCTAGGACGCCTTTATTCAAGAGCACTTTAATTGTTCATTTGATTTTATCTCACTATACTATGACACTCAGGGAAGAATCATTTCTTAGTTACCTTTTATCCTAACTGCCTAGCATAGTGCCTGGCACTGCAAGATTTGTGTTTGTGACCTTGACCGTGAGACTCAGTTTTGCTAACTACACCATACACTTGAGTTGTTAGTTATTTTGCACAATGAAAACAAAATTTGAATTTTAGTTATGTTAATGCAAAAAATTTCAGATATCCTCAGAAATTGTTGTGAAATTAGATAGATTTGTCTAAGTATATGAAGCTGAAAGTAGAGTTTCATGACACACCAACTTTATCTCAGATACAAGAGATCATGTCAGTGTGAAGATTTAAACCAAAGTCAGAGCTAGAACATAGTTAGGGGTTAGATTTTTCCAGGAGACCTTTTCCAGTTCTCATTAAAAGTTATTTATTTTATGAAGTATTTAAAATCATAGTGCATGGTTTTTAAATGACACTATAATGGCAGTAAGCCTATGACCTTCTCTTTCAAATGTTCAAATTGCTATACTTAGCTCTGTATGTAATGTGCTGTATGTACCATTAAAAAGTATTAATTCATATAAAATTTTTAAAAATAATTCTATTAAAGGAACCCTGCCAATTTTATGCGTATGATAATCATATGGCATGACAAACTCCTTTGAGGCCAATCAGTATAGACAAAATCAAAAGACAATTATTTAAAACAATTAAGTTAGCCATTTGTACTTCTTGACAAACACCATCCTGCAGCAGCACCTTAAGTCAGATGTGGAAATGTCTAGGTGCTACCCTATGTAGATAGATGTGATATCATTCGCTGCTCACAGGGAATGGTATCATGGCCATCTCAAACTCATCATTGCAAGAAAATTAACTACTTGAAAGGCACTGTTGTATGGTTAAAAGAGATTGATTTCATTTTTCACTTCTTCAATAACAGTTCTGTGAATAATT
>JAJEJO010053081.1:0-112721 GCA_020662805.1 Glaucomys volans | reverse complement strand
TCCCTGCAGGTGGCAATGTGTTCTGTTGGTTTCCTGCAGGTTTGGACCAGCCTGCCTGGCTGCGGGGCTGCTGGCCTCCTTCCGATCCCTCCGGACCAGGGACATCTGTGGCACGGAGCGGTGCATGGCCCAGAAGCGTGGAGGAGTCTCCCCACGGGGAGGCCACCGCCCTCTGTCTCCAAGCCCAGTGCCCCTGGCAGTCCTACAGGATGCAGGGGCTCCCTGGCCCCAAGCCCTCCACCCAACACACACACATGTCCCTGGGGCAGCTCGCCATCCAGAAGCCACCCCGGAGCCTTTCTCTGGGGCCAGGCGAGTCGGCCCGCACCCACCCAGCTCCTCGGCCCTGGGTGGGTGCCCACCTCAGGCAAGGAGAACCAGGGACAGAGGGTGGACACTGGGAGGACAAACTGCCCCGGTGAGGACCCTACGGTGCAGAGGGGTATTGGTCCCTAAGGTCCGCCAAGGCCAGGAGGCCACTATGAAATGAAACCAGGCCCCACCTGGGGGGAGCACCACACTTTATGGAAATGCCAACCATCTCCGGCCGCCTCTGCTCAGGCTCCTCCCAGCGCTGCCCAGCACTGGGGCCCAGGACCTCCACGCAGCATGGGGACAGTGATCCTTGCTACTGCTCTCTCAGCATTTGATGTGGCGGGCTCTGATGTGGGTGACAGTGGGGCTTCAGGAATGGACTCCCTGGTTTGGGTCTGTCACCTGTGGAACCCTGGGCAGGTCCCTCAACCAATCTGCACCCCAAGGTTCTCATTCACAAAGTGGGGACAAGAATACCTCACTGGTCAAATGGTTAGGGAGTCAAGGTTAGGGTCAGAGAGGTTAAGTGACTTGCTGAGGTCACACAGCAGGTGGGAGGTGGACCTGGTTCTTGAGCCATGTGTACTCCAGTCCAGATCCTCGAGACCAAGGCCCTTGTCCTCGCCAGCTGGGCTGCCACTACGGAGTGCTACAGCCTGGCTGGCTCACAGCAGGAATTTACTTCTCACTGTTCCGAAGGCTGGAAGTTCACGATCAAGGTGCTGACTGACGTGGCAGCCTGGGAAGTCTCTCTTCCTGGCTTGTAGACAGCCATCTATCCATCTTGTGCTCACGTGGGGGGGGGGGGGGGGGACACAGCGCTGGACTCTCTTCCTCTTCTTATAAGATCACTAATCCAAACTTGGGCCCCCAGCCTCACCCAAATTTCACCCAGGCACCACACCCCTTAGGGACAGGCCTTCCACATGTACGTTTTTGTGGGGGGAGGGTACCTGGGATTGAACTCAGGGCACTCAGCCACTGAGCCACGTCCCCAGCCCTATTTTGCATTTTAGAGACAGGGTCTCACTGAGTTGCTTGGTGCCTCACTTTTGCTGAGGCTGCCTTTGAACTCCCAATCCTCCTGCCTCAGCCTCCCAAGCCCCTGGGATTGCAGGCATGTGCCACTGCATCCTCCAATACATAAGTTTTGGGGACGTAGGCCTGCAGTTCCTAACAGGACTGCTTCCTGGGGCTCCTGACTGAGCTGTAGCTCTGGATCTTTCTTCCAGCTCGAGGTCGGGCCAGAGCCCCCAGCCCGGGGAAGGGCTTTGATGGAAAGATGCCCTCCTAGGGGATCAATGAGCCCTCCTGGGGACACTGGGTGCACACCAGGGCACCCTCCAGACTTGCTCCCCTTTCTCCTGGATCCGCTTGTCCTTTGCCAGCAGGACAGACCTGTTGTCGCATGAACTTTGACCCCACCGGGATGCCAGCTGCGGGAATGGACCTGTGGGTGTTTCCAAAGCTGCATCCTGAGGTCAACTCGTGCCCCTGAGGCCAGAGGAGCTTAAGCAGCAACCAGGCTCTAATGCCCAGGAACGCGAGGTCCAGGGAAGGCCAGGGCCTCTCCATCCTGGGATCCTCAGACCTCAGATGCCCGTGGGGGCCGTGCTTTTACGGGCAGGGCTCTCGGGGCGGGGCTCTCAGGGGCGGGGCTCTCGGGGGCGGGGATCTCAGGGGGCGGGGCTCTCAGGGGCGGGGCTCGCAGCATTTCCCAGGCGCAACCCTAAGGCTCCTCTTGAGTCGCGTCCTCTGTGTTTGCAGCGCTGGCTTTGGGCACAGCTGCTGTGGCGTTGGCACGTTCCACCCTCCTGCAGATGGCCAGGTTGCCTGTGCCAGATGGGGGCTTCCCTGAGGCTGGCTGCTCCTGCCCGGGAAGTCTCTGTTCCCTCCCTGCCTGCTCTGGGAGAAGGCATGAGTCACCGTCTTGAGCTGCGGGTGCGGAGGGTGTGCCTGTCAGGGGAGCGCAGGTGGCTCCCTTGGCGTCGGCCCTGTGGCTGGAGAGTGACCACCCCCTCTCGGGGAAGACCCAGGGTGGAGAAGAGGCTGCCTGCAAGTGTTGGTCATCCTAGTGATGCTGGTTGGAAGCCCTGCTCAAGCCCGAGTGTCCCCACACTGTCCCTGTCCCTGCCAGGCCAGCCCATCCACGAGTCTTCTGGATTCTCCCCAGCTCCAGCCACCCAGCAGTCGCTACTCCGCACGGCTGAGGCCTCCGCCCTGCACAGGACTCCAGATGGCCCCGGGCATGCTGTCTGCCTGACTCTCTAAGTCATGGGACACCAGCTCACAGAGGACTCAGGACAAGGGGCAGGAGGAGGGAGGGTGCAGAGCTGGGGTTCAGATCTCCCACCCTCTTTCTCTGCCACTGCCTAACTGTGGACCCCAGGGAGGAGGTTCTCTCCCCGAGTCTTGGAGTCCCCATCTTTAGGCTGGGTGGCAATCCCTGCGGGAGGCTGGGAGCACATGGTCCAACAGGGCGCGGGCAGTTAGAGGGTCATTAGACATGGACAGGGACTGCTCCTTAATGAGAGGCTACTCTCAGGCAAGGGACTCTCAGGCGGACCACCACTTCAGTCACCGCTGCCACCAGCCTCCTGGCCTGGGCATGGTGGGGGGGGTGAAGCCACCCATGATCCAGTGGCCCAGGTTGGGTACTGCCACAGGGCTCTGCCCGCCCAGCACCTTCCGAGGCCAGATTGCCTGCTGGGTTGGGCCCTCAGCTGCCACTGCACCTCTAACTTTCTTGAATCTTCTCACATGTGAGCTTTTGGGGGACACCTCCCATCTAAACCCTAACACCACGGCGCCTTCCAGGGAGAATCAGGTTCTGCAGGGATGGCGGATGGGTCCCCAGCTTCTGGGGCAGTGGCCGGGGACCCTGTCTGCAGCCCGGGGACCTGCAGAACCCTGGCTCTCTGCTCACCAGCCAGCGATTTCAGTCTCCACCCCTCAGTTTTCCCCTCTGGTGAATGGGGGCGCTGCCTGGGAGGAGAGTCCTTCCCACCACCCTGAGCCCGCCCCGGAAGTCTGTCAGTGAAGCCTGGCAGCCACTCCACGTGATCTGCTTTGCTTTCCAGAAAGGGGAACTGAGAGCCGAAGAGGAACCGGGGCCCGGGTCCGGCGTGGGCAGGGCCGGGCATGCTCTCCCCGCCCCCAGGATCGCACACCGCCCACGGATCAGGCTCTGGCTTCGACCAGGCTGGCCCTTGGCCGCTGGGACCTGAACACCGTGGCACACAAGGCTCCTTCGTCCCGTCCGTCCCCTGCATCCCATCTGCCTCCTCCACGGGAGAGAACCCAGGCGCTCAACTCCCAGCCCACAGCATAGCTGGAGATGCCCGGGGACATCACTGAAATCGCTGGCTGGTGAGCAGAGAGCCAGGGTTCTGCAGGGGACGCCGGGCGGGGCAGGGCCAGGTGTCCCGAGCTTGCTGGAGTTGGAGCCGCCACTCAGGGAGAGCTGCGCCCCCCACTCTCTCCAGCTGCAATGTCTGTTCAAGACGGTCCTGCCCTGCAGAGGTCCCAGCCCAACGCTGACATGAAGAGGGAAGGGCCCAGCATCACAGCTACCCAGGCTAGACCAGCAGAGGAACCGCCCAGCAACCACAGAACTAAGAAAATAAGAAATCATGGTTTGAAGCTGCTGTGATTGGCGTGGTTTGTTATGCTGCAAAAATCTAACTGAAACAAATGTCCTCAACGCCTTAGCGACGCCCAGGGAGGAGCCGCAGCTTGTGGCTCTGGAGAGAGGGAGCCTTGGGCAGCTTGTGACTGCTGAAGGGTGGCTCTGAGCCTGCGGCCCAGTGCTCTTGCCTGGTATGACAGGAGGGGGACAATCGCCAGCCTGGGGTTTTTCAATTGGAACCAGCACAGTTTCTAAATCAGGCAATTTTTCAGCTTTCCGCTGACGCCCAGGCCTCTGAGGCTGCTGAGACCAGATCCGGGAATAATCACTCACTGGCCAAATTGCTGCAGCTGAATTTTCTGTCGTTCTGGTTTCTATGATTAAAATTAATTCATTTCCTGAAAAATACGGGTAGAGGGGAGGGAAACTGGGCCTGTTGGGCAGGAAGACAGCCTTCCCCAGAGGCTCCCAGACGCGCCATCAATGAAGCTTGTGTCAGATACAAGGAAATCAGTTCCGATTGACAAGGAGCTTATGCCAGCCCCTGGGGACTCGTTAAAGCCCAGACAGCTCAGAGGTTCTGGTCCCACACATCTGGGCGGGGCCCAAGATCGTGCTGTCCCCACAGGTCCCTTCATGGTGCTGATGCTGTTCTTCCAGTGGTTGCCACACTTTGAGAACCACTGGCCTGAAATTTAGGTTCCAAATAAACATGAATTTATTTTTCTCATCTTTGAGTATATGATTGGAGTGATAGTTCAAGCCTCAAAAATGCTATCAGGAGTCCAGAATCATAATCTGTCTTCTTGGACATTCTTAGTTTATTGGGTTTTATCTTGGCCCTGGAGGTCTCATGGTCACAAGATAGCTGCTGTAGCTCCAGACCTTAAGTCTATTTTGAGGGTGAAGGCAATAGTTGAAAGGTCTCCTGAGGTCTAGCTTTCAAAACCCACATAAGCTCTCTTCTGTCAGATTCTCTTGGCAAAAGCAAGTCTCAGGCCAGTTTGGATTTGAGATGAAAAAACAGATTCTACCTCTGAATGGGAGACTCAATGGAGTCACACTACAAAGAGGGGGATGTATTGGGATGGGAGGAATTTGCAGCCATTAAAAATTCTACCACATCTGCCTTGTGGTCACAAATTATTTCCCTTCCTTCCACAGAAAATTATGTGTCCACAAGCCCCCATAATGTTTCTCCAGTTATAGCATCAGGTTCAACATCGAGGCTCATGTCTAGATCAGGACTGAATGTTGATGAGGCTTCTCTTAATCCAGAGACTTGGGAGCTAAATGACAGCTGTCTTAACCCTCATGCTGAGCACACCGTGGCAAGATGGAATAGATATGATATGGAAAGGAAGGTCATTAGGCCTGCGATGATCACTGGTCCATGGCAATTCTGAAATCTAGCCAGGCACATCTGGTTGAGTCCCCTACTCTGGGGATAAGATGTGCTCCTTGCCTGGCTCTGCTTCTAGAGATCCTCCTTTTCCAGAAAAAATATTGGCAGCTGCATAGCTTTCTTGGTCTCACTCCGGTTTATGAATTCACAAACCCACAGGACTCTTCATTTTGATCTACCAGCCTTTTTATACCAAAGCTAGTGATGCTTTTACCAATACAATTCCCTCAAATGTTATAGATTTCCTATGAATCATATGTGTAGCCACTCAATGCCCTGAAATCACATCATTCCTTCTGAGACAGCTCTCTCTACGTTAGCAGGATTCATAACTTCATTTGATACTTGTTCTATCTTCCAAGGTTCTTTGGGTGACAGCTTGCCAGGTGTTCTGCCACCACACAGTGTACAGTCACCCATCCTCCAGCCTGTAGTGGCAGTCTCCTTACAATTCACCGGGCCTTCCAGAGCCAATGCACAAGATTCAGCCTCTGGTTAAGGAAGCAGCCCACATGCAGGCACCCATTTCTTGAGCTGCTGTCAACTGTAGTGTAAAAGCTACCCTGGCAGTTGGTACAAGGTGATCTAGGATTTCTCAAGTGGCTCCTCTGCTGTCAGCTGCTGATACAGCTGCTTTCCACTGGCAAGTTGGTGGTCGGTGCTGGCTGTGGGCTGGTGTCCTGGCTGACCTCCACATGGCCTCTCATCCTTCAGAAGGCTAGCCCGGGCTTGTGTAGGTGCGTAGGCTCAGGTACTGCTCCAGGAGGGTGAAGATGGAGCTGACAGGGCTGTGGGACCCACCCACCCTCCCGTCCTAGATCCAAGCAGTGGGAAACAGACTCCTCCGCTGGCCAGGCCCCTCGCTCTGGGAACAGCCAAGATGGGGTCATGCCAGCTGTTACCCATGGGACCTGGGCTGCCTCTGCCTTTGCTTTGGTCCCAGGATGGCTTTTGCTTCCTCTGAGCGCTTGTGATTGGCAAGTCCATTCTGTTCTTCTGTTTGCTATAAATTGTTCAGTTTTGAAGAATACAAACCGCTCAGACCGGTCAACATGAGGAGGGTCCAGATACCCTAGAAACAGACCCGACAGGACCTGGCGGGACCTGAGCTGGGAAGGCTCAGACTCCCCCGCCGTCCTGTCTCTCTGCCTCTGCAGGGTGGCCTTTCTTCCAGGCGTCTTCTTTTGTCTTGGGAATCTACTTACTCTGCATTCTGGTGGCTTCTTTCCCTCCCTATAATTTTGGTCTGCGACATGCAAGTGGGAGTCTGCTGTGGGGGAGGGGTGGAACAGAAAAGCCCCAGCACCCGTGTGTGTGGGGACCCAACTCTACAGATCCTTACAACCCAGGACTGCCTCCCATCAGCGAGAGCCCCAGATCGCTAAATTCTGACTTTTGTGGAAGAGAAGGGGGTGTCTGGCCGGCGGTGGCCGGCTGTCCAGCCTGGCCCCTCAGCTGCAGGTGACAGGGTGGGCATCCCATGGGACCCCCGAGGCTGCTGAGGGCGCCCCTCCTCTGGGCCGTGGGTATGAAGTCAGGGGCGGCTGGGCTTCAGGCAGACTCCCCGGGGCGCTGCGGCAGGAGGGGCTTCCCGTGCGTGGCTGCAGAACAAGCCAGGGGATGAGGAGACACAGCTTGCGCCCTGGTTCTGCCTCTCATGAAGGTGCAGCCATCTGCCTCCTGGGCTGCCTTCTCTTCACCCACAGGACAGGGAGGTGAGCCCAGCTGTCATGCTGGGCCAGGGCAGGGGTGTTGGAAGTAGCAGATGTGACCCGGGCAGGATAACAACAGCAACTACAGGAAGCACTGTCCACCATGGCCGCTGTGACGGCTGTTCCCCAGGGCCTGGGGGTTTGAGAGGAGGAGGGAAGGGCCTCCTCAGTCTGGGAGGCCCAGTCAGTGGCCTTTGAACCTCCTCGAGGCAGGGAGAGGGACAGTGGCCTCTGAGGACCCAATAGCTCCCCACACTCCGGCTTTCCAACCAGCGTGACCTGGCAGGAGGAGAGGGGGCTGTGCCTCAGGCTCTGTCTCCAACCCAGGGCTCCCTAGATGCCCCTGACCACCCCCAAGGCCAGCCAGGCCCCTGCAGGCTCCATGGCCCAGCATCCGGGGCCAGGAATGGAACATCCCCTGAATCCCAGGACAGACAGCTCGTGGATGGTCTGCAGATCCTTTCTCTATCCTCTGTGCCTCGGTGGAGGCCTGCTTGGAGCATCCTGTGTGCACGTGGGGTCAGGAGTGGCCAAGCAGGGGGAATTCCTATCTGTGAGTTTGGTTCCCACGGAGCCGTTATGACTGGAGATCTAGAAGCTTCTGTGCAGTACCAGGCGGGTAGGTGGGAGGCTGAGCCTCTTGCTTGTGGCTTTAGTTTGAGCGACCCGGGCGGCAGCTGTTGTCCATGCTGCCTCTAAGGTCAGGAAGAAATCGACTTTACACCCTTTGGCCCAAGCCCCCTAGCCAAGTTCAATGTCTCCTGCAACATGATTTTGTGTGTGTGTTTTTGGTACCAGGAATTGAACCCAGGGGCCCTTAACCACTGAGTCACAATCCCCAGCCCTTTTTATTTTTAATTTTGAGACAGGGTTTTACTAATGGCTTAAGACCTCACTAAGTTGCTGAAGCTGGCCTTGAACTTGCGATCCTCCTCCTCTGCCTCCGCCTCCGCTGAGATTATAGGCATTGGATACCATGCCTGGCCAGAGCCACCCGCACACTGGCTCATCCTCCGCAGGAGTTGGCGGGAGCTAAGGGGCTGCTCACTGGCCTCGGTGACCAGCTCCTCAGTGCAACTCTGGAGTACCGAGACCAGCGGATCCCTCTGACCCGCCCTTTGCAGATGACCTAGAGTGAACTTGGCTCATGACCGTCCGCGTCTCTCCACCCACAAATTTTCAGCTGCCATTCTCTGAACCCGCGATGTCAGCAGAAGCAGGGCCTGAACTGTGCCCGCTGGAATGCGCGGATGTCTTTCCTGCGAGAGTGTGCGTGGTCCTCAGTAGGAGCTTCTTGCGCGCTTAGGGGCAGCGCCGCGACCCTGGGAAGGACCCGTGTGCTCTGACCTCTTGCAAGGAAGAGCGGCCCTCGGCTCCTCCGCCTCCTCAGCTCTGTCTGCACCCATTAGGGGTGCAAACCAGTGCCGACCGCTGTGCTGGGGGACACTGGGCACTTCTCTTGCGTTTTAGCTCCTCTAGAAAAGGGGGATACCAGTGGGACCGTGCATGGTTGTCCTGGGCCCGGGACAAATCAGAAGACACAGCCACAGCAGGGGCGTCCCTCCCAGAGCCGGAGGGACCAGGCCCTTGACTGCCTGTCCTTTAGTGGCAATGGCTGTGGCCACCCTCGCCTTCTACCGGTTCTCGGATTCCGATTCTCCAGAATTCGCAGTAACTCTGGGGGCTGCGGATGCACCTGCGGCGGAGGCGTCTGGCTCCCCCGCGGCCACCTCCCGGCTGCGCAGGGACAGGATGTTCAGCTGGTCCAGCGGCTGCTCAGCCCACTGCTGCCCTCCCCACCTCCTTGTTCCTGGCGGCCGTTGTCGCACCTGTGACAATGGGGAGAGGGTGGGTAGCCGAAGTGAGGCGTTTCCCTTCCGGGCCTCCCCTTCCCGCCCTCCCTTAGTGCTGGATGGAATGGAGATATGAGCGCGCCTGCCCGGGCCAGAGGGCTGGGGCCCCGCGGGAAAGCAAGGCCGCCTGGGGGGAGGGCCGCGACCTCCAAGATGCCAGCCGCCGCGCCCCCGCCACTGGGCGGGTGGTCGGGAGGGGACCGGCGTCCCAGGCAGGGTGGGGCGAGTCCGCTCCGGGGCTCTGCCCTCCTGCCCTCCACCGCGAGGGGGCGCCACCACGGGCACCTCGCGGCCCTTGCCAGACTCGGGAACTCCTAATGCCTTGACCTTGGACTTCCCGCCCCCAGAACTGCAAAACGCTACCCTTCTCTTGTGTATCGATGACCCTGAGAGATTTTGTGACAGCAGGGCAAACGGGCAAGGAAGTCACCCCTCGGTGTCGGCCACACTCTGAGCCGCGAGGGCCCTGCCATCGAATTCCAGCCCTTGCCACTTCTGGGCTCCTCTGGGTAGCGCGGCGCTTCAGCTGCGTCACACCTCCCAAGAGGGTTCCTCCGCCAGCGGTGGTTCTTTTGTACCTTCCTTTTCTGGTCACCAAGCGCCTCGATCCTTCAATGTGTGGAGTGAAGCTCGAAGCCCTGGGGCACCGAGATCAGCAAATATGAGCTGTCCTCCCGGGAGCCCGGAGCGACCCTCGCGGGCGCGCGCTCATACCTTCCTCCCCGGCACTTGTCAAAATATTTTTTTTCCAAACAGAATCACAGTTCCCGGGAGGAGGCGCGGGGCCGCTGTGAGGTCCATCAAAGCGCCTGGTCCGGTGACCCACTTGGTCTGATTGTGCCCTGAACCCGGGCCGCCTTCCTGTTCCTTTGATCTCTAAGTGGAGAACAGAATCCAAGGACCCCATACCTGGGCCCAAGGAGGGAGGCGCGCAGCGCACAGTTCAGAGGGGGAGCCAAGCCGCAGCGCCAGGGGCAGATCTGAGCAGAGATCTGGAAGGACCCCGAGGGGCAGGCGGAGTGCAGGGCCCTCACTAGAGGCACAGGGCAGGCGCTGGCCCAGGTCACACCCAGACCCAGGTCAGACCCAGACTCCCGTTTCCTGCTCAGTGTTTCTGCAGCAGGACTGGAGCATCTTCTAGATTGTTCCTGTGCATGGCTGAGGGATGCAGAAGGATCTAATCTGGGCCCTGCCCTCAGGCCTCCCCACAAATTTTCAACCTTCCCTTTGTTATCTCATCTCAGAGGTAACTCGGATTTTTCTGCTGGACATGTGGACATTCAGGAAAAGAAATGACTAATTTCTCAGCTTCTCTCACAGCTCTATATAGCTGTGTGACTAAACACAGACGTCTAAATAAAAATATATCCTTCCTTCTAGTGGCTGGGATGCAGTTCTGATGGCTGGAACTCAAGTAGCCATACTGGATCATGAATTGCGAGCCTTGTACTAATGGTAATAAAACAAAAAGGTGGGAGGAGCCTGCGTCTTTTGATGGTCACGGATCTTCTATTTCTGCCCTAGATAGGTTCCTAAATTTTAGTCAGTTAAGAAAGACCAAAACCAAAGAAAACCCTTCTTTTTTCAGCTACTTAATAGTGAATACAACCTAAGTTGATACACAAGGATTTCATGGATGATGCTGGGGTGGTGCATATAGTCTTGTCCCCAGAGCCAAAGAACCGGGGCCTCTTCAGGGAGAACTTCTTATGGAGTGATGGCAGTCCTGATGATTCTAGAACCTTCCAGGATTGTAAGGTAGTCCCAGGACAAGGAGTGAGTGGGAGCAGCAGAAGTCAAGGGTTGGACCAAAACTGAGGGGTTGAGATAATCCACGTCGGATTCGGACGGTGCCCAGCTGGTGTGAACGCAGAAAGCAGCCTCTGGTGTTTGCAGCGGCGGGTCGGGGAGCCAGAGGGGGCACGAGTTTTCCTTTTTTTGTTTTTAAAGCACAATTCAATGTTCTGCGACAACCCCTCCCTGTCCTTGTCATTGGGCTATTTGTCCTGGATTAGTGGTTCAGCTCACCTCACCCAGGCCCGGCGGTTCTCACTCTCGCAGGACTCGGGCGGCTGCAGGCTTGGGACAGAGGGTGCCACCCCACCTCAGCCTCCATTCCGAGGTTCCAGGAGCTGCTGAAGCTGCCACTTCCTGGCCTGGGGTGGCACCTGGAGAGCTGCTGCTCTCTGAATGGACCGGAAGTGGACCCTGGGCAGTGGACCCAGAGGAGGAGGATAACTGGACAGGCCGCAGCGGGGACTCAGCCTCTGCAGGGCTGACCGGTCGGGGTTTCAGGAAAGGGCCGTGTGGGTGGAAACTGCAGGAGCAGGGGACATTGACCAGCTGGCAGAGGGGCCCAGTGGCACGAGGCAGAGGTGTCTCAGAGCACGCAGTTGTGCCAGCTTTCTGGTCTTGCCCGCCGCCCAAGACATCCTGGAGGGCACAATGGCGCCCTGGTCACCCAGCGGAAGGGGGTGCCTTTGCAGGACTGGGGAGGGCAGGGCCACAAGCTCAGGAACCCTGTGTGTGAGTCGGGGCGGTGTCAGCTCCAGGAAGAGGCCACCAGAGCTTCGGAATGCAAACGCTGTCCTCAACCCCAGACATGATGTCCTGGGGGACTTGGGACAGCTGCCAGTGCCACCACGTGGGGCTGGCATGATGGACCCTACCCCGGCACTGCCAGGGGACGCCCTGGGGCGCAGGCGCTGCTGTGTCCAGGTTCGAGGCCCAGCCGGGCCAGGGTCTCCCCAGGGGTCGGTCCCTGCAGGTTCTCGCCGGGACACTGGGCGGCTGGAGGCGCCACCTGCCCGCGGCGGCTTCCCTCTCCGCAGCCGCGGCGGCCCTGCCGGCCGCTTCCTGCGCGGCCATGAACCTGTCCGCAAGCGCAGCCTCCGCCTGAAATAGGCGCCGCCGGTGAGCGGACCGCAGTGACCAGTGACGCACGCGCGGTTTCCAGGCATCGGAGGTGTCACGCTGAGCTCAGCGTCCCCAGGGACCGCTGGTGCCTTGTTCCTCTCTGGGGGAGGCCTGAGGCCCCCAAATGTCACCACCTGTGTCCGCCTGCCATTTCCATCCAGTTCCCGCCGTGCGGAGGCTCGGGGCAGGTGGCTGAAGAGTTGCACCTGGTCCCAGGACCCGTCTGATGGGGCCTGCGGGGCACAGTCCGGCGCCAGGGCCTGGGCCCGGCGGTGCTCGCCGTCCTCTAGGCTGGCCCTTGTGCCCTTTTCCACTGACCCACGACAGGCTCCAGATGCCTCCGCTCTTTGGGGTGGCCGCTCACATTGCAGGTTTTTCATCTCTGGGAAGAATGTGCCCCTTCACAGGGAAAGTGAGCTTCAGGTACCCGGGAAGAAAGGCTGCCCAAGGGAGGGGCGTGGGCCCCTGAGGACACTCTGTGGGCACTCCTGGACAGCGAGCAGGCGGGCTGCGGGACCCAGGTCTGCCCGTGCCCCCTCCAGCTGGTTTCCAGGACACGGAGGAGGAGGACTCAGGAATCAGGAAGTCCCCCGCCCCCAGCACCCTGCACTGCTGGGTGCAGCTGCCGGGTCCAGCTGCGGGTCACGTGGCCTTGGCCAGCTCCTCACCCTCTGCCATGGTTGCCAAGTCTTGAGGATCGGACAGACCAGAGGGGGTTGGTGTCCACCTACAGAACTAGGCCCTCGAGCCTCCCACCAGGGTCCATTCCTGCCTCTGCCACTTTCTGGCTGCCTGACTTTGGGCAGGTCACCGCCCCTCTCTGTTGCCTCCATTCTCACCAGCAAAACGGGATGATAACAGCCCCACATCAAGAGCTGCGTCCCAAGCAGGGACTTTCCACAGTGCCTGTGCTGAGGAACAGGGCACGTGACCACCACGGCAGGCACATAGTAGGTGCTCAATAAACAGCAACAAGGCCGAGGAGGGGTTGCAGGAGCCGTCCTTCTTGCTGGCTGCAAATCCTCCAGGTGGGGAATTCTCAGTCCTGGCTGCGACTTGGAACCACGAGCCTGTACTCAGGCCCACAGAGCAGAGATCCCTAATTAGCCTGCACAGGGCCCAGCATCGAATGATCTTTGAACAGGCTCCCGGGCGATACTAACAGGCAGCCGGGACTGAGAATCACCGGGCACAGACAACTGAGCCACTCACTTTGAAGGAGGCATTGTGAGAAGGTGGGTCAGGGTGGCCTTTCCTAGGCTGTGACATTCGGGCTGAGAGCTGAATGTTGGGAAGGAGGGACCTGGTAGAGGGGGTTTCAGGCAGCAGCAGAGGGGGTGCAAAGGCCCTGAGGCAGGCGTGAGCTTGGCGTGTGGGAAGAAGAGCAGGAAGTCCAGGGTGGCAGAGAGGTCCTGTGTCAGAGGATGGCCTTGCCCAACCCAGGGTGGCGAGAATGGGCACAGAGTCCCCTCCGGCCAGAGGCACAGAGTCAGGCTTGGAGCAGTCAGAGGCAAGCAGGGGATCCATCCTCATGCCACTAGGAACTGGGAATTCCTGATCCCGGGCTCAGATTCTGGGGAGAAATTTGCCCCAGTGTTTTCATGGGTAGGTCACCTGCCTGAGCAGGATCTTGAGCTGAGCAAGGTGGAACCTCTCCAGGGTGGAGGGGAGAGAGGCTGGCTGGGTACCCCCCAGGGGGACCAGAACAAAGGCCACTCGGGCTGCCGGCTGCTCGGGCAGCAAGGGTCGCAGGGCTGCCCGGCAACGCCAGCCTCCTGCGAAGGCTTAATGAGGCCGCTGGGCCTGCTGGAGAGCGGGTGGCAGGTGCTTCTATTTTCCTGCACAATTACCCAGGAGCCGGGGCGGGAGCAGCAGGGGCGACGTGAGCGCCAAAGGACAGGAGGCAGACCTCCAGGGACTCAGAGAAGCCTTTATTCCTTCGCAGACTGGGCGCCATTGGGGTCCACTTTCCGGATGGGAAAATGGCCCTGGGTTACAGGGGGATTCTGGTTTTATAGGGTACCATGACGTCATCGTGGGAGCTGTGTGCGTGCGGGCAGAGTGGAGAGCTCTGACCGCCAGGGGCTGGTTGAGCAGGTTGACACCTTAATTCAGGAGGGGAGTTGTAAAAAGGTTGAACCTCAGTGTCGTCTGGGGAGACAAGAGTCCGGATCCCAGGGATGAGGGCTCAGATCTTGCCCACGGTGTTGGCTGTGCTTCCTTCTGTTTAGGACTGACTAGCCGAGGGGGAGGCAGCGGGCCTGGGCCCCGCGTTCAGCGCCCCCCCGCCCCCCAGGGCCCATGGTTCTCAGGGCCGCCCCGGGAGAGGTCTAAAGTTTGGCCAATTTCCTTCCCACCTCTCCAGCCACCCCGTCCCTGCGTTTTCCTGGGGATTTCTCTTATAGGAATATTCTTTTCCATAACCCTTCAGACGGACGTCTGCAGCTTTGTGAGCACCGTGGGGAGGCGTCTGTCCTGCAGGACGGCCCACGTCTGCTGTGCTCTCCACGCCCGGCTGCGTGTCTGTCTGTCTGTCCTGCACACAGCAGGCACCGCTGACTGGGCCTTAGCCACGTCGGACGGTGCGGCTGTGCCCGGGGACTGCGTCTGGCCAGGTCCTTCGTCTGGACAGTCCACTGACTGCCCGTCTCTCTCACCGAGGCACGTCCCCCTGCACAGCCGGAGGCCCAGCTGCATCCTGGAGCCTGGGCTGGCGTGGAGGGACGGCAGCCTGGCCTGGGCCCTCCGGCCTGGCGGCTGTGTGTGCGGAGAGCCCTAGAGGGGCTCCAGCCCCCTGCCTGTCACCTCCAAGAGGGGTTCCACCGGTGGAGCGCAGCCAGCTCAGGCCAGGCCCCAGAGCGTGTGGACCCGGGGGCCGCTCTGTTCTCAGCAGGACTGGTGATGGGTTTCCATGGAAACACTATCCAAATTGGGCCAGAAGGCCTTGCTCATGGGCCACTTGCCCAGCCTGAACCAAGTTTGCCCAGGGTCCGCCCTTGAACCTAAGCAAATATTGGTATCTGCTGCTGTCATCCCCCAGCAAGTGCACTCTGGGCCTCGGGGACTGGCTGCTCCCATGTTCTCCTCCCCACCGTGTGGCAATCCCACAGCCTCCCTGCGCTCCACCCCAGGGCCTTTGCACGTGCTGTTCCCTGTTCCCACAGCACCCTTTCTCCTACTCTTCTCCTGGCTGGCTCCTTCTTGGCATCTGGAACTTGGCTTGGATGTCACCTCCCCAGGGAGACCTGTCTTACCCAGCCCCTTCCCCCACATTCTGGTTCAGAACACGTGTGGCCATCTGCCGTCATGTTCCGTCATGTTAGTTTTCATGATTAGCCATCTTCCTCTCTGGGCTATGAGCTGTCTCATTCGGCTTTCTCACTTCTGGACCAGGGTCAGCATGTAGTAAGTGCTCAGTGAATACTTAGCAACAGTTCAACACATTTGTTGAACACTAGTTATGGGTCAGGTACTGAGGATTATCTCATGGCAAACTCACAATAATCAACAAGCCAAAGGGGTGTGCCATTATTGAGGAAGGGCCACAATGTTCAGGGAGGTTGAGAAACCTACCTAAGGTCACACAGCTTGTAGGCAGGAGAATCTGGATTTTTATCCAGGCGAGCCTCAAGCACTCTGCTCTGCTGTGATCAGGAAAGAGGAGGAATAAGGAAACTGAGCCAGGACCCAGAGGGCTCCTTCTCGGTCACCCATTGCTGTAGAACACAGCGCCCCAAACTTAGTAACTTAAAGTGTTATACTTCCCGGAAAGATTCTCCAGTGCGACCAGGAGAAAGTCAGCCCCACCCTAATCCCCCTCCCTACAGCCCAACCCTAAACCCTCCCGCGCCCTATAGCCCTGCCCTAATCCCGCCCAAGCCCTATAAAAGTTGGCAATGACACAATTAACTCGCCATCTCCCGGAACCCCGCTTTTAGGAGTAAGGGAGGTCGTCGCTGGCCGGCTAAAATAAAGGCTTCTTTTGGCTTTACGTGATCGGCTTGGGTGATTTTATTTTCTTTGGGTACAACAGAAGCAGCAACCACGGAGCCGTCACGGTTCTCTGCGACTTGGGCAAGGTTTGCAGACACCGCTCCTCTGCACCTGCAGCGTTGGCTGGACAAGTTTAATTAAGAGGAAAGGTCTGTGGCAGGTGGGCTGGGGCTGGCTGGTCCCAGGGGCGCCACTCCAAACCAGCAATTGTAGGACGATCAGCGGGAGCCTCCGTGTTTCTCCAGGAGGCCCCTCCAGGGGATCCCCTGGGCGCATGGTGACACAGCTGGAGTCCAGCACCACCCGTGTGGAAGCTGTGAGCTCTTGTAGACGTCCTTCCACCTCACTTCTGCCACATTGCTCCGATCCAGGCAAGTTCAAGGCCAACCCAGGTTCAGAGGCGGTGACAGTCCCCAGCTCCAGAGACGGAGCAAGGAGAGCCAGTCTGCACCCACCCCGCTCCGTGTGACCGTGACCGTTAATCCACAGCAAAGGACACACCTCTCCTCCAAGGTGTCCCGAAGGTCAGTGCGTAGGGCACAGAGCCCACTTGTGGGGTGCGCTGGGGACAGACCAACTGTGAGCCCCCTCGTCTGCAGGGCACCTTGGGGGCAGTCACAGACACCCCGTTGGTTTCTGGTTTTCTGATTTTCTGCATCTCAGGTCCTGCTCACCCTGAGCTGTGGATCAGACCGGCCGCTGCCCTCGGGAGGGGGGGCTGTGCAGCTGCGGCCCCTCCCCCAGCCTCCCTGGGAGGCCCAGGTGGGCCTCAACCACTCCTCTTAACAGCAGACAAGGAGAGGCTGAGGAGTTTCCCAAATTCACCAGAAGATTCCCACAGAGGTGCAGAGGCTGGTGTCCTCCACAGCTGGGGGAGTTGGGCAGGATGAAGAAATGAGGACAGGCAGAAAGGACATGGACGGGGCAGGAAAGAAATGGCAACCCTAAACCTACGCAGCTCAGGCAGCCGAAGCCCTCACTCCCAATCCGTCCCCCAAGCCCTCACTCCCAATCCATCCCCCCAGGCTTGAACTGTTTTACCAATTTAAAAAAAAAAAACTTACACTTTAAAATGTTGTGGGTCCAGGGGACACAACATCCCTACATGTGTTACTACTTTGTACAACATATTTTCTTTACATAAAGCAAAGGAAAACTATTGTTAGAAACTTACGATCCAGGTATATTCCCAAATGTTATCTATTGACTGTGTCAACCTAGGGACCCAGAGAGAACAAACCCTAACCCTAACCCTAACCCTAACCCTGTGCCCCTCGGTTAAGAGAACTGAGTCACCAAGCAGATGTCACGCTGTTGCCATGAACACTATTTACAAGGTTTCCTTTAAAAAGGGGAGCCGAGCTGGGCATAGGGGTGCACACTGTGATCCCAGGGACTTCGGAGGCTGAGGTGGGAGGATCTCAAGTTGGAGGCCAGCCTGGAAAACTTAGAGCCTGCCTCAAAATTAAAAAAAATAATAATAATTGAAAAGGACCAGGAATGTAGCCTGATGGTAAAGCACCCCCGGTTCAACCCCCAGTACCAAAAATAAATAAATAAATAAGAGTTTTAAAATAAATAAATGAATGAAGAAAAAGAAGAGCCTGTGACCTCCAGATGGCCTCTGGCCCTGGAGCTCCACACTCTTCCTGAGTGGCTCCTGCTCCGTGGCTCTCCCCTCAGGGACTGTCCGCTTCCTTAAGTGGACGCTGGGCCTCCTTCTGACGTGCCCTGGAGTTCCTCCCCGTGAGGTCACTCAAGAACCACAGCTGAGCTCAGGTCCCCTCTCCCTTCTGGAGGACGTCCTCAGACACTTTCCTGGTGACTCAACGAAGCTGGAGACACTTCAGAGAAAACCTGTGTGTCCCACGGACGGTGAGACTCAACAAGCGCCCCAGCTGACCTGTCCGTCAGGATGCAAGTGGCCCCCTCCCTCCTGCTCGGAAGGAGGCGGAGGGCGGTGAATTCAGAGGGCGCTGGACAGGTCAGGGTGGGGCAAGGTCCGTCTCGGACACGGCAGAAGGCCGGCCCGGAATCTTCCAGCAGAAGTTTTCTTAAGGCCGAGATGAGGCTCTGCTCTCCTCTCCAATCACCAGAGGCTGGAGCTCACGCCGCTCCTTCTCTTCTCCCAGAAGTCCAAGTCCACAGGTTCCTTCAGAAGCCCTCAGGAAGTCCTGGCTTTGCCCACGACTTGCTCTCCCAGGCCACCTGCTTATCCAAGGTTTCCTTGCGATGGCATCTGAAATCTCCTCCATCTTCCCCCTTCCTTTCCCAGGCCAGGCCGGGCTCCCTTCCCCACACATCTCCTCACAAGGTATAGAGCCCATCACACTTTAAACCCATGCCAGTGTTTCACCCTGGCGTGGCCCCTTGCCCGCTGTGTGATCTAGGGCCAGCTGCCTAACCTCTCTGAGTCACTGTTCTTCATTGTGGCGAGAAGCTGGGGCAGGTTTGCATTTCCAACCTGCATGCTGAACATCCACATTCGGGTGAAGGCAGTCAGGAGGTGTGAGGCTCTTACCCAAGGTCACACAGTGAGAAGCAAATTTCGGGTCAAGTTTCCGTGAGTTTAAATTCAGATCATCTGTCTCCAAATCTACCCATTCTCTCTGCCTCCTTCCTCCATTCATGTGTCTGTTCATTTGCCCAGAGGCCTGAGGAGACGGGTCGGCATACTGGCCCCCTCAGAGCCTCGGCCCTGGTGTGTGTCCTGCTGTCGTCCGACAGGGGGCCTCTGCCTGCCACGTGGAGTTCTGCAGCCTTCCAGGGGGGCCTCTGAAGCAGGGGGCCGCTCCTCCCAGGCAGGGCTCAAGATGAAGGCTGGGTTCCCAGCAGTGACGGACAGGCATTTGTGTCCTTTCAGAGCACCAGTGACATGCTCGGCTTGATTTTCATTTTTTCCACAGCCCCACACAAAACTGCTTGAGAAGAGTAGTTGAGCCTCTGGCCTCTGCCTCCTCTCAAAGATGGCGGCCCTGCCTTCCCCCCAGGCTCAGAGGCCACAGTGATTCCTGTCAAAGATGCTGCGGGCTGTTTGGCTGTATCTGGGAGGCCCGAGCCCCTGGCCCACACCCAGGACCTGTTCAGAGGTGACATTGGCATCCTCCCCTCTGTAAGGCATGGCTTTGGGGTCAACACAATCTCCGGGTGCAGTCGTTGTGGCGTTTGCATATCTTTAACTTAAAATAGTGTAAAGCTCACAAACAGTTGCAAAAATAGTTGAGAGAATTTTCCCCCTTGGCCTCACCCAGCTCCACCCAGCAGTGACATCTTCAGTAGCCCAAGCATGTCATCGAAATCAGGAAATCAACGCTGGTACAGCATCACTCACTCAGACACAGAACTCATTCAGGTTGTATCATCTTTTATATGTACTCTGATCACAGGGTTTCAGCTTTCAATTTTTGGCCAGTTGCCCCCGAGACTAGTTGAGATCAGTTCGTTTAGCAGGTTGGTTGAGTCAAGCCAGTCTCCAACCCTCACCCCTCCACTGCCTCTCCTCTGGAAGCAACCCTCTTCAATGCCTTCAGAGGACCACTCTGGTACCGAGCTCCTCATCACTGAGGAGGAACTTGGATCACTGTGTGTTTCCATATTTGGCATTCCATCACCTCCTGACCACAGGAGATGCTGTTTCGAACCTCTGACCTCCTCCTCCCTTTGCCCTGAACTCTGTCCCTGCATCCTTCCTAAGTAGCTGTCCCAGAATTTGAGTGAGATGGCACTCAGCGTTGTGACTCTCACTGATTTTTTTCATTTGCTGAGTCTTCGCTAATATTTCTAACTGCAAACTTCTGACCAAATCATTCTTGATATCTTCGTGCATATCAGGCTTTCTCCCATCTCATCATCCTGAACAAAGTCTTTCCTGGAACCATCTGGCTACTCCGAACTGGACTTGTGACCCTCTGCAGAGGGCATGGTGCATCTCTCTTCCCCATCACTTGAGGTTCCTTTCACCAAGTCTGAGCTGGATTTCCTTTTTCCTGGATCCATATCTTTCTCTTTCTTGGTTCACACCCTCATTTTGGTGGAGCGCATCCTTCAGTCGCTTTCTGAGAAAGGGTAGGTGGGAGCACATTTCTCAGGACTTTGCAAGTCGAAGGATATTTTTATATTTTTGGCTTGACATAGGAGTCTAAGTGAGGAATACTCTTCCTCCAGCATTTTAAAGGCTCTGTGGCACCGTTCTCTCACTCCTGGGTTGCTGTTGAGAAGTTTAAAGCCATTCTGACCCTGTTCCTGCCTTTCTGGAAGTCTGTGGACTCCTCTGTTCTAGCAAAGTCCTAAAATGTCCTCATGATGTTCCCTGGTGGACGTCTGCTTCACCCCCTGTGCTGAGCACCGTGGGGTCCTTTTGACCTGGACATTCATGTCTTTCAGGATTTTTTCTCAATTATTTTATCAGTATTTCCTCCCCACAGTTCCCATCTCTCTAGAACTCTAATCTGAGTATTGGTGTTTTATCATTTCTCTCCTCTTTTTGATAACTTATCATGCTATGTAATTTTGAGGGTCTTCCTCGACTTTGTCTCCCAAACCTTCCATTGGGATCATTATTCTGCTGTTCTGTTTTCCCCTCAAAGCTCTTCCTGGGCTGGGGGTGGAGCTCAGTGGTCCAGCGCTTGCCCGTCATGCTCAGGGCTCTGGGTTCCCTCACGAGCTACACACACACACACACACACACACACACCTCTTCTTGTGTTCTGAGTCCTTTTTAATGGCTCTGTGTTCCTTTCCCCATGGAAGCGTTGAGTTCTGTCATCTCTTTCTGGATTGAAAGGGTTTTGTTCTATGATGACGGTATTAATGTGATTTGTGATCATAATAACCACGCACCGTCTCTCCCAGTCACATTCTGAGCATGTTCAGGTCCTGATGTTCACATCAGAGACTTTGGGGGATGCCCAGTGGTCCCTAACTGTCTTCTCCTGATTTAAAACCAGGCCCAGGAGTGGCTGTGAGGACTGGGTACTGGGGCACCTGGATCTTGGATCTTTCCACTTGATCCATCAGTTCCCCAAGGACACTCTGCCAGCCTCTGCCTGGGGGTCCACAGTCTGGCCACCCATGTCCCAGGAGGCAAAGTGACCATGCGCTGGGCCTTCTGCTTAGCACTGTGCATGGACTTTGTCCCCACCCAGGCCTGGGGTCTCCCTGCAGGAACCTCTGCTTTACATTCCCCTGGGAGTGAGCTTCTGTCCCCTGCTGGGTGGGCAGGGGCAGTCCCTAGCAGCACAGGGCTGGGATGGGCCCGGGCCATCTCTGCCTCTTGTGCAGATTTCTCTGGTGGTCTTTTCCTCTCCCAGGTCACGCCACTTCCCCCATCCCCACCCCAAGGAGCCCAGGGAGGTGTCCATTTCCTTCACTGGGCTCTCAGCACTGGCCAAGGTCCGGTTGTTATACTTCCCCAAAAGATTCTCCAGTGCCATCAGGAGAGAGTCAGCCCCACCCTAATCCCCCTCCCTGCAGCCCCACCCTAATCCCTCCCGCACCCTATAAAAGTTGGCAAGAACAGAACAAAGCGCAATTTCCCGGCACCCCGCTTTTAGGAGTAAGGGCCATCATCGCTGGCCAGGTAAAATAAAGGCTTCTTTTGACTTTAGGTGATCGGCCTGGATGCTTTTATTTTCTTTGGGTACAACAGGGTCACCAAGGTGGCTTCTCAGAGTCCATCAGACCCAAGCGGGAGCTCGAACCCAAAGGGCCCAAACGCCCCCCTAAGCCTGAACTCGTGTCCCAGGCCTCAGGGACACTGCAGGGTCCTCGAGTGCCTTCCTAGTCTCCGTGTCCCCCCTTGATCGACGGAGGCACAGCGTCTGCTCTGCGCTCAGCGCCTGGAATCTGCAAACACCAGGGGGATCCCCGGCCCCACGCTGGGCTGCCCGTGGCTCCAGAGCCCCCACCGAGCCGACAACTCCACCCGCCTGCCGATGTCTGCGAGGGACACGGGTGGGCTTGTCCCCATGGGGCTTCCAGAAACCCCCACAGCCAGGGAGGGGCTGGGCGCTGTCCTGCTCTGGTCTGCGCATGTGCAGAGGACGTGCTGGTGGCTACCCGGCAGGGTTCCGGTCAAACCCCGGCTCCGCAGGGTCATCAGAGCCCCCACTCAAGGCCCCCTAAAGGGCCCACGGCCTCCCGCCACCCCGACACCGGGAATCGAATTTCAGCATGAGTTTCACCCTAATCAAACCCTCATCAAACGGCCGCAGTCGTCGTGGAGCCAGGAGCCTGGCGAGGTCCGGAGAGGATGTCTGCGCACTGGCCACGCTGGACCAGGGTTTCTCCTCTCCGTCCTGCGCCCAGCTCCCCGGCCACTGGAGGTCAGAGGAGGGGGCGTTAGCTCCATCGTGTGACAGAGTCTCAGGGCACTGTAGACATGGGCTCTCCTGCCAGGTCAGGTTGTGTGTGAGTGTGTGTGTGTGTGTGTGTGATTGTGTGTGTGTGTGTGTGTGTGTGTGTGATTGTGTGTGTGTGTGTGTGTGTGATTGTGTGTGTGTGTGTGTGTGATTGTGTGTGTGTGTGTGTGATTGTGTGTGTGTGTGTGTGTGTGCGTGGTGGGGTGAGCGTTTCCTCCTTTGTCGAGTAAATATTTGTTGAGAACTACCTCTGCGCTGTGTCCCAGTGCCTCAGCTAGTTAGGGACAGGACATTTGACAGTGCCATTAAGTAAACGACACAATCCTTGTTTAGAGTGAGCAAACTCTGGCTTCTAGAGCTGAACGACCTGGGTTTGAATCCTGACATCACTTTGTACTAGCGGCACAACTTGACCTTGGATGGGGAATTCAGCTTCTCTTAACTTCATTTTCCTCATCTGCAAAATGATCATTTTGCCAGAAGATAAGAGAACCAGGTACTTCTATATTGTGGCATTGATCTTCATGCAGATGTAAGATATATATATATGTGTGTGTGTGTGTATATATATGTGTATATATATTTATCTATATATACACATATATATATATATATATATTTTTTTTTTAACTTGTCCAGGCTATTCTTGAATTCATACCCCTCCCACCTCAGCCTCCCAAGTAGCCGGGGTTGCAGGTGTGGGCCACTGTGCCTGTCCGAAGTTATATTCTTTTTTCGTTTGTTTACCCTGTTAATAACTGTGTCTACAACTCATAATAATAGCTAACTGGCTTGTAGATTTATACTTCCCATGAGGATGTAAGAGAGGTAAAGGATTTTGTTCTTGTGGTAATAAGCTAAAACCCAGAAAAAAATAAAAAACCAGGCTTCCTATGGTGCCAGGGAACAGCAGTGGCATCAAAGGAGACTCAAAGGACCAAACGCCAGAGAGCACCGGGAGCAGGGCAGCTCCCACACCCACCCGTGTGCTGGTGGACAAAGGAACACCCACATGCACAGGGAGTCTTTGCAACCATCAGAGAAAATCATTCTGGCCTTGGACTGGAGTCTGGGTTTGTAGGTCAAATTGGAGTTTGGAAGAATCCTGAATGCAAGAAGTCACTTGGGCCAGTGAGAGGGACAAGCCTCCAATGCAAAAGAAATCATTAGCCCAGCACTTCAGTGTCCCCAACTGCCCTGCCCAAGTTTCTAGAATGCAGAGGCAGGGGAACGGCACACTTGGAGAAAACTTGCAGAGTCTTGCACATTCTCACACTGATTGGATTGCGGAACCCTGAAGAACTTGAATTTAAATGAGAACCAGAAATATCTGAAACTTCAGCCAACCCCTCCTCGCTCAGATACTGACGAGATTTTTAAAAGGCAGAGGATGTTGGCGGCTGGTGTAATTACGGGCAGCTCAATCTAATTAAAGCCATTTCTCACCCCAGCCCAATTACATGCTAGAGAACTCTGAGCAATCAACCTCTCCCTCTCATCAGCAGACGGGCAGGGCTTCAGCTTTCTAGGAAACAAATAGAACAGAAAACAAAAGGAGAAAGGGTACTTCAATTGCAATTGGGTTTTAGCTACACTTTCAATGATTGAATCAAATTCAACACAAGGTGAGAGGATCCGCGGGGAGCAGTGACCCACAGAAGCAGAAGCAGACAAGTCCCAGTTAGTGGGACAGAGAATAAATACATGCATATGTATTTTAAGGTCTTTTCATGTGCGATTGTGTGTGTGTGTGTGTGTAAAAGAGAGAGAGAGAGAGAGAGAGAGAGAGAGCACGCACAAAGGAGAGAAATTTGTAAGACTAAAAACACAAAGATTGCTGATATGGTATATTCAGGCTATCAATGGAAATTTCAAAAAAATAACAAAATGACAATTCTGGAAATAAAATATAGGAACTGAAAATGTATCAGGGGAAACAAGAGATTGGGCAAAAGAGAATGGATCAGTGAACTTGAAAATAGCAAAAAAATATAGCAACACTGAAATATAGAGGAAAAAATGTTGGAAGAAAATTGAACAGAAAATCCGTGATCTGCGGTATGGTATCAGGCAGTGTGTAGACATGAAAGCAGAATCCCGAGGAAAGGAGGAAGCAGGGAAAACAGGAAGAGAGCCAGAGCCAGGGCATCACAGAGATATTGATAAAAAGCAATGATTAATAGAAACATCTTTAAAACTTCTTTTTAAAGAATTATATGTAAGGACACATTAATAACAATGATGCTGACTTTTACCAGCAACAGTGCAAGTCAACTAGCGATGGAAACTTCTTAGTTTGCTGGCAGAAACCAAACCCATCCACCTAGAATCCCAGAGCCAGTGAAATTGTCCTCCAAAAATGGAAGTAAAATAAGGTTATTTTCAGATACACCCAAACTGAGAGAATTCATTGCCAGCAAACCTACACAATGAGACGTTCAGGAAGAAGGGAAACTCTACCAGATAGAAACTCAGAGCTACAGGAACTAAAGAGTACCACCAAGGCTAGATACGGAAATAAACACGAAGACTGTTCCTCCTCCTTTCTTATCTAAGAAACAATGGGTCATCCATTGCAACTGAGAGTGTAAAATGGCCTGGCCTCTCAGTAAAACAGTTTGGTTATTTCTTAAAAAATTAAATGTAAACATACTGTACAACCCAGCAATTCCACCGCCCAGGGTATTGACTCCAGAGAGAAAAACATACATACACACAGGACCTTTGCAGGGATGTTTAACATCCAAAGAGTGAAGACAACACGAACGCCCATCTGATGGAACGGAAGTGAGTGGATAAACAAAATGTGACCCAGCCACGCAACAGAACCTTACTCAGTAATAACAAGAAGAAGCCGATAATACAATGAACCTCAAAACATCATGGTAAGTGGAAGAAGCCAGCTGCAAAACCACATTTTTTAAATTGATTTTTCTTTTTTTTTTTTCAGAACCAGGGATTGAACTCAGGGACACTCGGCCACTGAGCCACATCCCCAGCCCTATTTTGTATTTTATTTAGAGACAGGGTCTCACTGAGTTGCTTAGGGCCTCACTAAGTTGCTGAGGCTGGCTTTGAACTCACGATCCTCCTGACTCAGCCTCCCAAGTCGCTTGGATTACAGGCGTGCGCCACCACGCCCGGCTTGATTTTTCATTTGCTCTAATTAGTTACACGTGACAGTAGAATGCATTTATGCATTTTGGTAAATCATACGTACATGGAGTATAATTTCCCATTTTTCTGATTGTAGGATCACAACAGTCACCCAATCATGTCTGTAACATGAGGTCTGCTTGATTTCATTTCATTTATATGAACTGTCCGGAGAGGGCCAGACCATAGACACAAAGTGTACCAGTGTGCCTATGGCTGAGGGGACAGTGGTGTGTGGCTGAAAATGGGCACAAGGATCTTTCTGGAGTGATAAGAATTTCCTAAAATGGTATTACATCAGTGGCTGTAAAAACCCATGAATTTATTCAACAGTCATAGACTTGCTCACTCCCAGCGACTAGATTTTGTGCTCAGTAAACTTTCCCAAAGCTGTTAAAAATGGAGCACAGAAAAACACTATGTATAGCAGAGTTTATGTCATAGAAAGAGCTGAAATGTCTGACAAGAGCAGCATAGACTGAAAAAGGGTAAAATGAAGTAGAATGTTCTACTACATGTTCCTATATGTTCTAGTACATATATAGGCAGGTGGAAGAGCCAATCCAGGAGGACGGTGAGCATTAAGGATGGACATTTTCATCCCTGGAGCAGCCCCTGAAAACAAACAGAACAGAAATAAATCGCTTAGGGCTGGGCACACAGCTCCGTTGGGAGGGCACTTGACTCCCGTGCAAAGGCCCTGGGTTCAATCCCCAGCACCACAAAAAATAAACTAATCAACATATTAATTATTAAATAGCTTAAAGGCCAACATAAAAGATAAAATGAATGCTAAAAAAATGACACTGGAGAAATTCCAAAGGAGGCTGGGAAGAATAAACAAGACAAAGAACAGATGATCATGACCGTGAGATGGAGTGAGAGGACAGACCCCAAACCAGCTTAGCAAGGCTGCAGTCCATCCAACGGAAGGCTCCTCGCTCCAGTTAAGAGCCGAGGCGGTCTGAACGCGGGCATTTTGGAGCTGTTGGCCCCCTCGGAGAGGAGAGTCAGCAGGGAGTGGCAGGGCACACAGGGACCTGCTGGAGGGTGGGGGATGTTCCACATCTGAACTGGGGTGAGGTTCACGAGGCTGGAGACCGCAGACGGCCTCCGACCAGGACAGATTCTGACCAGGACGGACCCATTCAGGGTTGTGCTGTTTCGGACGGTGTGGAAGTGGCACTTGTTCAGCGGAAGGCACACTTTGAGTTTGGAATATGGGTCTTTTCCTGGGCCCAATATTCTCCTGCGATGCTGGGTGGCTGCGGTGAGCCCCGGCTCCCAGGGAAGCCTGCCCTCACCAGCGGGGACAGGATAGTCTACAGGGCACTGTGTGCTGAGTCAGGACATCTGCCATCTCCATCCCTGTGACCCAGAACCCAATCACAAAACAGGAAATTCCCAGCCCCAGGCAGGTCCTTGTGCCCACACTGCCAATTCCATCTGTCCTTGCCCGGAAGCCGAGACTTCCCTCACTATAATGTAAATTTGTTGTATTCAATGCACCTGGAATTTACAATGTTTCCAACTGATGATGAGTTTATTGAGATGTAACTATCCTAAGTTGAGGTGTGTCCCTGGGTGGATGTGTACACACATGAATACCTAAGTAACCCGAGGAGCAGGTTGTACATTCACACGGACACATGCACAGTCACACACATAACTTACCAAGACTCTTCTCACTAGACATTTTAGATTTTTGTGCCATTCTGAATGTGTGTGTGTTTGTGTGTGTGTGTGTGTGTATTTCACTATACATAAAATACACCTTAAGTTTAAAGAGTTAGTATAAAAATATACCCACTGAGCATTCACAGTGCCAGGCGCAGATCCTCACAGTTCACCCATATGAACTCAAGAGAGCCTCACAGTTCTTACCCACAGGGAAACCGAGGCTCCCAAAGTTTGTGACTCAGCGCTGGCTGACTCAGTGGTGACTCACTGTGACTCAGTGGTCAGCGCTGGCTCTGGGCATCCATCGGTGAGGGTGCACCTGTGTGCCCAGCACCACACCTGGTAGGTGTCCTTACGGATGGCCTGGGATGCAAGAGGAAGAGGAGCTGGGGCTCAGGGAGGCCAGGAGACTTCCAGAAATGGAAGGGCTGGGATTGGGACTTGGGGATGGCCTCTGGAGCTTCCCCTGTTCCGCCATTCCCCTGCCTGTCCTTGGGCGGCTGCTGTGATGCCTCTCACACACAGCCCAGCGATGACCTTCAAACCTGCCCCTCTGGGACATTGGAATTCTCTGTCCCTGTCATCTGGCCTCCACCCAGGCAGCAGCAGACACTGTGGGGCGAGGGTGGGCCCGAGGAGGTGATTTCAGTGCATTCGAGGAATTTTGGGGCTGGTGGGGTTAGGATTTCCCAAGTTTTCACTCATTCAATATTTTTATGTCTATTTATTTGGGGTCCTCTACCCCCGAGCTGCATCCCACACTCTTTTATTTTACTTTGAGACACATTCTCGCCAAGCTGCAAGCTGGCCTGGAACTCGCCAGCCTCCTGCCTCCACCATCGGAGCCGCTGGGACTCCAGGCAGGTGTCATCGTGCCCGGCTTTGACAAATCAAGTGCCACTCATGTGACGAGGCCGGGGTGTGGCAGTGAACAGAAGAACAAAGCTTGCCGCCTGGTGGGGGCACCGGACTGTGATTTCCCCGGCGTGATGGAAAGCAGCGGGAGGGAGAGCAGCAGAGGGGGAGTCGGGCGGCTGCTCCCAGGGGTGCCCGCTGATGGGAGGCTGTCGGCCGCCTGGGCTGCAAGCGCAGGGGCTCCAGGTGCAGCGCTGCAGGCGGGCTGAGGCGCATGCGCAGAACCGGCCTGGCTGGCCGAATGTGTCCGGCTGGTGCAAATGGTCCTGGCCAAGTGCACTCGAGGTCTCCAGGACAATGAAGGGAAAAGGAAGACGCCAGCTCGGGCCAGCCCCAAATTAGGTCACAGTCCAGGAAGGACTGGGGCCAGGCTTTCTGCACGGAGAGCAGAGAGGTGTCCTTCGCTGTTGACCCTGAGGCTTCTGCACCGGAACGGGTCCAGGGCTCCCCAGGCGCCTCCCACAGGCCACCGGGAGCACTCTGCAGGCAGGGAGCCTCTGCCGCCTCGGCCAGGCTGGCACTCACGAGCTCGTTAGACCCCCACCGAAATCTGGAGGCAGAAAACACTGGTTCCATTTTCCAGTTGAGAAAACTGAAATTAAGTTCAATGCTGGAAGCCGCAGAAAAGCCGCGGGAGTCCCGGCCACGTGGGACCCGGGTCCTTCCTCTTCTGAGTGGCGAGGGGGCGGGGCGGCGGTTACCTGGGCCACGGGAGAGGGCCGGCCACCTGCGCCTTCAGCGCTGCCGGATGAAGGATGGACTGACGGACGCACGGAGGGATGAATGGGTGGACGGACAGACAGAGGATGACAGACGGACCTTCGAGCTTGTGTTCTCACTAAGCTTATTTCTTGCTTCTGAAGCTCAGGGTCCCCCTCCAGGAAATCTGAGGGCCGGGCCTGACTCGTTGCTTTCAAACCACTTACAGCGTCAGCAGCCAGAGCCTTTCTTCAAATGCTGCCAAAGGCAGAGAATAGAGCACAGGGACAGAAATGGCCCTGGATGGGGCCAGGGAAAAGGTGGACAGCATACCAGAGGCTCGGTGATCTGGAGCGTTCTGTGTTGGAAACGGGAGCAGACGTGAAGGAGAGAGGTGGAGGTCTAAGCCAAACCCGCAGCCTGTCCTGCCGCGTCATGGATCACTGCCTGGTGGCTTGGCAGGGCCCAGCCTGGCAGAGAGAGTAGCCTGGGGAACCGGGTGGTGCCTGCTCCCAGCTTCCCTAGGATGCAGGGTGGGGAGCTGGGTGTTACCTGCAGCCCTGACCCCTTCACTCAGCTCTGAGCTGCAGGGAGGCCAGGTAACTGGGCATGCTCTGCTTCCTGCCAGACCATGGGTGGGCGCTGGTTGAAGTGGTCGGTCTCACCTGTTGGGTGATGGGCTTCTTCAGCATCCCCTGAAGGTGGGACCAGACCAGTTGGGACATCCACCTGGTTTTCCTGGGGCTGCAGAGCCTGGCCAGGGTGGAAGATGACCACAGCCATGGTGCTGGAGAGGGGTGATCAGAAGACAGCATTTGTGGAGGGTGGACGGTCCCAGAAAATCAGAGGAGCCACTTAGCCATGACCCCCATCAAAGTCCTGGACATGAGCGTCATCGCTTCTTCATTGTGTGACATCCTGTGGAAAGCATGGAGTCAGTGCTTGGGGGCAGAGAGAGGGAGATCCTCGGAAGCCAGCTCCGGGGCTCGCTGATCAGGTGACCTCCGTCAAGACATCAGGGGATCGGTACCTGTCTCTGAAGCTCACAGCACAGAGGCGCAAGCAGGTTCACCTGGGATGGCGCCCCAGCTGCTCTGCGAGGCTGGGTGGGCAGCTCCCTCCCTCGCTCCTCCCTCTCCCTGGGGCTCCTGCACAGTGGGTTCCATGGCCAGACCCCTCCTCCCCTGCCCCTGCATGAGTGTATCTTTACAGAAACACTAGGCACGGTACCAAATGAATTCCAAACATCTGTGGCTTAAGATAACAGGTTTATTGATTGTTCCCACAGCAGCGCCAAGCTGCGTTCTCGCCCTGCGGGCGGCTCTCCCTCCCGCACCCGGGGCTCCGGGCTCCTTCCATCCAGATACAAGAAGGAGACACACCACTCCCTAAGAGCCCCAACCCAGCAAAGGCACGCAGGTCTTCACGCACCTCCCCGCCAGATGCCATCATCAGCTCCCGCCAGCGACGAGAGTGGGCTGGGAGATGGAGCCCCATTCCCAGGACCACCCCAAACCGCAGAAAGCAGCATGGACTCGGGACTACAGCACCTGCGCCTCATTGAGCCGGCTTCACCTTATCCTTCAGGCGGCAGGTTCACGGTGGCTTCCCAGAGGAAGCCTGGCCTGCATCTCTAGGCACGGTGTCAGGGGTCCCTGCTTTGGATCCCAGCACCCTGTCCCTCTGTGTCACAGGATGCTGCAGTTGTCTGGTTTCTTGTTTGAAATAGCCCTGAAATGAGCCCTGGGAGGTTACATTCTGTGTTTACCTGTATGTCCTTAATGTCTGGTTTGTAAAGGGCACAATAAATTATTAGATGGGTGGATAGACAGATGAACAGACAGATGATTGGATGGATGGATGGATGTTGGACAGATTAATGGATGGATGATGGACAGATGGGTGGATGGATGGGTGGATGGACAGATGATGGACAGATTAATGAATGGATGATGGACAGATGGATGGATGGATGGATGGATGGATGAATGAATGGACAGACAGATGGATGATGGACAGATAGACAGATGGATGGAATGAAGAACAGATTTCCCCCATGTGAGCTTTGGCCTGCACACTGCCTTTTCTGCTTCTTGGTTCTCCAAGAGCTGGCAGTGGTCTGGAGAATTCCTGGCCATTGACTCTGGGGACAGCGTGGAGGCTGCTGAGCCCCAGCCAGGTCAAAGGCAACCCGGGAGCAGGACAGCACCTGACCCTGCCTTAGCCTGGAGCCTGCATGTCTCCTAGCCCCTGTCTCCCACTTCTGGAGCTCCTTCCACGGGCACAGGGAGGGCTCTGTGATCTCCCCTGAATTGCCCCCTGCCACCAACAACTCTCTCTCTGCAGGGCACCCCAGACTGAGTTACTCTGAGGCCCTGGTTGGGGGCTAAGTCCCGCAGTAGGGTGGGGCAGCAGCCTGGGAAAACCCATGGCTCCCAGACCAGGCCCCAGGAGGAAAGTGGAAGGCGGGTGTGGGGGAGACCCCGGGAGGCGGGATGGGGATGGTGTCCGTCATCTGCCTGCAGCAGAGTACAGGAGTGGACATGCAGGCATCCCCAAGGGCAGATGGAGGATGAGGTGAGGGACAGAGCTTCTCTGCAGGCTTCACACTCTACCTCAGGGCGTCCAGCATGTTTATTTATCTCCCTGCTGTCCTGGAGAGTTTGGTGTTTGAGTATCCTGTGAGTCTCAGCTGTGCCAGAGGAAGAATGTGTGTTCCTGTTGGTGCCAGAACATCCAGAGAGACAGCTATTAGGGAATCAAAGAGAAAATCACAAAAATTACTGCACGCCTAAGAGTGCCTATGATTTACTGAGCAGCTACTTTGCACTCTCCCAAGAACCTGCGAGGGAGGGACTATTGCTACCTTCTTTTTACAGCTGAAGAATCTGAGGCAGGAAGATTTAACCAGTTGCCCAAGGGCACCCCACTAGTATGTGGGAGGGCTGGGACTTCACCCCCAGCAGCTCCATCTCCCAGGCTCAGGTCTACCTGAGCATCTGAGCCTCCGGCCCTCACCCCCCAGGAGGAATTTCCTCCAAGGTAGGATCAGAAGTTCCGGGTTGCATTTCCTTGATGGGAGTGGTGTTTTCTTCTGAGATCTTCCCTGTCTCCCTCTCTTTAAAAAATTATCAAGGTCTAATTTACAGGTACTGAAATGCACAGATCTTCCAGTACAAGTCAATAATTCTTTAAAATTGTGCATGCTGGTGTGACCGCACTCGAGGTAATAAATAGAACATTTTCCACCGTCTCACGCCGTCTGCCAATCGATGTCCCAGCGTGAGAAGCTGCCAGTGTCACATTTCCTGTTCTTCAGGTTGACATCAGTGGAACGGCATGGTGCGCTGCCTCCCTCTTCTGCTCTTCTCCTTCCTCCCTCCCTCCCTCCCTCAGGTGGCTGTTTTCCTCTTCCCAGGGCCGTGGCTCATGCCGAGCTGCCGAGAATTGAGGGCACAGATGGCCGGTGCCTGCCCCACGCTGCCCAGGCCACTCATGCCTGGAGTCCATGGCAGACACCTCCGATCCATCGGCCTCACTACCCCACGGGCTCCAGAGTCCCCAGCGTGGGCTCTGTGATCCAGAGAACCCCGCTCCATTGATTGCGACTGGCAGGGAGTTGAAATCTGTTGGCTTTCTCAGAATTAAAACTGACACCTACCTGTTGGTGGCAGCTACGTTTTTTGAACGTTTTATTTTGAAGTAAAAACTTGCAGGAAGTCATAAATTAGGACACAGAGTTCTCGTGTCCAACTTCCCCCAACGCCAACGTCTTACAGAGCCGTAGTACATCATCCAGACCAGGAAACTGGCCTGGGGACAGTACCGTCAGCTAGACTGCCCGGCTGGCCTGGACTCCCCCAGGGTGTGCGATCTCCTTTTGGGGAGGGGCTGATGGCTGTATGAAGTGTCCTGAAGAAATTCCCGGTGCCACTTCCACAAGCGGGGGTCCATCCTGGTGTCTCCCCCACACACACCAGTGCCACCGCGCCCTGGTGACCCTAGTTAAAAGCTGCATTGTAAAGGAGCTCAAACCCAAGCAAAAGGAAGCAGCCACGATCGTGACCTTGGACAGGTGCCTTCAGGTCTTCCGTCCTCATTCTTTACTGGCAAAGTGGGGCTAATAATAACCGTCTTACACAAGGCCGAAAGGAGGGTTCCGGAAAGTTCTCAATAGGGATGTTCTTTGACCTACACAGCGCGACCGAGGTGTTAGTCTTGGTGTTTCTGAGGGGACCCCATAATGCCTCTCCTGTTCCCTAACTCATGAACCAACCGAGAGGCAAGACAAACATGTCGCTATGGTTACTGAGAAAGCCCAGGAGGGGAGACAGAGCTTATCCCCCTGCGACCTCGAGCTTCTGGATGCGGGACTGGAACTGGGCAGCACACCCACCTGGACACTGGGCAGCCCTGGCCTGTGTGGCTTGTCGCATCCTCCGTGGCTCAGCTGGAGAGGCCCAGATGGCTCCATGTCTGAACGGCTTTGGGGACAGAGTGGGTGCGGGAAGTGAAGAGGGATGACGGCTAACTTTTATAGGAATCTGGCGGTGATGGTGCTGTTAATGGAGATGGGGGCGATGGGTCAGAGCCGTTGCCAGGAAGGGAGAAACCCATGAGGGCCACCGGTGAGTGGGGCCTGTGATGAGGTGGACGTGTGCCCCCTCAGTCTCTGAACCCCGTGTCTGATGCCCAGGAACTGTGCCTTGGTGTCTAAGTGACCACAGACAAGTGGCAGTTTGAAGGTGGCCCTTGAAGCACGTGGTGACCTTCTGGCAGGTCAGCTGTCACGGGCTTTCACTCTGGCAGGTCCACGCTGTCCCCGCCCAATGCCCTCCCCTCAATGCCAGGACCTGTCCAGGACTGCAGTGCATCCCCATGGCTGGGGACACACGAAGAGAGCCCTGTGTGCCCTTGGGGAAGGTAGCACTGGGCCCGTGCAGTGGCCGGGATCTCAGAGCCCAGCGCCCAAGCCGGGGCCTCACCCTCCCGCAAGGCCCTTCCCACTCGCAACAACCCAGTCTTCCCAGGACTCCTGGTCCTAGCTGGTGCCCTCTCCCCACTGTGGGGACAGTGTGATGACAGCCCCCGCAGAACTTGGGAGGCACCACCTGTGCTCACAGGACATGGGGACCTCACATGCTCTCTGCCTGGCTCCCTGCAAACTGTCCCAAGGTCACCGCCCACCAGCTTTGCCCCAGATTGCAGAGAGACTGTGTTTGGGAAAATATTGTTCTCTCCCAGCTGGGCGCCCAGCAGGTGACAGAGGCCCGGCTGGCTGGGCGGGAGCCCTGCAGGGTGGGGGATCCAGGCAGGGAGCGACCAGTGGAAAAACACGTGGCCTGGGGCAGAGGCCCTCCCCAGGCGCAGGCATTTGGTGGGCAGCAAGTCTGACCTCGAGTGGCCAGGAGGGCGGCCTTCTGAGCGTCCCAGGAAGAACAACCCCAAGCAAACCACAGAACCACGTGCGGCAAGTGGGGGCTGAGGCAGCCGCCCAAGTTCAACAGGCACAGCCCCACCTCCCACCTGCCCCGGCCGCCCAGGCACCGCAGAGAAAGCTCAGCCGCTCCTCCTTGGCCCGGAACCAGGGAAGGACTCTTCACTATTTACGACGGTTCTTGGTGAATAAAGAAATCATCTGTTGAGAGTGCACTGCAGACGCCACGTGAAGGGCCACTTGTGCCTCAGCTCATGTCAGCCCCTGGTCCACTCGAGTGCTGCTCTTATCCCCACTCCAGGGACCTGGACCTGGAGGAGAAGTTAGGCAGATTACCTGAGGTCTCACAGCTAAGAGCAGGGAGGTGAAGGGAACCAGGCCCTGGAGGGTAAGGTCCCCACTGTACTGACTGGGCCCATTCAGGGTTCCTGGAGTCACCAGAGCAGGAATCCAGGCAAACCCACGGTCTCCTTTCTGTCCCTTGGTAGTGTATTTAGGTAGCGAGTAGGGAAGGTCGCTGGGTCACTCTTCCGTCATTACTACTGTCGTTGTCACGGTTGCTATGGTCACATTGTGATGCTGGGGTTGGAACCCGGGCCCCGCCACAGGCACGTCCATCCCCAGACCCTCATTATTATTCCTGTCCTACATTTTCTCAGCAACTCTTGAGCAATTTCTCCTCTGAATCAACTTCGCGGCCCTGCTATTACCTCCCCGGACTGACGTCCTGTTTGCTAATGATGTGAAGACTCGGCCTCTTCCCTGCGGGCCTGGGGCCTTCTTCCTAGAAACACACACGCGCGTCCCATTTAATCCAAATTTCCTTTCCCTGCCGTAAGTGTCCGGGATCCCTCCATTCTGCAATCTCAGTGCAGCTTGGGCAGCCAATTTCCTGGGGGTCTTTCAGCTTCGGTTGCTATTCCCAGCCAGATCCTCTTTCAAATAGCACCTTGGAATTATCCAGAATGGCCGACGGGTCCAGAATGAATTTGTACCTGACCCTGGCCTCCCCGTTCCCACCAGGACTGCTTGGTGGACCTTTCAAGGTGGAAAAACCAGACCGCAGGCAGATGGTCACCACGCCCGCCTTTCTTCTCAACACGGATCATTGGGACGTGTGAGTCTGGTCCTTGCGGCCACTTGGAGCGCCCTTTGCTGTGCAGGACTGGCCCCCGTCAGGGCGAGGTGAGAGCCTCATTTTGTAATTTCCCCAGTGCTTTGGCCTGTGCCACCTCCTAGTCACTTAGTCTCTTGGCAGCTTGTGTGCTGAACGCCTCAAGGGTTCCCGGTGACGTGACGTATGTGTCTCTGGCCTCCCCCAAGTGCACGCAGCAGCATGGACCAGGCAGTGGACAAGGGCCCCAACTAATTATCACAAGTACACACCCCTTTTGCAGAAAAGTCATATGATCACAACTAAACCCAGGGGAAGTGTAAGGAATGGCCGTCCCTGGTTTACAGGTGAGGGATCCAGGTCCCAAAGGGGAGGGACTCGCAGAGGTCCCATAGCCAGGAGGCGTCAGGGCTGAGGGCAAACCCTGTCCCGTGGTGAGATCTCCCAGGTCACTCGCCATGTGCGCCGTTCCTCCTGGCTCCTCCTGGGCCGGAAGGCCAGCTGGCCTCCAGGCAGTGCCAGCGTCCTTGTCAGGGCCCGCTCCAGCTGGCCGCGGGCCGAGGAGAGCGCTCTCTGGCTTTCCTCGACAGCCGGCCAGGGAAGAGGACTTTGCTGTTGGCAGGGCTCCCGTGGAGGTCACAGTCAGGCTGAAACCTGAACCCCCAGCTGTTGTCACCCAGGGGTCACCACCTGCCCCTGGGGTTCACTGTCACACAGTCTCACTTCCTACCTAGCAGGCTGTGCCTGAGGAGTAAGCTCTGGCCTCAGGATGTGACCTAATTCTGGGACACATGGCTTCAGGCCCGGCTGAAAACCAAGGCCAAGGCCAGGGCCAGGCCTTCTAAAGTGGGAATGAGGGGCTGTTGGTAACAAGGTCGTGGTCATCTGCACGGGCCCAGGGGCTGCACGGTGACTCAACCATGTGGTCGGACATAGAACCTTCCATGGCTCCCACTTGCTCCAGACCGACCCTGAAGCTCCGCCTTTGGGTTCCCCTCCACCTGCCGACCACCTTCAGGCTCCAGGCTGCGTGGTGCTGGTCCTGCTCTCCAAGTGCTCCTGGACTCGCTGCTGTGCGTCGCCCACTCTGACTCTCTGACAAGACCCGTGTCACTCTCGTCCCAACCCTCCCTGATCCCTGGACATGACAGAGTCCCTGTCCCCACCAGGTCTCGTGCCCACCCGAGCCGCGAGAGCTCCTGCTGCCTCTGAACTTGACCTCTTCTGCTGGGGAGGTGGGCGGAGCTCCGGGGCCTGGGCTTCTCAGTTGGTAAAGTGCTCAGTCGGCTGGCCGGGAGAGTCGAGGCCCAGGTCAGACTCACGGCAGCAGCTGACTGGCTGCCAGCACGCTGGGGGTATGTAAGTGTCACCCCACCTGACCCGGGGCTGGCGCTCCACTCCCGCCCAGGAGGGGAAGGGGACGGAGCTCCAGACCCTGTGCCTATGTGCGCGCATGCGTGCGCGGTGCTGTGGGCAGTGGCAGAGGGACGAGCTCCCAGCACTGATGCACGCGGCAGCTTCAGGTCACGCCTCACCTGCGTCCTTCTCTGACCACAGCGCTGAACTCCCCGTCTCCACTCTGCACTCCACGAGCGCGGGGTGGGCCCCCTGCGACCACCCACCCCAGGCACCTCCCCAGCTGGTGCACCTGTGGCTGATCCCCACTGGGGGCGCCCTCCCAGGGCCAGCTCCCAGGGCCATCACTCAGGCCTCAACTCCGATGTCCCTGGCTCTTGGGGACTCCTGCCCCGGCCACTCTCCCCAAAGGTGCTGCCACCCCAGAGCCTCCCTGGGGACCGTTCCCTGATTCCCTCCGTAGACATGTTGCCATGGGAAACAGGTCCATCAGGTCCATTCTCCCGGGCTCCCTCCGGCGGGCATGCAAGCCCCTGAGGCAGGGGTCCTGGCACCTGGGTGGGTTGGAGACCTTTGCAAGATCGGGACCCTCGGGGATCTGGCCCATGGTTAGATTCCACTGAATTCTGCTGAACAGGGTCGGCTGAGCGAGCACCTCTGACAGCGGGAGCGGCGACCCCCACCTGATCCCACACTTGGAGTGGAGGCTCCCAGCCCGGTGGCTCCTGGCCCTCGGGACAAGGTGTTCCCAAGGTGGGCTCTGCGGGACAGGCGTCGGCAGGTGACTCAGAGACCCCTCATCTAGTGCAGTTATGAGCCCAGGCCCAGAGCCAGGGCTGCCCGGGTCCAAACCCTGAGGCCACCGCCTGGCCTGCTTCTGTCTGCCTGTGCTTGGGGTGACAGTGGTGTCATCTCAGGTCCATTGTGAAGGTCCAGTGAGTCAGCGTGCGGTCACTGCCCGTCACTGCCCTCGATCTCTACAGCGGAAGATGAAATGTCAGCCAAAGTGTGGACAGGAGGTGACAGCAGCTGGAACTGAGGGTGACCCGGGCCTGGGTGTGACCTCTGCTGCTGGCCACCTCCGTGGCTGACCAGGACTCCTATTTGTCCCACTCCAGCTACAACCAGAAGGTATATAAAAGCCTCCGGGCCAGGCATGTGGCACACACTTGTCATCCCAACAGCGGGGGAGGCTGAGGCAGGAGGATCGCAAGTTCAAAGCCTCTGCGACTTAGAGAGGCTCAAAGCCACTCAGTGAGGCCCTGTCTCTAAATTAAAAAAAAAAAAAAAAAAAAGCAAAAAAACAAAAACAAACACCACCGTGGTTCCTCTGGGTGACGGTCACAGGCCTGCTGATCATCATGGCTGCACCATGAAGAGCTGAGCTTCCAGGCACGAGGATGCCATGTCCCCACTCAAGTTCATGACTTCATTTATTTCACAGCTCTTTAAAGGAGGCTGAAGCCCAGGAGTAGAGTCCAGGGGTGATGGCTGGAGGGCAGTGTGGCTTTGGAAGGCAGGAGAGAGGGCCTTACAAAGACCCCTGGCTTTGACCATCTGCTCCCCGCACCTCCCAGCCTGGCCACCAGGCTCACTCCGACTTCACCTGCTTCCTCCACTAGCTCCTCACCGCGGCGTGAGCCTTGAAGGTTCATCTGGGAAGAGCGGACCTCCAGGGAGGCTCGCTCACAAGCCCAGCCCGAGACTGCTACTCCCCTGGTTCACACTGGCCACCATCCCCATAGCACCAAGGCCAGTGGTGCTCGGTGGGTGCAGTAGGCAGGGACAACTGATTGGTTGCTGTAGATGGAACCTGGAGGCGAGGCTCTGGGCTCAGGGAGACCTGAGAGTTTCCACTCTTCATCACTGTGGCCAGGTTCGTGCTGTCTGCAGGACATTCCATTCATGAGCTCTTTGAATCCACACTACTGTACTGTGTGTGACCACTACCTTCTCTATTTTAGAGGAGAGGCTCAGAGAGGTAAAACATTTGCCTAAGATCACACAGCCAGAAAGTTTCATGTGTAGCCTCTGTCCTCTGCGTGGGATGTCTGCTGCTCTGAGAAGCAGAGACAGGTCCCCAGTCAGTGGCTGACTGGTGGGTACAAAGCTGGAATACCAATTCAACTTAGTATCTGACTCCTTCCTTCCTGTCTCTTCTCTTGACCCTGGACCTCCAGAATAGTGAACCAAAACAAACCTCTTTTATTTATAAACTCAGCATGCCTCAGGTGTTTTGTCATAGCAATACACAATGAACTAATACTAACATGTGCAGGGCACTGTGCTAAGTAAGCCCCCAAAATGCAGTCAAAATAGATTCCTCCTGGCCCTGCAGAGAGGGGGCAGACAGAGACAGCTACTAATCAAATAATGACCTAAATAAATAAAAATGGCATCAGCACTTGTAGGAGAGCTGTGTGGCCATGAGAAGGCGTCTGGGATTTGGTGGGGGCCCTGGAGCTGGGATTTGAGGATCACAGGATGCGTCTTGAAGAGCAGGGGAAGCTGCACCAGCTGCGGGAGGCTGTATAGAAGGGCCACCTGGGAAGGCCCTGGGAAAGGCTGGCATCAAGTCCCAGCATTGCCACTGACCAGCTACATAAATGTGACGGAACTTAGCACATTTTTTTTATGGTACTGGGGATTCATCCCAGGGGTGCTCTACCACTGAGTCACATCCCAGCAACATCCCTGCTTTTTTGTTGTTATTAGTTTTTATTTTGAGACATCTTGCTAAGTTGCTGAGGGCCTTGCTAAATGGCTGAGGCTGGCCTCAAATGTGCGATTCTCCTGCCCCGGCCTCCCGCGTTACTGGTATCACAGGTATGCACCCCCACTCCTGGCTCTCTTCAGACATTGAGCCTCCACTTCCCAGAAATGCAGGATTATAAGGAGACCTACTTCACAGCAGTGTCATGAAGATTTAATGAGATGAAGTAGAATTCAGCATGGGGCCGGGCCCCTGGTAACTGCTCTGATTCAGCACATTACCTCCTCCAAAGTGCGGACTATGAATAACCAAACCCATAAAAGCACTTTGCAGGAAGGTCCAGCACAGCATTGGCTGAGGGTGCATGGAAAGTTCTCTGGGTGCTTAGGGGAGCCTCATCCTCAGCTGCACATCAGACTCATCGAGGGCCCGGGAGACCCAGACCAATTACATAATCAGGGCCTCTGAAGGTGTGCCGGCCCCAGCAGCCCCCACACCACTCCAGTGCTCAGCCTGCCAGGAGCCTGTCTGAGAGGGGGCTTCATTAGTGTCTGGAGCAGCTGGGGGCATTCCCGGGGCAGGCGGTGGATGGGGCTGACCAGGACTGGGAAGATCTGGATACCCTGAAAAGATGGAGCGGGAACTCTGGGCTTGGGGCGGATGCTCACAGTCTTGGGATGACAGTGACCTGTGGCATTTGGGAAGTGGGGCGAGATGAAGATTTGTCCAGGGAGGAGGCCACTCAGCAGGGTGCATGGACACAGTGAGCCGAATCCCCTGTTGAGGACGCTGGCAGGGGGACAGTTCTGAGCAGCCTGTCCTCTGCCAGATTGCCTCGGAGGAGCAGGACGACAGGCACTGGCTTCTGGGTGTTAAGAAGGGTTCTGAGGCTGCATCTGAGGGGGATGGACAGCAGGGGCCCAGTGGGCAGGAGGGCAGCGTGTGTGAGGCAGTTCCCATCCTGGCTGAGGGCCGGCGGGCAGCAGGGCAGGGGTGGAGAGCTGCCGTAGACCGAATGTCTGTGTCCCCCAGATTCACAGAGCACTCACCCCCCAAAGTGAGGGATTTGGAGGGGTCCTTGGGACGGTGCTTTGGTCACGAGGGTGGGGGCCTCATGACTGGGTCGGTGCCCTTGTGAGAAGGGACACTGAGGAGATGGTCTCTCTCCGCCTTGCAAGGGTGCGGCTGGAAGGCCACCCTCGCGGCAACTCAGGACCAGGAATCGCCCTGCTCCCTGGATCTTGAACTTCCAGCTCCAGAACTACTGGAAATAAATTCCTTTTGTCCAAATCACCCACAAGTGGCATTTTGTTAGGTCGTGGGATTGTCCTTAGCTTTCTTCCAACATGCTTCCTTCCTCTGGGGTCCCTTCAACAAAGAGGGCCTTCCCCTAGGGGTGGGGGCAGGAGATAAAGCAAGGGGGGGGGGGATCAGGGAGGGGCTTGCGGACTCCGGGGATTCCTCCTTGTCTGAGTCCAAAGCCTTGGAGGGTGGGAGACCCTGTCACTGGAGGCTCAAGGGAACACTCAAGAGCAGCGGACTGGACTGCAGAGCGCCCGGTCTCCAAGAAGAGCAGGCGGGAGGCCCTGTCAGGGGTCCCCTTGCAGCACCCCAACAGGGAGGCTGAAGGTGGCCTGCTCCTGACACCACGGCGGGGACTGCAGAGGGCCCGTCTCTGCCGGGCAGGCCCAGATCGGGAAGTAGGACGCAGAGGGGAGGGCGGGAGCCAGCAGGCCCGGGGACCGAGGAACTGGACCGGACACCAGTTCTCCCGCTGTCACAGGCAGATGGCCCGCCAGTGACCCAAGGGCCTCTGAGTTTCCTTCCTCTACACCCGTCTTCCCCTCGGAAGCCTGGGCTGGTGTCCTGGAGCCTCCTGGAGGTTTCCTGAGAGACCAGAGCACGCCCGTCCCCTCTCTCCCTGCCACTGTGACAGGCACATCCGGGAACAGCCCGCTGTCCTCTGGTTTGCAGGAGAGAGAAATGCAGGCAGGGAGCGCCGCGCGGGCTCTGCTGGGGTCACGGTGACCTTGTGAGATCCGTCACTGCGGGCTCAGGCCTCCAGCCCCGGGGTCTCTGTGCCTGCAGGGCAGGGCCGCGGTGCGCCCTCGGGCGTGTGCGCAGGGGCGTCTCCCTCCGCAGGACACAGGCTTAGGGACCCTGTGCTTCCCACACTCCCTCAAGCCGGGTGGCTGAAGGACTGCGGGGGAGAGGTTGGTTTTCAGTCCATAACTTTTTATATCTTTAAATTTTGTACCATATGCATGAATTCACTTTCCAAAATGAAGCGACTCTGAGCCCAGACCTGTGGCCCTGAGCACGGTGATCAGCCTCCGGGTCCTCAGAGTCGTCTCCTATAAACCGCAGGGACGCCAGGAGCAGCGGCCAGGCGAGCCTTGTAAGAATTCAAGAGATATGCAGGCAAGTGGTCACCACCTCGCTGGTCACCCAGGGAGCCCTTAAGTTACCACAGGGACAAGGGGACAAGTAGGCCAATTATCACCCCAGGAGGCTGCAGACAAAGAGGCCGAGGCTCAGTTTAGTGACCAGGTCGAGGTCACACTGCTCAGAATTGAGGAAGAATGAGTCACCACTGCCCCAGTTGGAGGGTGGGCGAGGACCCAGGACAATAAATGCCCCAGGGGGCAGAGACTGCAAGGAGGGCTGGCACGGAGAGGAGGAGCCATGACCTCCCTTGTGGGGGGCACGACTTAAGAACAGACCCCTCACCACTGAGAAGGCCAGACCTGAGAGCCTTCCTTAGCCAGCCCCACACCAACCCAACATGGCTACTGGAGGGCAGCCGAGCTGGGCGTGCCGGGGGCAAAACCACAAGGACAACTGAGGCACGCGTAGGTCAGAAAAGACCGTTTGGGGGCGGTATTTTGATGACACAAAAGAACTGTTTTGATTATATGTTTCTGAGTCATTTTTGTCATATATCAGGGCCATAGTCAGGAAAGCGGGAAGGCCCCACTGTACCGTCACCACATGCAGCTTCAGGAGGCCAAAGGACAACGTTAGAGGCAACATACGGGGCTGGGGTGTAGCTCAGTTGGTAGACTGCTTGCCTCGCGTGGGCAAGACCTTGGGTTCAATCCCCAGCACACCCCCCCCCCGCCTCCCCAAAAGGCTAGCATACAATGGAGTCAGGCCAGAACAAGATGGTGTTACTTTGGTTCTTTTCCATTTCACCCGGAAGCGGGAGGGCACCAAGGAGAAGCAGCGAGGGGCTGCTCTGGACCCTGGGTGTACCTATAGCACCGCAGCTGGGAGGCACAGCTGGGCAGAGGATCAGAGTCACTACGAGTCAGAAGCTGAGGGTGAAAGGAAGTAGCAGAAAAGAAAGAGAACTGGGGTGGGGGGCGCTGAGCCGCCCACGGGTGGGCCTGGAAGGAGCAATGGAGGAGGAGACCCACATGGGAGCCCAGCAGAGGGAGGCTGTGCCAGGACAAAAGACAAAAGTGAACAAACGTTCTCAGCCCTGACCCGCTTGTGTCCATCTCCAGCCACCTGATGAGAGGAGGTGCCGCCCTCGCATCGGAGTGCGCCTTCCCACTCATGCGCGCATACAGGTTCCGACACACCTGTGCGCCCTCACAGGCTCGGACTGGCAGACGCACGCCCAGCCCAGGTCGGCCTCTCCTGGCATTCAATTGGTGTCATGATTTGGCACCGATCACACTGAAGCCAATTCAGGGCCTCACCAACCCATGGAGAGATTAAGTGGGCAGAGAAGCCCAGAACCAATGTTCCCGCCTGCGGAGCTGTCCCTTACCACCCAGACACCACAGCGCCCTCCTCCAGGCCGCACCCCATCGCGGAGCACCTTCTGACCGACTCACTTAATAACTGGCTTATTTATTGTCTGCCTCACTCCTCCCAAGGGAATGTCCCGCGAGGGGTGGCATTTGTCCCTTTGGTTGGCTGATTAGCCTCCGTGCCTAGCACTATGCCTGGTCCACGGTAGACACTTGGAGACTCACCCCGCTCTGGGTGGGCAGGGACCACTTGCCGACCACCTCTCATGCATGTTTTAATTGTCACGACCCCACCCTGTTTTCCCCATGTGACAGACAAGGACGCTGAGGGAATCCCATAACTCAGGACACCAATGCCACCCTCTTTCCGACCCGGTTCAACAGAACCTTGAAAAACATGAGGGTGTGCTTCGGAGCCCCTCGGAAGCAGGAAGTGAAGTGCCGCGGGCTTCCTTCTCCCCACCCAACTCGGGCTCTGTGGGCCTGGGGTCACTGGCTTCCAGCTCAGGTCCCTATTCCTTGGCATCGCCCGTTGGCAGCTAGAGGCTGCGGCCCCCTGGCAGGTTCCAGCTCTGCAGCCTGGCTCAGGGGCCTTCTTGCCATTGCCCGGTGACCCCTGCCCTCCCTGCAGCACAGGGGCTTGTGAGAGGCTCCTGCCAGGTGGAGCGCAGCTTCTGACACATATCAGTAGTCGTGTTAGTCAGCACGGTGGCAGGAAGCGGTGGCCGCTCCGCTCCCAGCTCAGCTGAAGCGAATCTATCACAGGGCATTCACGGAAGTGGCGCCTTCGGCCCCGCTGCTGCTGTAGAAAATATCTCACATTTCAGGGCTCAAAACAACCCATTCCCCAGGTTCAGGGGCAAAGGGGCTGAAATGGAGGCGTTGGCAGGGCAGGCTCCTCCTGGAGGCTTCGGGGGAGCGTCCCATCCTGGCCCATCCCCTGCTGGAGGCTGCCCGCTTTCCTGGGCTCCTGGCATGTTGCTCCAGCCTCTGCTCCCATCCTCGAATGACCTCTACCTCCCTGCCTCCCTGGGGATCGTCCAGGGCACTCCTATCTCAGGAGCCTCAGTTAAATCACGTCTGCAGTGCCCCTTTCGCTGAATAAGGGGACACATTCACTGACCTGGGGGTTAGGGCAGGGACATCTCGATGGGCCCGTTCAGCTACCCTGTGTGGAAAGGGATGCAGAGAGTCAGGGTCCCAGGGGGAACCTGCCATGATCTGAACACGCCCCTCAGAAGGCCATTTTGGAAGCGTAACCCCCAAATGGACATGGTGGTGGTTTTGGAAAGTAGCATCCTCAGGCGGTCCTGAGGGTGGGGCCTCACGTTGGCAGGAATGGCTTTGAGAGGAGGAGAAGCCAGTTGCCATGGTGCTCCGGAGGCTGAGGCAGGAGAATTTCGGGTTGGAGGACAAGCGTGGCGAGAGACCCTAGCTAGCCAGCTCCCCTCCACAGCATGATGCAGCAGGAAGACCCTCCGCAGATGGTGAGCAGATGTGGCACCATGCTGCTGGACTTCCCGGCCTCCAGAACCGTGAGCTCAATAAACCTCTATTCTTCATAAATTAACCAGTCTGTGGTGTTCAGTTATAGCAACAGAAAATGGAAACTGTAATGACCCTTAGGTCTGAAGGGTCAAGGACGGGGTGGGGCCGCTAGTCTTCTCTCTCCTCCTGGCAGCGTAGCCTCCTATTGATTGGACTCCCCCCCCCCCCCAGCTCAGAGGGCAGGGGACCACAGACCCCAGGGTGCACCTGAGGCCAGGTCTTCCGGAGGGACCTGGGGCTGCCTGCCTTATCCTATGTCCCCCTCCAGGAAGGGCAGGCCCTCCCCGCTTTGTGTCCCAGGGCTCAGGAAGGAGTGTCTGCTCCCTCCAGGCCAAGCTGCCAGGATTTGGGGCACAGGAGCTGCTGGGGAAATTCAAAGCAAGCAGCCAGAGGCGCTTCAAAGTCCATTTCTGGAACAAAGGATGAGGAGGAAGAAGAAAGGCTGGCCCACAGGCGGCTGGCTGGGCAGCCCCAGCTCCCAGCAAGGAGAGCTGAGCGAGAGGCAGTGGAGCCAGGCTGGCCCCAGACCTCCCCGAGCCCTGCCCAGGCCCCTCAGCAAATCTGGGAGGAAGTTGGAGGCTGGGTGGGAGGGCCAGGAGCCTAGAACTGGAGATCCAGAGACCGAGGCCCGTCCCGTCCTGCTGTTGACTTGCCTATGAACCTGAGCAGGGAATGGCCGTTCCCTGTGCACCTCAGTGACCTCGTCTGTGAAATGGGAAGTCACCCCGTGGGGCAGTCCGGCTCTTCAGAAGGGGACTCCTGTGCAGGGCAGTGCTCTGGGTCCTGCAGGGAGCAAAGCAGGGAGGGGCAGTGGGGAGAAGGCGAGATGCTGGTCCAGCTGCCGCCCCGTCTCTGTGGACCCCAGGAGCCCTGGGGGACGAGGCTGGGCTCAGGTCCTCGGGGGTCCAGCCAACAGAGGCAAGAGGTTAGGGGTGAGGAAGGGCCGTGAACCAGGACTGCAGGCAGCCCCTGAAGCTGGAAAAAGGAAGGAAACAGACACCCTCACGGAAGCTTCCAGAAGCAACTGGCACCTTGATTTTAGCATCTGACTCCAGGACTGTGGGGAACATGCTGTGTAGTTTCAATCCAGGAAGCAGGTGCTGATGGGTTACCATGACGACAGGAAACTACCATGCCTGTGGAGGCTGTCCCTGTCCCAGGCCCTGTGGACACCAGCACCCCCGCTCCTGGCTGGTGAGTGCCCGCGGCCTCCAGGCACAGGGGGACTGTCCAGCCTGTACCTGCTCCTGGATGCCCTGTCCCCCGGCTTCTGTGACTCAGCCATGGGAGTTCCTTTGACCTTGGGTGCAGAGAGACTGGAATCCCTTTGACCTTGGGTGCAGAGAGATGGATACAACACTAATGGCCTGGCCTTGGGTCCCAGCAACACAGGGGTGTGATCTCAGAGATTGTGGGATCTAGGCACGCAGACCCCTGCCCACCCCGACCCTCTCCCTACCCTGGGTTGCCTCCTCCCTCCCCGCAATCCCCATCCTCTTCCGGGCTCTCCTGCGGGGCCAGCCGAGCAGGCTGCACCCGGAGCCCCAGTTCCGCCCACGGTGTGCGGGAAGCCGACTCCACCTTGCGGGAAGCCCAGGCTCTGAGCACCGCAGAGCCCTCACCTGTCTGCCTCGGCTGGTGTGGGAGGGCGGCTGGGCACAGGAGCAGGGCTCCGCAGGAGAGGGGACCCTGCTAGTTCCTGCCCTCTCGCCCTGCCTGGGTCCCCGTAATGGGGCAGGGCATGGGGGCTGGGGGCCTGGGCAGATCCTGGGCCCTGAAGTGCGGATGCTGCAGCTACCACCACGGAGGCCACAAGGGCGACGGAGATCCACCAGGCTTCCATGGACCCTCGGTCAAATTCTGGTGAAGGACGTCTCCTCCCCATTGTCGGGGACAGTCTCGCCCACCTCATGAGGTGTGGCCAGGTCAGAGCCTGGTACAAAGTGGGGGCTCCCTTCCTGCTCAGCCGATCTCTCCAAGCCTCAGTTTCTTCATCTGTAAAGTGGGGATAATAATATGCACCCGGCAGTCAGCAGGAAGAAACCGGGTGCTGCCAGAGGCTGCGGTGGGGTCAGGGTCCCCGTCCTGGGTGACCTGGGACGGCCACTTGACCTCTCGGTGCCGCCTTCCCTCCTGCTTTGTGAGCCACGTGAGAGAGGCAGTGGAGCTGCCTGAGTGACTTCAGCACAGAGTAAGCGCCATGTCATCAGGCGTGTGAAGACCTGCTGCACCCGGCACACAGTAGGCGCTCAGCAAACAACGGCTGTTTCTTCATTGGGGCTCCCCAGCCCCTGTTGTGAGGAGGTCACCTCTACACTCACCTCAGCCTGTGGCGTCTGTCCCCAAACTGTCCCCCAGCCTGGGCCGGTTGCCGTGCTCTCAGGGGGTGGGTGGATCTGGGAGGAGCGGCGTCCACACAGCCCTCACCTTCTGGGGCCATCTCCCAGCACTCGCCCCACACGTGCCCCTTCCATTCTCCTCTCCCCACCTGGGGTGGTCCTTCCCCGGTGGGCTCCATCCCCACCTGCCACCAGCTAAGTGACAGGGACTCTCAGGAGCTAGGGCTGTTGCTACAGGGGCCTGCTCTCCTTCCCGAGGCCCCCAGGCACCCTGCGGCTGGGAACGGGACCCCAGGGGCTTGCCTGTCTCTGCCCCTGAGTCCCCAGGGTGTCCTGTGTCATCCTTGGGGCCCCCCTGCCCAGATGAAAGCAGGCAGCTTCCAGAGCCCAGGGGAGGCCTCGGGACAGGGCCCCGCAGCCCGGGGCTCCCCCATTTCCTTCTTTGGCCCACTCGGGGCTGCACCCACAGGCTTCACCTCCTGCGCCCTTCGCCCTTGGCATCAAACACCCGCAGGGAGCGAGCAGCCCACAGCAGCAGCTGCCCTCGCCTCGGGACACCAGGGCTGGCCGTCTCCCCCGGCCAGGAGCCCCTCCTGGCTCCTGCTATACCAGGTCCCCCTGGGCTGGTGGGCCCATCTTCTTTTGCAGGCAAACCCCACACTGGCTGGGCGAAGGTGGAGGTCTCCACCCAAGCCGCCTCCTTGGTTAGAGGAAGCCGTCTGAGAAAACGAAGGGATCCAGGGTGCTCACCCAGCCAGGCATCGGGGCTCCTGGAAGTGAGGTGGACCAGCCCTGGCTCTGCAGAGAAGCCACATGGTCCCCACACCTTGGGAAGTGGGGACTGGGGGCTCTGCACCCAGGTCAAGGCGCAGTGCCGGGGAGACCCCGACCCAGGCTGCTGGCGGCTCTGTGCTGAAGCTTCCCAAGGCCACTGCCAGAGGCAGCAACTGACTGAGCCTGGACCCCAACCTCCTGGACCTCCAGTCTCCTCTGATGATGGCATGGCCCACCTTCCTCTTTCTCCAAGTGTCTCCCAGCCTCCCTTTCTCACTTGCTTCAATCTCCTCTCTCCTAGACAGACAGACAGACACACACACACACACACACACACTCCGCATCCCCCCATGGGGCAGCCATTTAGCCTCTCCTTTTGTCACCTGAATCCCCCACCCTCACTGCCTCCCTCACTGCCATCACCCCTCCCCCGCCCCAGAACCCTGCTAGGTGCGGTCCCTGCAGGGGATTCCGGAGGTCACTATGTTCTCAATCTCCTTCTAAATGAAAAGGCACTTGGCTTTGTGGAGCCTGAGAAGCTCATGCATTTTAAAGCTTCATCCCATGGCTCTCGAGGCATCTCCACCAATGACATTAAATGAGATGCTTGGTGCCCCACGCTGCTCTCCGATCGCCCCTCAGATGGCCCAGGGGAGGTCCCACAGTCCTCAGCGGTCCAGTTGGACACTTGGTGGTGGTGGTCACGGGGGGGTGTTTGCAAAGCCTCCCCCAAGGCCGAGGTGGAAAACGGGGACCTCCAGTCGCCCCTGTTGTCCATCTCTCCCTTGGGGCCTCACTGCTGTGCCCTGCTGCATCACCATGCTGGCCAGGAGGTCACTGTGACCATCAGGGCCTCTGGCTTGGACTGGACCTCCCTCCATGGGTGCCCCCAACTAAGCTGAGCCTGGCTGTCATTTCCAAAAGCGTTTTGCACAAAGATCGCGGTGGAAGCCTGGTGACGTGCCTGCAGGCCGCACGCCCCTGGGTACTTCTTAAGGCCCATTGGACCCAGGAGGCCTGTGGAGGGAGACAGCCAACTCGCAGGCCTCTGGATCTCCCCGGGAGGACAGTCAGCCCACCTGCCTGCCTAGCCCGTCCCCCATGCACGCAGCATCCTTCTGGATGCTCTCTGTGAATGGAGGGTTGCCTGCGGTCCCTGGGCTTTGAGCCCATCAGGGAAGGAATTGGCCACATCCTGAATCCCATGTGTTCATCCACTGGCCCCCACAGCTGCCTGGTGAACCAGGCTGAGTCAGGTCAGGGGGTCTCAGCTGGATACAACCGCTGCGTTTACGGAACCACTGTCAGTGGGTGTGGGGGGGTAGTCCCTGTCACACATGTGACGTCACCCACCCAAATGACAGCAAAAGGCTAGGTGCCATGGTTCTCCCATTTTACAGATGAAGCTCAGAGAGGGCCAGTGAATTGTCCAAGATCACCCAGCTGGTGGAGCGAGTGAAAAAGAGCTTCCTCCCATACGGCCGCGCCGTCTTGAGGAGCCAGTGAGCCACACGGCCGGCGCCCTGAGGGCTTCACCGGCACCACAAGGGACCCAAGCTTTACAAGGGCTTGAGGTCCTCGAGGCAGAAGCATGGGGCTCCGGGTGGCCCAGAGTCCGGTCTGGACATGGTTCCTTCTCTTGACTCGGCAGAGGCAGGGATTTGGGATGCTGGGGTTCTGGCGATCCTCGGCCAGGTACCCTGCCCTCACTCCTCCACCAGCCGCCTGCCCCACCTGGGCCTCGCTCTAGCCCAGCCCCCAAGGTGGACAGCACTCCTTCCAGCCTCCAAGTTGCTATGGACAGTACCTCTCCAGCCTCTGGCAAGATCCTGCCGTCTTCTCGGAAAGGATGGACCAGCACCATTTCCAGTGCAAGGTCCCCAGGGCTTACATCCCAGCCCTGCCATGGGCGAACTGTGTGACCTCAGAGATGTTAACTCACCTCTCTGAGCAGCAGTAGTAAGATGCGACCAACAGTAGTGCTCTACCCGAGGGGTTCCTGCAAGGCTTTCTTCACTCTCCTTCCTAGCTTTTACTTTCATTGGTATTGAAATGAAATTATGTCATGTGCACTGTATAAGCCTCACCATGACCCGAGGAAGGAGGCTGTTACTATCTTGTTTCACAAATGAGAACCCAGAAGCACAGAGAGATCAAGTAACTTGCCCAAGGTCACACAGCTAGTAAGAGGCAGAGGCAGGGTTCAGGCCCAGACAGCTTGACTCCGGAGTCCGTGCTCTGAACTTGCCACTCTACAGTGAGATGACGGCGTAAAGCACATTAGCCTGAAACTCAATAAAGGGAAAATGCACTGCCCCTGGTGCCTGCAGCCGCCAGGTGACCTTAGGCAGGTCATCTTACTTCTCAGGCAGACGTGAGGTGAGACTTCAATGGAATACTGTGGAATCATGGGTGTGCAGTGTCCATCACCGACCCTGGCCCAGGGAGGGCAGGGCTCTTGCTGGTCCTCCTGACAAGTGACAGGCAGGGAGGGGGGAAACTGATGTTAGTCCCACCCGTGAGGCTGAGGAGCCACCGGCCTTGGGGGTCCCGGGTGAAGCAGCAGGTGACAGCAGAGCAGGACGGGCCAGGCCTGAGGGGGGGAGGCGGCACCTGGGAGTGTGGCCAGCGCAGGGGGAGAGGGACACTACTCTCCTGTGGCCGCCGGGCATCCAGTGCTCACACTGACCCTCAGAAAGCAAGTCTCAGGGAGGGGACGCAATGACCAAGGCCGCACCTCCAGGTAGGGGTGCCGGGGCTTTGCCTCCAGGACCCTCTGTGGTTAGTCCTTGGCCACATGCCCTTCAGCTGATGAAAGGCCAGCCCCGGGGTCAAGGTCCAGGTCAGGAGCCACTACTTCCTAAGGGGCCCCACAGAGGGGACCCAACTAGGCCGTTGGTCCAGGGGGCCTGAGCTGGCCAGGGACAGCAGCAGGCAGGCAGGGGTGGCCAGGGGCTGCAGGGGTCGGGCTCAGCTCTGGAAGGTTCTAGGTCTGGCCCAGGTGCAGGGAAGGTCCCCCAGACCTGGAGACGGTCAGCGTGCTGCCCGCCTCTGCCCACCCTCAGGAGATGCCATGCACCCGACCTCAGAGCCACAGGCCGGGGGCTCTGATTGGGGGTCGCAAGCCCTTTCCAGGGGGCTGCCTGCTGCCTTCAGAGGCAGGAGGGCACTTCCTGGGGCTCCTCGTGGAGAACCAGGCTCCTGTGAGCTCAGGAGGCTGGAGAGGCCGCCCAGGGCCAGTGTCCCAAGAGGCACAGCTTCCCCAGGGGACAGGACAGTGGTGACAAGCAGGGAGCTTACTCCTGGCCCAGCCAGAGGCCAGGAGCCACCCGGGAGGTCACCATGGTGAGGTCTGGCCTCTGTGTTGCCATGGGGATGACCAGGATGCCACCAGGCCACCCAGTGAGTGGCACCTGTGGGGGGCAGAGCAAAGGACAGGGACTGCTGTTGACCAGGACCCCACCCCGCTCCCCCTGCTGCTGTTGAGTGTCCCCAAATGGGTGTGGCCAGCTCTCGGTCAAAAGAGCCAGACCAGTGCTTGTGGGGTGTCTGTGCTCAGGGTGAGGGACAGAGGCGTCCCCTCACTTCCTGTCTCCCTGGTGGGCTGGGCAGCTGAGGGCTGATCACTGTGCTCTTGCTGGGGCCAGACTGACATTCACAGCAACCTGGTCCCCATAGCAACCAGCTGTGATGTCACCAGGAACCCAGGGACACTGAGCTGGAGCAGAGGAAGCAGGAAGGCAGGGCAAGGAGCAAAGAGCCTGGCCACCTCCCCTGGCGCCCAGGGAGGTGGCCCAAGGAGGCCAGTGGGCCTCTGCTTGGACACACCAGGCCTGCTGCAAGCGTCCCCGAGGGCAGGGTCCCCCGGGACCCTCCTTCTCCCCTTCCTTCCCTTCCTCCTGATGCTGTAAAACACTGGACCTCGAGGTCCTCGAGACGTCCCCAGCGGGAACGGGACCACAGAAGCCACTCTTGACAGGTGTCTACCAGGTGCCAGCTGCTGCCAGGTGCTCCACCGTGGATCCCGTTCACTCCCGAACTGCCTGCACAGCTCTCCTGGCACTGGTGCCACCCGGGATAAGCAGAGAGAAAGGAAGCCGCACAGAAGGGCGGCGGCGGCGCCTGGATCGGCGCCTGCTTTCCTCCCTGCTTGAGAAACGCACCAGATTCCCGGGCGCTGCTTCCGAGCGGCTGCACCTCTATTTCCAGCCGAGCAAGCAAACGGTGCCAGACCGGCTCCAACTCGCTCGCATCCCAGCGCCTTGCCGCCTGTCAGCAGGAGGAGGTCTCCATTTGCTGGGGGATGTCCGCAGTGCCCCAGCCAGGCTGCTGCCAGGCCTGCCCTCTCCCCAAGGTCCTCCCCCCGCCCCCGCCACTGTTATGGTTTCCACTGGGCCGACCTCAGCCGGCAGCCCTGGAAGCCAACGACAAAAGCCCGTACCAGTCCATCACCTGGACAACAGCCCAAGGACACCCCTATACCCTGCTCGGAAGGTCCCCGCAGCACAGAGCCCCAGTCACCCCTGGTCCCCGCAGCACAGAGCCCCAGTCACCCCTGGCAGGACCTGAAGACACATCTTGGCTTCTTCGGCTTTCCTTTGTCCCGCTATGCCAGCCCCCACTTCTGCTCCCTGGGTCACCGTGCATCTGGACTGGCACAGAGCGGCCCTGAGGGCACCACCACTCAGTGGCATTCGGGAACTGGACCCTGGAGAGATGCAGCAGGACCTCACCACGGTGGGCTGGTGACAGTCTCTGGCATACTGAGCAGCAGTCATTAAGACTGTCACCTGTGTGGCCAGACGCCTGCGGCTGCACAGGGGAGGACTGGCATTTAGACAATACAGAGTCGTGGTGCTCATGAGGCCGGGTGACCTGGCTGCTGCTATCAGCTTTCTTTTTTCAAAGAAAGAAAATAACAGGCGCCAGAGAACCCACGGCTGACTGGGCCTGTGAGGGTCCACATCCTCATGGTGCCATTTAAAGACCCCTCCACTGCAGCCCAAGGGTCCGTGGAATTGAAAGTTAGATTCAAGGTGGGACTGGAGGGGTGACAGGTTTTAGAGGAGATCAGAGGCATGGTCTAGACTGATCTGCTAAGCCAAAGTCAGGGAGAGCCCTGCTGGGGCCAGGGGGACCCAGAGACGGGAGAAGGGGACTCTGAATAGCTGATTCTGAGAACCTTGGGGCCCCCAACTCCTTTGAGACTTTGAGCACCAAACCCCACAACTCAGTAGAAGCACTACTGGCCGGTCAGGGTGGGGGACCAAGATGGGGCTTCCCCAGGGAAGATTCCCATGTCCCCCACCCCCACCATCTCTGATTGGCTCCGGGCACCACTGAGAAGCCTCATCACTCACAGCAATGTGGCAGCAAAGCATGGTGAGGACATTTGTCTCACGTCCAGTGAGTGCAGAAGGCATGGAGCCTGGTGCAGAAGAGCAGGTCGGAGAGCCCAGGGGCCAGCTCCTCCGGGCCCAGGCAGAGTGTTACCTGGTCCACCTCCTGGGTGGTCAGGATGCTGGATCCAAAAGGCAGGATCAGAGCCTGGACAGGCAATCCAAGCACCAGGCACCGGGGGACTCGAGGCTGCAGCCAGGAAATAGCTCTTACCTATTTCCAAAGCTCTCAGCGCAGGAGGGAAGACAGATGCCCATCCACCAACTCCTACAGCAATAAAGCTGCTTTTTGAGATCCTGCTAAGTGCGAGGCTCCGTGCTGAGTGCCCAGATACACAATATCTCAAGATCCTTAAAACAGTCCTGCAAGAGACAGATTTTCTCCCCCTTTACAAATGGAAACAGGTGGCCAGCTGGGATGCGCCCAGGCTATCTCCCTCTGCCCCCAGCCGGCTTGCTTATTTTGAGATCAAGACAGTCTCAGCAGGAGGTCCAAGACACACAGGAGAGAAAGACTCCGTTGTCCTGATGGGAAGGTCTGGGAAAGCCTCCCAGAGGGGCGACAAGGTCCTCTATTTTAAAAGCAGAATAAATGACAAGTATGGCTGGGCTGTTACTCAGCACCCAACCTGGGACCCAGGGTTCCAACCTGGGATCAAGGTTCCAGACATGGTTCAAGCAAGCACAGCTCTTGCTTACGCTGGACCTGGCCAGCTCTCCAGGTCGCAGGGCCAGCCCTGCCAGGGATCCTGCAGGCCAGGGGTTTTCAGGCCCGCATGGAGGTGGGGTTGTTCTGGTTGGCATTCCGAGTCTGGAGTCAGAGAAACCCACGCCAGCTGGGTTTGGCAAAAACAGGGGACTTATTGACGAGCCCCCAGGGCTGTCCACAGGCCTCCCGGGCTGGCAGGAAGGGCCGCGTCTGGGCGGCAAATACTCGCACGCTCACCCTCGCCTCGGCCAAGAGCCACTTTCCATTCCCCAGGGACGTGGCTGCCCACCCGCCTCCACGTGACCAGCCACTGGTGACCTGCGCTCTGCCCTTCCCGCCCCTTCCCTTCCCAAAGTCATTAGGAAGAGAGGACTGATTGGCCCAGGTGGGGTCACGTGTCAAACCGGAGTCCAATCGTTCACGGCTAGGGCGGGGCCTGTGGGGTGGGGCGGGGCCTGCGGTAGAACCCCGCCCCCTTCTGGGAGCCGCTGTAGATACCGGGTCTACAGCTCAGGCCCCGCCAAAGTCTGCAATGGGGCGGGTGACCAGCTGCGTGCGCACGCCCTCCACCTTCTCCCCGCTCCAGCCAGACTCCTGCGAAGAACTGCAAAGTTTTTAAAAATGTTCTCATGACCAGGTCTTGAGAAATCTCTAGGTAAAGCCTTTCCCTGCCACGGAGTGAGAGATGTTAGTTTCCTCCTGGTGATCACTGTTGGTGTCATCGTTGATGACGGTTCCCCATCTTCCAGGCACGAGGCAAAGCCCTTGGCGCGTCTTCACAACACTGAATCAGACACCATCATTCCCCTCTCTCCACAGGCTGGGGGACACCACCGGCAGATGAATCAACCCACCTACGTCGCCCTGGAGGGTAGAGCTGGTCGGGAGGTCCCAGAACCATCGCTAAGCTCTGCCTCCGAGGCTGCAGGGACACAGAGCTGCGGGTAGTGGGCTTCTTCCCTGGGGAGGTTCTGCTCAGTCCTCAGGCCTCTCCCAAAGCAAGGAGGTCACAAGGGAAAGAGCTCAGGCAGGGCTTGATCAGGGAGGACTGTATCCTGGAGAGTTGCGCCTGAGACTTAAAGGATCAGGAAGAAAGGGAAGGTCTGTATGTGCCCCCGGGGGGTGCCCAGCTTGCCTGCAGCCTGAGAGTCATGGGCAATGTTTGGGTGGACCTCATTTCTTCTGTACCCTGGAACCAGCACACAGCAGAGCTCACATGGCTGTTCCCAGCATTCATTAAATTGAATTGACTTGGAATAGCAGGAAAAGTTGACCCAGAGTGGGAGTGAGGTTTCAGTTGCAACCTATGCGACCAAGTCCTCCCAAGGATCTGTGTGTGTGTCTGTAGGTGCAGTTTCCCTTCAGGTGGGTCTTCACAAGTCAGTCACATCCACAGGGGTCACTCTTCCTCATTCCCTGCCGAAGGAGCCGAAAGCACAGAGAGGTGAAGCAAGTTCCCAGGTCACACAGCAAATGGAGACTCATACTATATATTCTTTACTTCAAATCCAGGGATTCCAGGAGGAGAGGATTTGGATGTCACCTGGGAACAGGTTTCCAGTGTCTGTAAGAAAACATGCAATGAGAAAGCACTGACATTTAACGGCAACAGGAAGTATTTTGGAACTCCAGGGACCTGGCTTTGAATTCGGGCTTTCCCAGATGACCTTGGGCAAGTCACTTATCTTCTCTGTGAGGACAAGGATCCTGTTTGTTGAAAAGGCTATCTATTTTATCAGGGATGAAAGGAGTCGATCAATACATTTTACAATTGTAGTAAGTGCTCAATAAAAGTTAATTATTGTTCGTTACCATCACGAGTCAGTCTGTGAGTCTTGGTTTTCTCAGCTGCAAAATGTGGCTGAGGACCCTTCCTGAAGAGGGCTGTCAGGAAAATAAATGGGACAACGTGCTGAGACCCATCCTGGTGTCTGGCCTAACACGTGCTGGCTCCTTTCCGGACCCCTCCCTCTGTCTGTTACGCTTCTTCAGCACAGTTATCTGAGACAAGTGCTGCTTTTCTTAGACACCCCAGTCTAAGAAAGGCACACTTGTGAACTAGAACGAGCAGGTGTGAGCTGAGGGGCGGAGGCACCTTCCCTCCTGCCTGGGCTTTGAGCCTCAGAAGGCTCCGGGTGAAACTGCTGCATGCAGGTGGGGAGGGGGTGTCCTGAACCAGGGATCCTGCCGCATCCAGTGGCCACGATGGGCCTTGGGGGCTGGGTGCAGGGACAGGGCAGGGGCAGCCAGGCCTGGCAACAGATCTGGGCAACGGGCACGTCCTTCCGCTTGGGTTGATGGGGGAAGGCAGCAAGTGCCGGGACGCAGGGCAGAGACGACATTCTTCTCCCAAAGACGGAGCGTGGCCCTGAGCCCTTCACAGAAAAACAAGCCGCAAATTAATGAGCACTTATTATGTTCCAGGCCCTGCGCCAGGCGGTGCATGGATCCCAGCTGTGCTGTCTGCACAGCCTTGGGTGAATTATTAATGTCTCCAGGCCTCAGTCTCCTGTCTGTGAAAGGGACGGTGTTGGCCTCAGCCTCCGAGGGTTGCCAGAGGGGGACATGTTCCACCAGCAGTCTTGGCGCGTGCCCGCTAGATGCTGGGATGATTTGAAGACGTTCACCGATTTAATTCCTTCCTCACCTCGCTTTCTGATTTTGGATGAGAAAATGAAAATGTAGAGGTTGGATTAGCGAGGCCTAAGTGCTGACTGGCCGGCCTGGACAGATGCACGTGGGGAATGCGTGACGGCCTGGGTTCCTGTGGAGGGTGATCTGTGGGTCTGGGATGGGCCCGGTGACATTGGGTATTGGCAGCTTCTGCAGCGTCCCAAAGGACTGGGAGTGGGGCCCTCCGTGGGTTAGGGGATTGGCTAAGGCCTCCCAGCCAGCATGGGGCAGGGGTATCGCACCCTAAGCCATCTTAGATCTGTTGGATCGAGTGCTTCCCTGATGGCTGCTCAGCAGCTTCCCAGGACGGGGTCCCTGGCCTGGCCCTCTCTCTGCAGAGAGCTGGGGGGTTCATTGGAGCAAGGTCATCTCAGAGGCCACTCACAGGCCACCCTGGTGCCGTCGTGGCTCTCTTTCCCATATGCCATCTGAGCCAAGTCACAGGGAGACCGTCAGACCTGTGGATTTGGGAAGATGTCACCAATAATTAGGGAAATGTCCCCCTGTGGTTCCCCATGACCCCCTCCCCCGCTGCCCCCAGCGCAGGGTCTGTCCCCACCTGGCCTTTGAGGACCTCTGGCAGACTTCAGGAACTGCCAAAGCATTCGATTATTTTACTCATTTTATTAATAAATGTGTCCCAGCGTCAACCACATGGAAACGGCTGCCTGGGAACAGAAATTGGAGCACGCTGGGGAATTATCTGGCTGGCGGTGGCGCCAGGAGAAACAGGCGGGATCTGGGAGGAGAAGGGAGGCCGCAGCCGGCTGGCCCCACCGGGGGCATCTGGGGGCCTCTGGGGGCCTCTGGGGGCCTCTGGGGGCATCCAAGGACCGCTGGAGATGTGAGGACCCCTCTGGGGAAGGAGGAGTTGGTGACCTGGACCCTTGGCCAGAGGACGTGGGGCGGGGCCTGGCTCAGCTCAGCGGCTGGACACACCTCCCTTCAGGTTCTGGGCCGGGGGGGCGTGGCCGGGGGCGTGGCCGGGGGCGAGGCCGAGGCCGCAGGGTGGACCCTCAGCTTCCCGCAGGTGCGCAGGTGCACTGGGCCTGACGCCCCCAGCCCTGGGCACCACGGCTGGAGCTGCCCACATGGTCCAGGACGCCGTGAAGGGCAGCAGTGGCCAATGGGGACACGCAGGACAGTGTGCCTCGTGGGGAAGGAGGCAGCAGTGGACCTGCGGCGAGCTCCAGGCTTCCAGCGCCCAGTGTGCCCTGCAGCCAGGGCGTGCTCCTTCCGTTACTGGCAGGGGATAAGCCCTTGGGAAGCCCGGCCAGAGCCGGCTCTTTAAGGGGGTGGAGTGCTCTTCTTTCTCGGGAGGGAAAAAAGCCACCCAGGTGCATGGGGCTGGGGAAGGGCTGCTACCATAGTGGCCGGGGTGTGAGCTTGACACATGGCCTCCCAGGCAGTGGCCTGAGGACCTGCCCACAGGGCCCCTCATCCTGGGCCAGCCAGAGCCGCCTGCCCAGCCCCTTGTCCTGGCCTGGCCTCTCCCCATGGCCGCCCCACCTGCTTCAGAACAGCAGAAAGGCTGCTCCCGCACCCCAGCTGGGCAGTGTTCACCTGGAGTCACCTGCATGGCCACCATAACAGGTTAGGAGTGTCACCAAGCACACAGATAAGAAGAGATAAGATCATATTCACAAATGCTCCAACCACGGTGAGCGGTCTTGGCCATCAGGCGGGTGACTCTGGAGCAGAAAGACCCATGTAGGGTCAGGGTCACCAGTAAGAACGCAGGATACAAGTTCCGGGTCCCGACTGTGGTCTCCTTCACGGCCTGTCTGGGGCCACCTGCTCGTGAGACTTCCGAGGTGGCCGTGCAGCCCAGGGACCCACAGGAGCCTCGGGCTGGCGACAGGCCATGCTCTTGGCTTGGCGAATTGTGACCCATGCGCCTGCCTCATGGTTCTCCTGTGAATGGAAAAGTTCAGTCCGAGCAGCAAGGACAGGGCCAGGCCCGCTTCCCACCGGTCCCTGGAGGAGCATGTCACGCAAACACCAAATACGGGCATCGGCCTCAATCTATAAATACCAGGAGAGCTAGATTATTTTCTTTCTTGGTATGAGAATAAAAATTTAAAAATCATTTAATATTCCCTTTCCCACCAAATCCTAGCTGGCACATTTGGGGACCTCTGTGCCCTGCCCTCACCACCCACTCAGGGAACCAGTCCACAGGACAGACAGTGACACAGACGCGGACCAGCTCATGAAGATGTGGATCGAGGAGACCCGCTCCAGCCGAGTCCCTCACCCGTGTCCAGGGCTTCCCAAGGTCCTGGGGACAAGCAAAGCCCCTGGTCTGGTCCCCACTGCGCCCGCCCTGCTGCCCACTCTGCATTGACCAACCACCCTTCCAGACCCCCTGGGGCTGGTCTGCCTCCCCACCCCCAGGTCTCAGCTGTGCTGTCCCCTCAGGGGGCCCACAGGTCAGCCCCTCATCTGGTGACACCCCCACACCATATTCTCTGTCACAGAGCTTCCTTATGCCTCTAGGGCAGCCGTCACATTTTGTCACCGAGTCAGCCTCTCTGTGGACTCTGCTGTGTCCTCCACGGGACGATGAGTTTGGGGTCCATCAGGAAGGACCCTGCCTGCTGTTTCCGCCGAGTCGTGCCCTGGGAACCTGGTATACTGTAGGCACCCAATAAGGCAATGAAAAATGAATGGAATGAATGAGATCTGACCAGATCTACAGTGCCTTCCGGGACTGGGCTGGTCCCTTGGTCAGGCCAGAAGCTACTGGGTGTGGGGAAACCAGCCTCCCAGATCCCTGGCCTCAGACCTGGCCAGCAGCCTCCCTTCTACCCGGTAGCTGGAGGTGCCAGAGGGAGCACAGAGGGGTTTCTGGGGGTGGAAGAGGCCACTGCCCTTCTTGGAGGGCTGAGAGCCTAGAGTGTCAGAGGTGGGGAGGGCCACACCCAGGGACACACAGCAGAGTCAGGACAGGGCCTGCCAGGAAGAGGGGAGTGGGGCCCCCTTGGCTAAGCCGGTTGGGGTGCCCTGGAGCATTGGTGCTGGGGACAAAGCATCTTCCTCCTGGACTGGGCCTCTGAGAGGGGCTTGGGTGGGGGCCTGCTTCTCCCTCCCTGGCTGTCAGACCTGTGCTAACACCATCCCCCTGAGACACTCCTGGGGCCTCCCCACAGCCTGGCCAGCAGGGCACAGAGGAGGCTGGGACTCGCCCACACAAGTGGAGACCGGAAACGGGGAGGGCAGTTCCCTTGGGGCCTCCCGTCCCTCCCTGCGGGCCCTGGCAGAGCATGATCACTCCAGACTCCAGATCCCGGAGGGAGGGGACCTGCTGTTGACAGGTGTAACCGCTCCTCCTGCTCTGAGCCAAGGAGGGGAGGAGCTGAGATCCTGCCCTCTGGGGAACCTTGGAGAAGATGCCTCTCTTCCAGGGAGGGCCCCAGAGGACCCCCTGTTACCAAGTCTTGACAGCTTCCCTGAAGCGACACTGCAATACATTCTCAAAGGAAAACCAACACAGTAGGTGGCTGGGTGGGCGTCGGGATCATCAGCTCTCCAGGGCCCTCTGGGTCCAACCGCGCCTGGCTACCTCGAAGCCACTGACCCCACAGACAGCTCCCTGGGGCCTCAGTCGGGCCTCCCAGGAAGAGGTGGGCACTTGACTGACGGGGTCCTAGAAGGCTTGGTGGGAGCTGGGAGGCTTGAGCAGGAGGAAGAGCAGATCGGAGGGCGGGTCTGCACTTTGGAAGAGGTCGGGCAGGCGGTGCATGTGTGTCGCCAAGGGCCTCGAAGAAGCCTGGGGGGCTGGCCTAGCTCCGCCCCTGGCCTGCCGGGTGTTGAGAGTGAGGCTCTGCCCTCCGCAGGCCTCCCATTAGCAAAATTTCAGGGCAGGTTTGGAGGGAGTGGGGCTCACATCCCTGCATCCCCGATGCTGCGGCCCTGTGGCCATCCGCCCTCCTACCAGCCCCACCTGGGGCCAGGCCTTGGGTGCTGGGGCCTCTCACACCTCCACCTCTGACCACAGCTTGCCTTGGGGACCTGCTAATCCCCCTTAAGTCCCTTTCTTCCTGGCTGCTGTGGCCTGGGGCCGCTGGTGGGGGCCTGCTCTCCCGGGAAGAGAGGACTTTGCGACTTGGCAGGGGGAGGGTGCAGGCCATCTGTTCTGCAGGCTGGCTCCCAACAGAGAGGCCATTCAGTGCTCGCTGGCCTGTGTCTGCCCCTTCCCAGGCCCAGGCCTGAGCAGATGGCCCACCCGCCACCGCTCCATGGAGTTTCAGGAGCCTTGGGCCCAGTTGGAAGCAGGGGGTCGTGGGTCTGCCTGCCCCTTAGAGAATCCGTCAGGGCAGCTGGGCACTGGACACCAGGTCTTGGGGCTTGGCCCCCAGACCCGCAGCCTTCCTTGCCTCTGACTGCCAACCTACTACCCCAGGCCCCTCAAGAGCACAGTGAGGGCCACCCCTCATGTGCCACCAGGCCAGTCCCTGAGTCACACAAGTGGCACCTGTCACCTGCCCAGGGAGCACAGGCAGGGGAGGAGGGGCCAAGCTGAACTCCATTCTCTGGCCCAGATGGGGGCTCAGGGCCCGTGAAGCTGCATCCTTAATGAACTTTGGAGGCTCGGCTATCTTTGTTTCTGGCTCCCTGGATGGCAGCGAGGGGTCGGTGCTGGGGAGTGGTTATCTTCATTTAACAGAGGAAGAAATTGAGCCTAAAGGCCCCGACTTTACAAAGCACATTTCACACGGCAGATCCTTGAGAGCCAGGAGCCGCGTCCAGTACTCTGGGTTCCTTGGTTAATGGCTTCTGGACCTCAGCCCCTGCCCTGTCCCCAGAGGAAGCCAGGTCCCCGCCCCTGCACAATCATATTTAAAGGCCCAGAGTTCTGAAAGATTATGGTGCCTACCCTCATCCCCAGTGAGTTCTAGATAAACACTGAACTCGATATTAATTGTCAGCCATTCCCACGATCACAATAGCAGTTTACTGCATTTGCCAATAAATACTAAGTCTTTTTGGATGTACAGGGCCCTGGGTTTGGTCGCCAGCATGGCAAAATATATAAATAAATAAAATTTAAAAAATAAAAAACTCCCCCAATTTTATTGGCGACATTGCATCCGAAGTGCACAATAACATCTTGGCTCACGGTCCCAGGGCCCCATCCCGCCTGGGGTCTCAGCTAGGGGCAGGCAGCCCCTGAGCACTGCCCCGCCCTCCGTCCCCATGCCCAGGCCTGGCCCCGCCCCAGCCCCTCCCCCAGGCCTGGGCCACGCCCACCGGGCCAGGCAGGCTCTTGCTGAAGATTTGAAATGTAGCCTCTGGTCTCCTTGACGACCTGGTTTCTTGGAGGGAAAAATGGGCTCCCTCCCCAGCCCTCTGGGGAACAGCCTCTCCTGCCTCTTTAGAGGGGACAGAGCCCGGAGGGAAGGGCCGCCCATCAGGGATGCCGCTGGGTGGTGCTGCATTCTCAGGACCCTTGGAGTAGGCCATGCTGGAGAATGGAGAAGGGCGGGTGGCGGCTAAGACAGCCCAGCTGTGGTGTCCGTGAATAAGTCAGTTAACTTCTCTGAACCTTAGGAAGCGGCACAGGGCCCACCTTCCTATCCATCCGGCCTGACAGGATTGCTCCCCGGGAGAAAGGCAGTCGCTCATACACATAAGGTCGTCAGCACAGAGGCAGCCTGGCAGCCAGCCCAGACACCTGCAGCTATCCTCCCTTCGAGCTGGTCTGACCCGCCCAGGATGAGCACTGGAGAGGGAGTCAAGGTACCGCATTTTCATCTGGGGGACAGGATTATGTCGCTAGTCTCTTCCAGAACTGACTTTCCATCACTCTATCACCTTCCATAGCTCCCATGCACCCTTCCCAGCTCAGTTAAATGCCAGGACCCCTTGGAACCCTTCCCTGAGATCCCTAAGCTGTGGGCCTGTCTGGGCATCCCTGGCCCTATGTTCCTTCCATTGACTTTTGCAGGAAAACTGTGTCCCTGGATGACTTCCACACTGGCTGTGTGCCACTTTAATCTCTGATTTCCAGCCCCAGTGAGCATCATGGGAGGAGAGACGTTCAGTCAGTTCTCCTGGGCTCTGTTCCTTCTCCCGTGGGAGCAGAGGCATCTTGGGGGGTGCGGTCCAAGGAGTTCCCGGAGAGAAGTGGAACTGACTCAGGACCAGCAGGGTTCTTGGCATACCACCAAGAGGGCTCCAGCTCACCTGTCAGACACTGCAGAGGCGTCTTTGGGAAAGCACCAGCACATTCCAGGGAGGACGGGCCATCTCAAGAGAGGCGCCTGGGGTCCAGCAAGGGACACGCATTCGGGGGAGAAGAGGGCACTCTCCAGACTGAGAGCTGCAGTCTTGAGGTTCTGGCTCCTCTTAAAGGAAACGCGGTGAGGGGCAGGTGCAGAGGAGTGAAGTCCATCAGGTGGTCTCACAAGGGGCTCTTGTCTGGGGAGCCTGAGGCTGATGTCCTCTTCCTTATCTGATCAGTGGATGTGTGGAAAGTCCCCTGAATTATAGGCTCCTCAAGATTTTGGATGTCTTTGCTTTATCTGTTTCTGGGGTGTTAATCAACAGGGCCAAGCCCCCCGTCCTCCAGGATCGGGGGAGTGACGGGCCTGGGAGAGTAGGAGACACTTCTGAGCGTGATCTGCTGCCGGCCTCCTTCCTCCCTAGTTCTTAGGCCTCTGACCCCTCACTCCCATTTCACAGATGAGATGCCTTCAATCACTGTTCCTCCTGACAGCGGCCTTGTGGGCCGGGCAGTGTGCACTCTCCAGGCCGGGATGGGAGGGTCACTGGCAGAGGAGACAAGGAATGAGAGGGGGCTGGTGGTGGGACAGAGCGCAGAGGTGCGGTGAGGGTGGTGTGGGCGAGGTGGCCCTGGAGCCCAAGGGGCAGGGGCGCCGGAGTGGAGGCGGGGAGGCTATAGCAGGTGTGTGTGGGGGAGTTCAAAGTTGAGCGGCCCCTCCCACTCTCAAGGAAGTTGGGATCAGGCTGGGGGGACTCCAGGGACCCTGCCTGGCACTCGCAGGGTCACCCCACTGTCTCCCCTCCCCTTCCTGAGCTCGGTGACCTTGGCTGTCACAGGGCCAGCATGGGGGCCCTGAGGGTGCCTGGGAAGGCTGCCTGGGCCCAACCTTGGACTCCAGTATGGGGGCTGAGGGGGTCTGGGGGTCAGGAAGGGTTTCCAGAGAAAACACGATTCCAGCTGAGGGGGAGCAGCACAGGCAAGAGCCAGCAGATGGAGACGGGCGTGATGGGAAGAGAGTCCCAGCAGAGGGGACAGTCAGCGCACGGACAAGGCCCCAAACAGGACAGAGGTGCAGGAGGGGACCTGGGGCTAGCTTCTCCACTAGATGCAAAACCATGCATCTTCCATATCTGTGGAGTCTGGACACAGGCATCCGTTGCTGTGTGTGTTTGCACTGGAACCATTCAAAGTTCATTACAAATCTCACAGAACCAATCGACAGATCTATGCGGCCGGTGCCCCGGGGCCGCAGCGCACTGCTGCACAGGCTGCACACTGCACCACTCTGTCTGCAGTAGGATTGTCGCCTGTGGCCCTGCTCCACACTCTCGTTTCTTAGTAGTGATCATTCATGTCTTTTTCTCTCTGCTAATAGAACATGAATGGCAAAGAACATGAATGTGCTGAGTGAGAGACGTCCCCACCCTCAAGAAGGAAAGGTTTCAGAGGGGGAGATAAGAGAAATAGGCACATTTGGAAATGGAAAGGCAGTCTGATGGCGAAGCAGCTAGGTGACAGGTCTGCGGGGGTTTGGTGGTCTGGGACAGCCTCCCTGGAGGGGAGATGGAACAGCCACGTCGGAGAGGAACAGGATGGGGACTCGTATTGCTCAGTAGTAATAAGTCATAGCAATAATAATATTTGGGCTGGGGATGTAGCTCAGTTGGTAGAGTGCCTGCCTCGCAAGCACAAGGCCCTGGGTTCAATCCCCAGCACCGCAAAAAATAAAATAAAATAAAATAAAATAATAATAATAATATTCAAGAGTACTCAGCACTTCACGGCTGGTGAAACGCAAAAGGCAGGAATCAGCCCCACGTTCAGCTGGGCAAACCAAGCTCAGGGAGGTGGGGAGTCCTGTCCCTGTCCTCACAGCCTCTGGCTCTCCCCTGAGGCCTTCTGTCTCCACCGTCCTGGTCCAGTGGCCTCAGAGCCCTGGGGACAGATGTCCTTTCCCGTGGCAGGATTGGGCTGCCAGGCCAAGTGGGCCTTTGTTTACAGCCTGGGGCTGAAGATGCGTTTCAGGGATTGGCTGAGCTGCGGAGCCCGGGAGATCGCAGCTCGGCAGGCTGATGGCAGGTGCATGGCGTGCCCTTCCCTTGATATGTGGCTGGAAAGCCATCGGTGACTTAATCTCAGAAGCTTCCTTCTGCCAGGTCACCGGGCATCCCTTCCTCAGCCTACTTAGCAGAGGGCTCCCAGAATGCCCCGGGGCTGGGAGCAGCCCAGGAAAGAACTGAAGGGCAGGCAGGAGACCTGAGGGAAGCCTCGCAGTGCAAGGGGGCCCTTAACGATCTCTCAGGTAATTATCAAAACAATCCTGTGAAAGGCCTGTCCTCCCAGCAGCTCGGGAGGCTGAGGCAGGAGGACCCCAGGCAGGTTCAAAGCCAGCCTCGCAACTTAGCGAGGCCCTGAGCAACTCAGTGAGACCTTGCTTCTAAATAAAATATAAAAACGGGCTGTGGATGTGGCTCAGTGGTTAAGCACCCCTGGGTTCAATCCCTGGTACAAAAAAGGAAAAAAAAAGATCCTGTGAAAGGGGGCGGGGTGTAGGGTGTAGCTCTGTGGTAAAGCGCTTGTCTGCCACGGGCCAGGCCCCAGGTGTGAGTCCCCAGCACTGCAACAACATCATAGTCCTGTAAAAGGGACACTAGAAACATGATGCAGATCCCAGGGGTTTTTTGTTCGGTTTGTTTTTTGCGGTGCCAGGGATTGAACCCAGGGCCTTGTGCTTGACAGGCAAGCACTCTACCAACTGAGCTAGGTCCCCGGCCCCAGGTCACAGTGTAAATCCAGGCTCTGCGCCTTACCAGCCGGTGGCACAAGAGTTCCTTACCTATATAATGGAGCTGTCAGTGGCTCTCTCGCTGGGCTGCTGCGCAGAGTCCATGAAGTCACCCAGCACAGGTGCTTGTCCAGCACAGAGTAAGTGCTCAGTAAACACTAGCCAACAGCATGAGGCTCTTTGACCAATGGGAAACAGAGGCCCAGGGAGACAAAAGTCACTCAAGGTCACACAGTTAGGGGTCTGCACAGCCAGAGGCAGGTGTGTGAAGTCTTCCCCCCTACCCCCCGCCTTTTCCTTCCTTCCTTCCTTCCTTCTTTCCTTCCCTCCCTCCCTCCCTCCCTCCGTTTCTTTCTCTTTCTTCCTTTGTGCTGGGGATGGGCACCAAGGCCTCCATGCTTGCTGGACAAGGACTTCATCTCTGGGCTACCTCCCCAGCCGGCGGGCACCTGTGGGGTGTTGCATCCAGAGCGTGAAGACCATCATGGCGCATTTCGGCCCTCTGACAGTTGGTCCCTTCACCTCAAAGCCACCCAGTGCTGTGGCCTAAGGGGCTGGGGCAGGGCACTGAGTAAGGATGAGCTGGAGGCTGAGCCACCGTCCCAGAACTGTGGCCTGATGGGGGCAGCCGGATGACAATAGCTTCCGTGAACAGTTGGCAGCTGCCGCGGCCAGGTGCTCCCGGGCTGGAAGGGGCACCCTGAGGCTTCCTGGCAGTAGAGCGTTGGGGGCGGGGAGGTGTGCGCGGACTTGGCCAAGGCGGGACTGGCTGGCAGAGGGCCCAGCCTGAGTGGAGACCAGGAGGCTTGAAGCATCAGCGTGTTGGGAGGAACTGAGGCCAAAACTGATCCCTGGCGGTTACAAAGACCCCTTGTGAGACCCTAGGGTGGAGAGAACATGGGCTTAGGAGCTGCCAAGCTCCAGGACTAAAATCTTCCGCGCAGGAAGCCTGGCTGGGGCCTGTTTCCCACCTGAAGGGTGGAGCACCTACAGCGGTTGCCATGGGGTTGACAGACAGCCCGCGGCGTCTGCACCCAGCACCCAGCGGTCCTGCCAGGCGCTGCGCCCCTCCTCCGGCGCAGAGAGGGGTCGGGGCAGAGGGACGCTGGCCAGCCAGGGAGGGAGGCTGGCTCAGCCTTCGGGTCCCTGGGGCCGACCTGCCTCCCGGGCCACAGCGGGTGGCTCTGCCCAGGCTGCTGACCGGGCGCGGGGCTCCCTCCGCCGCCCGGGGCCCAGCAAGTGGGCGCGCCGCCGGCGCCCGGCTCCCGGCGGTTACATAACGAGGCTCGGCTCGGCTCGGCCGCCTTTGTCACTGCGCTCCGCCTCGGCAGCGCCCCGGGAGTATTAATAAACCGATCACTCAGAGAGCCGGGCTGGGCTGCTTCATGCAGATTTGGGTTGGGGCGCCTGGAGGGAGGGACGCGCACGGCCCGCGCTCCGGGAGGGAGGGAGGTGGGCTCCTCCCCGCCCTCCCCACGCCCCTCCTCCCGGCCCCTCCCCCACCCACCTTGCTCAGCAGCCTGTCGGAGGAGGCAGGCGACAGGGTTCCAGAACCCGAGGCTGTGGGCTCCAGCCCATCACTTCCCCTTCCCCACGCATGGGATCTGACCCTCGCCTTACTATAAAGGGGCCCGGTAATCCCCAGCGTGGGTCTACCTGAGACCATCCAGCAATCTGCTTGGCGGACTCAGCTGATAGCAGAATCCCTGGCTGGCCTGGTGGGACGCAGGTCGCTGCCCCTGCCACGCCCCCTCCAGAGTGTCTGAGCCTGTTCTCAGCTGAGACTGACAATTGGCTTTTCCCGTGCACTCCCCCGCCCCCCGCCCCAGGCGTTGAGAATCACACCCTAAAGCCGTTTGTGAACAAGAATCTGCTGGCAGATGTTCCCGTGGGTCGGGGTGAAGGGCTGCGCTGGGGAGGGCGGGCGGAAGTGGCTCTGCCTTGCAAAAGGACCATCAACCCCTGGCCTGGTTGGTGTCAGAGCCAGAGCCATGCGGGCCCTGGGCCAGACCACCAGTGAACTTACCGTGTGACCTGGGCAAGTTATGTAACTAGGGGCCTTGGCTTTCCCATCTATAAAATGGTGTCAGTAATGACACCAACCACGACAGGTTTAAGATGACAGAACTAGCTTGTGGGAAGGGCTCAGAGTGCGGTCCTGTGAGAGAATGGTAAAGCCCCGGGCTTGGTACCCAGGTGGCCCAGCATCCTCCTGAGCAGGAAGCAGGCAGATCTAGCCACAGCCCTGGATGGATGCTCAGGGCATATAACTGTGTCCCCACAGCCCAGAGTGGCTGCTGGGGGCCTCTACCAGGACAGGATTCTGAGAAGGGGCACCCAAGCTGAGAGTCCAGTACCCGCTACCCTCCTTCGCCATTAGCGACTCTTTTCTTGGCCAGGGTTCAGCACCGGGAGAGGAGCAGGGCGCAGCCTGAGGCTCCTGCTGGTTTTGTAGAACCATCAGGTGTCCCCACGAGGGGCAGTCCGCACTCCATCCTGAGGCTCTGAGCAGCAGGGATCCTGAGCTTGGCATAAAGGTCCTTAGACATCTGCCATTCCCGGGGGTGGAGGGTAGCTTCCCTATAGTCACATCACTATTCATCTCCACTGTTCGTTCAGCACTGAGTGAATTTTATTGAGCATTTGTTGAGCACTTACCATGAGTCAGGCTGAGCTCAGGCCTTACACGCACACACATCACTTAATCCTCCAAGTACCCTCTGCATCATTGCCCTCTTTCCATGTGACAGATGAACACATTGGGGCTCAGAGAGGCTGAGTAACTCACCTACAGTCACAGAGCTGGTTATCAGTGGGCTAGGACCTTGAACCTCCATCCAGGATGGTCTGACTCCCATGTCCCTTCTCACCGGCCTCCTTGAGCCTTTCCCCATGGGAAGTGGGGAGGGCTGACCACAGTCTGTGGTCCCCATGCTGTCCCACTCTTTCTTTGGGGAGACCCAGTCTGTTTGCTCTGTCCCCCCATCAGCTCTCTCTCCCACAGGTAAGGAATTGACATTTCCGGTCCCCAAGCAGCAGCACAGTGGGGATGAGTCAGAGGAGGAGGGCAGCCTTGGGGGTGTGGGCTGGGGGAGGAGGCAGGTCAGTCTTCCCAGCCAGAGGAGAGAGAGGAGGCAGGACCTGGGAAGGCCTGTCTGGGAATTCCTGAGCTTCCAGATACTTCTGCTAGCCCCCAAAGCCATGTTCAGCCCAGGACCACAGGGCTGGAGAGGGAAGCACAGAGGTCCTCTCCACAAGGAAGAAGCTCAGGGACAGCAGGAAGGGGAAGTGGAAGGTGCTGAGAAAGCCCAGCCCTTCTGCCCACTCCCTGAGTGTGGGGGAGGCCCCCTCTGCCTGGGCCAAGCGGAAACTCCTGCCTGGGCTGCCAGTCCTCACCCAGAGCTGCCCTCTGCAGTCCAGAGCACAGCCCAGGCCCCTGCTCGCTCCTGCTGAGCAGCCTCAGTGAGCTTGCTCCATGCTACCGGCTTAGCCAGCTGCTGTGGAGTGGGTCGGAGGGTCTTCTCGAAGCTCCTGAGTCCGCGCAGGAATATACAGAGGTGAACTGATGAGATCAGGAGAGCTGTGGCCTCTTCAGCCCGTCCTGCTTTGAATGACCTGACTTGGGGGTGACTGTAGGCAGGTGAGGTGGGGCAGGGGAGGTGGGTCGCTGGGGCCTGCCTGGAAGCTCTTCCCTGAGGCCCCTTCCTGACCCCACCAGGAGCTGAACATCTCCCTCCAGCTCCTCTCCCATGATGCTCTGCCTCACCTTGCCCAGAGCGATGGAGTCCACCCTCTGCGGACTGAGACCTCTGATACCATGAGCCCCAAATAAACTGTCCCTCCTTGAGTTATTCTTTTCAGTTTTCAGGTCCTTTGGTCACAGCAATGCAAAGCTGACCAAAACGCATGCGCTGTCCTGAAATGTCCAGTAAGCCATCATCCTCATTCTACAGATGAGGAAACTGAGGCTCAGAGATGGTTCCATAACCAGAATTTGAACCCAGGTCTATCAGCTCCCAAATCCCTGTCCTCAAACACAACAGGCCTCTAACAACATTTCCACCCCTACAAGTCCCCTATCCCCAGGGTAGGGTGGGGGTTATTCATTGCTGAAAACGATGTCCTCAGGTCCTGGCCACAGAGACCAGGCCCAGCCCCCACCCCCAGCCTCTCTGCTCCCCTCTGCTCCAGGTCTCACTGCGGGTATCTTTGAAATCAAATTACACCCTCATTCTTTCTCCACAGTCACTGGTGGTCCCTCCCTGCTAGTCCCCCCTGCACAGGCAAACGCAGACACAGGGACACCCTCAAAACTCCCTCCCTCTGGGGCACAGAGAGGTCCTCAGCCTTTGCTTAGGGAGCCCAGGGCAGCTGGAGGGAGCTGACCCTCCCCCTGGCCCTCCTGGCTCCACCCCCACTCCCCCTCCTGGGCTCTCAGAACCTTTCAGTGCAGTTAAGAGTCACAATAATCACGATGATAATAGGAATCAGGGTTTCCAGTTTGCAAACCTTTTAATCGAATCCCTCACTTGACTCTCAAGCTCTGAGAGGCAGATGTTTCTCTATTTCCATTTTTCAGGTGCAGCGGAGGGTCACATAGCTAGGTAGGTGCAGAGTGAAGTCCCAGCCCCTGCTCCCTCCCTCCCAGTTCCTGTCCTTCCTCCCGCATTGCAAATAACCTGAAGCCTCATGGTTACCACGTGCCCAGCCAGTGAGCTTTCTATGCCCAACGTCAAGACACGGTAACTCTGAAAACACCCAGGGCGCCCTGCAGCCTGAGGAATGGTCCTGGGCTAGACGCCCTTGCACTTGACTTTAGAGTAGCACACAGGGAGAGAGGGTCGGACCCCTTCAAGGGGAGCCCAAGGGAAAGTGGCTGGGGGACTGTCCCCAGTCCCAGTCACTCTTTCTGCAAAAGGCAAGAGGCTTTCTTAGCAGTAGTAAGCACCTGTCACTAGCAGTGTGCAAGCCAGAGCTACCAAAGAGCTGGCGAGGGACTCCAGAAAAGGGATCCCCACCTTCCGCCCTGGTGGCTGTGGGTCTGAAGCCTGCGTTCCCTGGGTTTCCCAGGTCTTCAGCTGTAACTGTGAGCTGTTTCCCCTGGTGCTCTGGGCTGCCTCCCAGGAGGCTGGGAGCCCGTCAAGGACAGGGATGGTGCCCTGTTCACCCCAGGGCACCTTGCCAGGCACACAGGGAGGGCCCAGTTAAGACTGCCTCCTTCTCCAAGGATGGCAGCTCGGGCTCAGCCCAACCTGCACTCCAGCCTGGGGCACAAGCAACCTGGAGCCCTGCCTGCCGGAAGAGCAGAAGAGGGAGGGACGAGGAACTTGCCATCCTGGCTCCCTCTAGCTGTGTTAAGGCAGTGAGCTGTTGCAATGACCAGGACAGGGCCCCAGGTCAGGTGGCGCTTGGATCTGTGCCCCTCTGGAGCCACACACCTGTTGACTGTCCCATTCATCATTGGCTACTGTCAGCGAAAGGTTTGGCCCGAAGCAGGGTTGGTGGCTCTCTGATTTGGTTATCTTGGTAATCAGGACAGTGAACAGTCACTGTGTGCGATGAGCCAAGCACAGTTCTGTTTACTTCCTGGCAAAGGGCGCAGCCTCTTGTGCCCAGTGCCTGCTCTGGGGAGGGCAGTGGGAGTCTGCGCAGAGTGCCAGCCCCCAGCTCCTGGCGCACCGCCAGCACTCCATAAACCCGAACTGCACTATTAACCTGAAATTTCCACAAGGACCATAGGGGCTTCCTGCTGTAGGTCACCCGTGTTTTGCAGGTGAGATCTGACGTGAGGTTAGGTAACAGACCTGCCCAGGGCCACGCAGGCCCTGGAAGGCAGAGCCAGGATTTGAACCCCAGCTGTCTGGTTCCAGAGTCTGCTTGGTTAACCTTTGAGGAACTAGTGCAGAAAGACTCAGACCCGAGTCAGGAGGCCCACCAAGCAAGAGGCTGGGGCAGCCCTTCCATGCCGCTGTCCTACTTACCTTGTGAAGTGGAGCATGTCATCGCCTTACTTGCCTTTCCCTCCTCCAGACCCACTGAGGCCACTGTCAGAAAAAAATCTCAGCATTTCTCTAAGAAGGAGGGTGCAGGGTGGGAGATGAGGTGCACCATGGAGCTGGGGCTGGCCCTGAGGGAGTAGGTCCAGAGTAAGCCAGGGGCGGGGCCTGTTCTTAAGAGCCTGGTTCTTTTAGCCTGGCCGGTTCCCAGAGAGCCTCTGGGATCTTCAGACCCCATCCTTACCTCACCCCCCAAAAGCATGCGCAGAGAGAGAAATGATCTGACAACTGTGTGCCCCCAAACCATCGCATAGCCCCAGATACAGTGCAATTGCCAGCAACATCCCTGAGGCTGGATTTTAGGGTGGAGGAGGAAGGTGGTGGTTGGGGGGGGACCTTGTTCTTTGGCAAAGTCACACCAAGCAGGAGAGAGAAGGTGGGCCTAGGCTGTAAGCAAACATGACGGATGACCCTCTGTAAAATGGGACTAAGCCTCCACTCACGTCGACTAGTCGGACCCGCTGGTATCAGCTAATCATTTCGAGGGGGTTGTAAGAAGCAGATGATTCCAAACTTGCAACTCCGTAAGCACGCCGCGACTGGACCAGTGCGGGAGCTCAGCCAATGGTGAGCGTTGTCACATTGGATATCACTACCAAAGCAGTCTCATTTTAGACCCCGGCCTAGGCGAGGCCATTCAAGACAGGATGGTCTGCCAATCCATGGGGACGTTGATAGTCCCAAGAAAGGGGTGTTGTCCTCATAATCCTCGGAACTTGCCAACAAAGTCCTCCTGGGCGGCGCGGGCCACTCTGGAGGTGTCTCCATCCTGGATTTGCATTGCCAGGCGCCTTCTCCCGGGCGTGGGTGCGCCCCCCGCAGGCGATCTCCAGCAAAGCCTTGGCTGGAGAGCCCGGGGCCCGGTCCCCAATCCCTCTGCTCCCGCCCCGGCGGCCACCTCGGGGGCGAGGCAGCCGGGCGCGTGGGAGGGGACGGCGCGCCATTGGCTTGTGAGCGGAACTAGAGGAGGGACCAGAGCGGACCGCCAAGACTCGGGCAAAGCCTGCGGCGCAGGAGTCCAGCCGGCCCTGCCCTGCCCTGCCCTGCCCTGCCCTGGCCGCCCGGAGCCGCGGCGCGATGTGAGGCGTGAAGGCCGGAGGTCCCCGGGCACGCCAGCTCCGCGCCGCGCGGGCGCCAGCATGCGCTAGCCACGTAAGTCGCCGCCCGCCGCCGCCGCTGCCTGCGCAGCTCAGCCCGCGGGGCTCCGCGGCCGCAGGGACCGCCGGGGGCAGCAGCACCCCGCGCGCGCCGGCCGGGCGCTGGGACCGCCAGCCACCTGCGGGTTCCGCCGGGACCCAGCGGGTCCCCTCCCCGGCTCCGCCCGGCGCCGTCCCGCGGCCCCTTCGCGCTCTCCCGTCCCTCTGACTCAGTTTCCCTGTCCCCGGCTCCTGCCTCCGCCGCCTCCTTCCTCCCGGACTGTTTATGTCACCTGGGCCTCCGGGTCTCGGGCTGGCGTCCTCTTCTTCAGAGCAAGAAAGAATCGCAGCACTTTGTCCCTCGCTGGGGTCTCTGTGCCCGGCGCTCGGTGCTCTGTCCCCTCCCCCTCCGTCTCTGCCTACCGCACCCTCCCGCCTTTGTTCCCGGCCCGACGAGTGCGCTGTACAAACTTGCGGGTTCCCCGATCTTCGCCCCCGCAGGGCCGCGGACCGAGCTGGTGGCGGAGTTGCAGCTGCCCACAAGTCTGGCGCGACCTTCTGGTGCGGGGTGGGGGGGTGGACGGGAGGAGCCGGGGGCACCCAGCTGCCAAGAGCCCGGGTCTCAGAAAGTGGGAGGCGGGGTGTGGAGCCGGGCGGCAAGCGGCAGATCGGAGGCGGCAGGGCAAGGCCGGGCGAGCTCCGGGTGCCGGGGCTGGAGAGCACGGCAGGAACGCGGCCCGCGCCGAAGCCCCAGCTCGGAGGTGGGTAGAGGAGCGCAGGTGGTCAGCGACGCCCCCGCACGTCCCCAGGCCGCGCGATCGGCTAGAAGGGAGCAGTGTGACGCCGGTGGCCTAGCGCACCGGGCGCCGGGGCCCCTGTGGTGGGCGAAACACTCGCACCCACCCCGGGGACTCTGTAGATGAAAGGCAGGACTGGCGTACCATCCCCGGTGCGCCCCCAGGGCCCGGCGCTCGCTTCGGGTCCCTTTGCTTTCCCTTTCTCGCCCCCTCCCAATCGCGCGCTCCCGTCTCCTCCTGGCAGCCCCGGGGAGCGAGTTCCTCCGCGCGGGCCCTGGAGGCTGTGGGCGGGACCCCGGCGGAGCCCGGGAGCCCGGAGGCTGCCCCAAAGCCCGGCGCAGATGGCCAAGGCCGCCTGACTGCCCCACCGCCCGCACTTCCTGTTTGGTTTCTTTTAGACAAACTTTTCTGGACTGGGCCAGACTGTGGGGAGAAGTCCCCGCGGCTGCAGGGCGCCACCCCTACCATGCAGCCCCTGAACTTTCACCTCGGGAGGCCTGTGAACAGGGGTCCAGGACCTGCAGCCCGCAGATCCCAGGGACACGGGGGTCTCTTTGTTGAAGAACCAGGAGGAGGCACTGTCACCCCTTAGCTGCAGTCCCAGGCTCAGCCAGGCTGAGGAGGGATTGTTGGAGTCGGGTTGTTAGGCAAGGAGAGCGGTCTCCAGATCTCCGTGTTCCATCTGTAAAATGGAAGGCTGACTCCTGATGTCCCCTTTGGCCCCAGCGTCTTAGGCGCCAGCTGCCGGGCCTCTTTTGTGTCCACAGCTGTTAGAGTCATCAAGATTTTCAAAGGTGGAGTGGGGCCCACTTGCTCCCTGCCGAGACCTGTCCCCGGACCCCTGCAGCTTCTCCAGCCCCGCCCGCCCCTGCCCGGGCTCCAAGGCCCGCGCCCTCTGCTGGAGGGGCTGCCTCTCCCGGTGGGTGGGAGGGGCATTCCGGCACCCAGGTTCACACAGCGATCTTGGGTTGATCTTCACTTTCTCTTACTGAACAACACGTTGTAAACACTTCGCCAAAAATTATGTATTAAGCAAAGTCCAGCACAGTTCCAGCCACTTGGGGAGACAGCTTTGGACAAAAGGAAGCTGCTTGTCCTCAAAACGGAGCTGACACTTAAGGGCGGGGCTGGCAAGTAACAAAGAGATTCTACAGTATACTGGGAGATGAGGGGATTGTGTGGAGTGTTGGGGTGCCAATCAGGGGGTGGCATTGCCCCCTTAAAGAGGCACAGACCTATATGGTCAGATCCCCTTCCCGGCCCCCAGGGGGCCGCTCACTTTTGAGCTAAAGCTTTGAGGGAGTAAGCTGTGCAGACAGCTGTGGGGAGGAAAGGTCCTGCAGGGCTCAGCTGGTGCAAGGGGCCTGGGGCAGGAACCAGAGCTGGGGTGGAATGAGGGTGCAGGGAGGACAGAGGTGGCAAGGTCAGCTGGGTAGGCTGGGAGCACACCCCCCTTTTTGCAGATGAAGGTATGTTGCTCAGAGATGATACATGAAAGTGACTTCCCTGGGGCCACCCCCTCCCGTGGTATCTCTGAAGCTGGTTTGGCTTAGTTGAGGGAGAAACAGGCAGAGAATTTGAGTCTCCCAGTCCAAACACCAACAGCAATGCTATTTTCAAGCCTGTTCTACTAGGTTCTCCTAGTCCAGATGACTTTGTGCATCTTCCCATCAGGGGGAGGTAGGTATCATTATCACACCCATTTGACAGATGTGGAAACTGAGGTCCCGAGAGGCAGGGTCCCTGGCCCCAAACCACGCAGCCAGTAAATGGCCCGCCTTTGAGTGGGACCCATGCCTTTAACTTCTAAGCTACAGCCCCGATGCTGGGGAGACTCCTTCCTTGACTGTGGTTCTGGGGAAGTTCGGGGACCCATCTGTCTGCGTCAACTCACCCAGAACACAAGCCACCTCTTGCTTCTGAAAACGCTGCCTCAACACGGTGGAGCACGCCTCCAAGGAAGCCCCCTCCCTTCCTGTCCTCTGCCCCCTCCTCTCCTGGCCGAGGTGGGGGAGGGGAGCCTCAGTTGGTCTTGTTCTCACAGATCCCTGGCCCCATGGGAGCTGGAAGCCACCGTGCTGGTGACAGCAGTCACTGCCCGGAGGGCGCTGGTATGGTCACTGGCCACCGGGAGGCAGGCCCACTCTGGTTTGGAAAGGACAGGAATTCTCCACCTGGCCTGCGCTTTGCCAGGGACTGTGGACAGAGGAAAGGCCCTCTTGGTGACTTCTGCGCGGTGATGGGTGGCCCTCCGAGGGCTGGCCTCCTCTCACACAGCTGCAGCTGGCCAAGGCCCCAGGGATGCCCCCGCCCTGCCCTCTTGCCCACTGTGGCCCAGCAGGCAAGGGGTCTCGGTTTGCTGGCCCCTGAGGCATTGGGCATCTTGATAACAAAGGCTGCCTTTCTGGAAACTGGACAGAAAGAAAAGGGCCCGTGGACAGAGGACAGCCACGTGGCCTGAGGCGGTGGGGGTGCTGGGTCTGGGACAGGGCCGCAGACGGACCTGGGGGGGGGGGGTGGCCGTGGGGGGCAGGAACTGGGTGCAGACCTTCAAAGGGTCTGGAGACCTGCTGCCCACTCCTGAAGACAAGGACACTGAGTCCCCGGCCAGTCCAGTGGCAGCAGTCTGGCTGTGAGCTCAGCCCCCAGCAGTGGCCAGCAGATCCGGCCACCTGGTGGCAGGCAGGCCCCTGCTGCCCACCCAGGCCCACCTCCTGGAGGCCCCTGGGATCCCTTCTCGGCTTTGTCAGGGGACACAGTCTGCACAGGTGGCACGCGGGTTCTGGCTGGTCCTCTTTTCGTCCTCACCCGGGGGCAGCCTGGCGCTGAGACGCAGGGAGGCCGGCCTGCCTGGGAGAGGAGGCCCGGAAAGCAGGCCTGGCCTTCAGAGCGCTCTGCTCTCCAGGCTCCCAGGGACGGACGCACGGACGGACGGTGGGAGCCTCCTGCAGCCTGCCTCGGCTTCCCCTTAGCCCACGTCCCCAGGACCCCCACCATGGTCTGCACCCCAGGCCACTGTCCTGGTGTCAGTACAGACCCACAGATGGGCACCTCTTCTGCCTCCTGCGCTGACCCCAGGGCAGCCAGGCCCACTGTGCCCCAGGGGTGCCCAGGGCCCCCGGGGGCGGGGGGAGAGCACCTTGCCCAGGCTGCTGGCTGTCCGGGAAGGGGCCTTAGATGACGCAGGCTCTGGACACCTCCGTGCCCACAGGAGAGGCTCCCTCTCTCCTGGCTGGCCCCCACCCTACGCCCGTCCCAGTGCGATAGCAGAACAATGGACTCCAGGCTGTGGCCCTTCCCAGGTCCTGCAGGTCCACGGCCTTCACCTTCACCCCGAGAGGCTGGGCCCCTGAGGAGCTCAGACGCTGGGGACGGCCTGGAGCTCAGTCCTGGGGCTGAGCTCACCAACACCCCCTCCTCCTCCACCATCACACACACACACACACACACACACACACACACACACGCCCCTCTCAGGGTGTCTGATCAGAGCTCCCGTCATGGCTAACTTGGTTCGAATGCCAGCTCAGCCAGTTCCCTCCAGGGACGCTCGGATGCGTCACTCTGGCCTTGGTTTCTCATCTGTGCAATGGGGGTGAAGTGGGGCCGTTCTCGTGGGGCTGGGTGGGGTTACGGGGTCCTGGTGGGGACGTGCCCTTCCTGCCCAGCCTGTGCAGCTGTGGGGCGGCAGCTTCCCCACAGATGGGGAGGGACAGTTGCTGCTGCTGTGGCGGAGCCTGCTTCGGAAGGAAGTGGCTCCCTGGCGGAGGAGCACAGCAGAGTGACTTCCCCTCGAACCTCCAGAGCTGCAGCCGGTGGCGGTTCTGGGTCCCTTCCTCCCCACCCCCGCCCAGCCCCTCAGGTTTGTTAAGCCACATCGGGACAGCTCTGATGGCCACCCGTTTCTATGGAAACCAGCTTCCTGGGAAGGACACAGGGAAGTTGGGGGAAGTTCTCCAGGATCTGCGTAGGAATGATGCCCTGGCCCCATCTGATCTGCTGCCCAGGGCTGAGCCTGGGCGGGCGCCCATTAATTCTTAATTGCTCTCCTCTGCAGAGCACATGCCAGGTGCCAGGCCCCTGGGCTGCGTGTTCTCATTATTCTGCTTCTTGAACCTGTGAGCTGAGTGGAGACAGTAATCAGGTTTCACAGATGAGGTCATGGAGGCTCAGAGAGGTTAAGTAACTTTCCTGAGATCACAGAGCATTGAAGAGAAAGAGCTGGTTTTCCCAGTCATTAAGGATATGCTTCCCCACCCCCACTCTGTCATCCTCTGTTGACACTCGTGTCTCCAGATAAATCTCTCTCTTCCTGGCCTGGTTCACACTCTGGGGACTTCACTGGGCTCTGGTTGCTGCCAGTGGGGGGCCATCTGGAGATTCCTTTGCTGGCTCCTCAGAGGTCACAGTGGATAAGGAGTTAGGAGCCTGACCTTGACCTGCAGAGCCCCTTGAGGATTGAACCCAGGTCCTGCTCCAGCTGGGCAAGCCTCTGCCTCTGAGCCGCATCTGGCTCCTCCCACTCCTGAATTCAGTCCCCAAGGCAGGCACCGTCCTGGGAACAGAGGTGACAGAATTCCTGTCTGGGTTGCTCACCTTCAAGCCCTGACCGCAGCTCACCAAGGTGGTGGGACAGTGCCGGGGCCCAGTGTCCTCATCCAGCCCTCCGCCCCGCCATCGGCAGGTGCCCCAAGCGGGCACCCGTGAGCAAGGCAGTGCCCACCGGCCACTGCGTCCTGCCCAAGGCCACGTGACCCGCAGGGACTGGGCAGCCTGGAACCCGCTCAGCCTCACGCTGAAGCTCCGTTCCTTCCCAGAGCCACCAGCCTGCTGGGGCCTGGCAGCCTCCCCGCTGAGCCTCGAGTGTGCGGCTAGAGCAGAGCCCTGCCCTGCAGGCTGCCTGGCCCTGCCACACGGATGCCGAGTGTCCTGGCTGCAGCTCCTCCCGGCTGTGTAGACAGAGCACCTACTGTGCGCCGCCGCCCAGCCAGAGTCTCGCCGGAGCACAGAACCATCTGGGCTTCAAATTGTTCCCTTTTGGGGAAACGTGCGGTCATGAAGTGACCAGGGCACAAACTGGGAGTGGCCAGTGGCCAGGAGTGGAGGACACTGGACCCTGGGGAGACTCCTGGAAGAGGGATAGGCAGCGGGGCCTTGAGAAGCAGGAGCATGGAGCGAGGGAGCGGTGGAGGCTCAGATGCGGGCTTGGCAGTGGCTGAAGAGGCTGGCGGGACAGAGGCCTTGGTCCTCTGGGGCAGCTGGCGTGTGGGTGGACCGGCAGCCGCCCTCCGCCCAGCCCAGCCTGGTGTGGGGAAGCCCAGGCTTCTGAGGCGCCTGGAGGGCCCCGGGCCCCGCGGGCCTGGCCCTGGCTCTTTCCACTGCTTGGCTGTGAGAGGGGGTTGGCCCAGCCTTGCCCCTACACACCCATGGTGGGCATTTCTTTCTCTTTTTTCTCTGGCACTGGGGATTGAACCCAGGGGCACTCAACCACTGAGCCACATCCCCAGCTCTATTTTGTATTTTATGTTGGAGACAGGGTCTCACTGAGTTGCTTAGCACCTCGCTTTTGCTGAGGCTGGCTTTGAACTTGGGATCCTCCTGCCTCTGCCTCCCCAGGCACTGGGATTACAGACCCCCAGCATGGTGGCATTCTTATTACCCCACTTCATGGGGGAAACTGAGCCTGAGCAGTGGTAGTGACTTGCCAACCGCCACCTAGCTGGTGAGAGGGGGTAGCTGGGTCTCACACCCAGGGCTGGGTGCCCTGAAGCCAGTGTCTGCCTGAGGTGCCCAGGGTAGGGGGGCAGGTGCCCTCACTATTTTAAGGTACCAGGGGTCTTTTATTCTCAAAACATGCCTATGAGGTAGGACCCCTCCTTTTCCCAACTATGGATAGGGAGACTGAGGCACAGAGAGGTCAAGTAACTTTCCCCTAGGCACACAGCTAAGCAATGTAGATCTAGGATTGGAAAATGACCTGAGCAAGGAAGCCCCCAGGATGGCCCTGGCTTTGGCAGTCAGGGCTTTTTTATAAAGCCCCCTGCCTTGCTTTGTGTCTTGTCACCTCAGACCATTTACAGGCAAATGAGATGAGGACCCTGCTGAGCTTGCACTCCCTTGGAGATGAGTAGCTTGCCCTTGGCCACGGCCACGTGGGGAATCAGCCCCTCCCATGCAGGCGGGGGCTCCTGGGGCAGAGCCTGTCCCCCACCACCTGGCTCAGAGCAGAGCAGGTCTCATAAGCTCCCCAGGTAGGATTCTAGGAGGTGGGACGTGTGGCTCCCGTTCACAGACGGGCAGAAAGACTCAGGGCGGCGACATGCCCAGGGCCACAGCACGGTCACAGCAGGACTGCGTCAGGTGGCAGCCTCTGGGGTGCCCGTGCTGGCCAGGGGACATGGCGGGGCACGCCCACTCTGGAAGTCAGGTGGCACTGTGTCCCAGAGGTCACCCTAGACCTGCCTGCCTGCCGCTGAGCATTCCCAGCCGGCTCGTTTACCTTAGGGACATGAAATCGTGGTCCTGCCCAAGCCCAGGACCAGGGACAACAGGGCTCTATTCATGGTTGTGGGACACCAGGAGTGACCCAGATGCCCTCGGTGGCAAGTGGTCCGCAGCGGCACATCCACACAGCCGGCTCTGCCGTGGAAGCCGGGAGCCCGCACCCGAGCGCCCGGCCACGTGCTTCGTGCTGCCGTGTGTGTAGCTGGTGGAGAAAACCAGACCCAGGTGGCAGGCGACAGTGATGGAGGACAGACCCCACTGCGGCCGGGGAGGGAGTTGGGGGTGACGGCACAGCCCGCGTCCTGCCTTGGAGGGGGCAGCTCTGTGAGTCATCTGTGGACTCAAAGCCACAGAGTCACAGGACAGAAAAGGCCCCTCTCACAGTCGCCAAGGGAAGAGCCCCCAGGGGCCGGGACAGGCGTGGCCGGGGCAGGCCACACGGGACGCGTCCTTCCATGAAGGACAGGCCGGGGAACAGGCTGTCCCTCTGCCCCTCTCGGCTCCTGTGGGCAGCCAGGCCTGGTGTCGGGAGGGACACCGGCCCATTACGGTTTCTGTCTGGATTCCTGGGGGGTGGTGACAAGGGCTGAGGCGTGGGGACAGCCCTAGGCCCTCCAGGAGCAGTGAGGTTGGCGTGGAGCCCAGGCCGTATCCCGTGGTGGCGGAGTGCCTCTCAGGGTCCCTGGGGCCGTTTCCCGGGTCCCCAGGGGCACGTGTGCAAGGGGGGAAAGGAGACACCCCATCCCATGGGTGAGGACCTGAGGCCAGGGCTGGGGAGGCGTGGGATCAGACATCACACCACTAAGACCCCCGCCCTGCCTCCTGCTGTCCGCTCCGGGCATGGACAGGCGGAGATGCCCTATTTATCCACCTAAAGCCCCTGCCTTCCTGTGCCCCAGGAGGGTTCTGTCCCAGCATTTCCCTGGGTGCTCATGTTGTTTTCAGAGAGTGGCAGGCTCCGAGTGGGGGGCACCTTCTGCAGCCCTGGCTGGGGGGTGGGATGAGATTTGCCTGAGGACACATGGCACTGGTGCTCCGGAAGAGGGTCTGGTGGCTTCTGAGCTTCCTTGCCTTGCAGGGTGGCCTGGGGGAAAATGAGCTCCCAGAATGCCCGGTGCGCATGGGGAGGGCATGTGGGGGGCACTGCTGTGATTGAGGCTGGTCTTCCTGGAACATTCTGGAGCTTGGTCTCCTCCCCTGCAGAATGGGTCCAAGGAGTGCCCATCCTGCAGGGCAGCTGTGTTTGAGGAGCCCAGGGCCACCACGAGCCCAGCCTGGGGTTTTGCCTTTCCTCACCGGGCACTCCTGTCTCCCGTGTAGCCCTGCCAGCTGCCGAGGACGGGCACAGCTCAGCTCTGACCTGCAGCACCAGCTCAGCGCCTGGCTCCCAGCAGGTGGGCAGACAGCGGGAGGCGTCGCTGGGGGTGGCTGGGGTGGGGGCTGTGGGGGCAGGGAGGGGCAGGCCTGGGCACCTGCCAGCCCTCAGGCCTCCTTCCCTGGCTGGCACTGCCCCTGGGGGCACACCCTTCCCTTCCCTGGCCCTGGGGTTGGCAGGAGGTGGCCTGGAGACCCCAGGGGAGGAGGGTCAGCTGTGCCGCAGGGCCATCTGGGCTGCAGGCATGGCCTGGACCCCGGAACTCAGCAGCCCTCCCAGGCTGGGCAGGTGGCCCGTTCGCAGCCTTGTCTGAGCCCCTGCCCAGGCTCCTAGGGGACAGTCTGCCCCAGCCCGAAGGCCTTCTCCTGGCCCATGCCCGCGGGTGTCCACCGGGTCCGATGAGCTCCCAGAGGGGAAGGGCCCGAGCAGCGTCTGCCCCACTGTACAGGCGGGCAAGCCGAGGCCCTGGCCTCTGCCCAGGCCCGGGGGCGTGGCCTCGAGGGGACGCTGCGCAGGAGCCGCAGTCTGACCGGGGTCCCTCCCGCAGCCCCTCTGCAGAGGCCAGCCTCCGGACACGATGGCGGCCAAGCAGCCCCCACCGCTCATGAAGAAGCACAGCCAGACCGACCTCGTGAGCCGCCTGAAGACCCGCAAGATCCTGGGCGTGGGCGGGGAGGACGACGACGGGGAGGTGCACCGCTCCAAGGTGGGCCCGCAGCCCTGGACCCTGCACCCGGGCGCCTCCGAGGGAGGCCCCCAGAGGGGCAGGACGGGGACGCGATCGTTGTTAGAGGACATTGATGGTGGGCAGGGAGCCGGCCCTTAAGGAAAGCGCTGTGTGGGTATGAATGGGTCCAACCGGGTGGATCCTGCCAGCCCTGGGGCGATAGAGTCCATTATTCACCCACTTTAGGGATGAGGAAACTAAGGATCAGAGAGGGTGAGCCACTTTCTTGAGGCCACACCCATAATTGGCAGGATTTAAAAATTTAAAATTTTTTAAATTTTTATTTTGTTTTGTACTGGGGATTGAATCCAGGGGTGCTTTACTACGGAGCTACATCCCCTTTTATACAAGCGACATTGTCCTTTTTTACTTTAGCTTTGAGATGGTCTTACTAAGTTGCCGAGGCTGACCTCCACCTTGTGATCCTCCTGCTTCAGCCTCCTCATTTGCTGGGATGACAACTGAGCTCCCTTCTTAGCCACTTTACTTTCAACTTCTCTTAAACCCAGTGCCGAGGGGAGGGAAGAGGGGGCAGCCTCAGTGTGACCTGCCTGGGGCTGTGGGAGGAGGACCCTGGGCTGGGGTGCTGAGAGCCCCCACCTGCTCCCGCCTCTGACCCCTCCTTGTGTCCACAGATCAGCCAGGTCTTGGGCAATGAAATCAAGTTTACCGTCCGGGAGCCTCTGGGACTCAGGTGAGCATCCGCCCAGAGTGTTGATTGTGGCAATGGGGTCTGTGTGTCGGGGGGGACGTAAGACCCCCTCCTGGCCTTGGCCCTGCGTCGTCTTGCCCTGTGTTCCACCCATCTCATCCCCACCCCAACCAGCCATTGCTGGGCATCTTGGCTGGAGAGGGGAGGTTCCTGGGCGGGGCTGGCCTTGGGGTCCTGGCCGTGACCTTGCTCTCCATCTGCAGGGTCTGGCAGTTCGTTTCCGCTGTGCTTTTCTCCGGCATTGCTGTCATGGTGAGCCCACCCCCCACCTGTCCCCTGTGACTGGCCTCCAGCGGGGCAGATCCTGGGCACCCCGGCTGGCTAGACCCCAGGTCTCAGAACTGGCCCTAGCCTGGGTGTGGCTCCAGGCCTCCTCCCTCCCTCACCGGGGGCTCCTCCTCTGCCTGCCTGGCAGCCTGTCCCCACACTGCCATCGTGCTGACCCTGCCCGGGCTCTCTGGCTGCGTCCCAGGCCTGGCTCCCTGCATCCCGCCTGTGCTGGGACACACCCCATCCTGTGGGTGGTGGCCCTGCCCCTTGCCCCAGGAGCCCCAGAGCCTCCTGTCCTGTGGATGGCGGGGCAGCAGTTCTGATGGGGAGGCCACTCCAGCCTGAGGCTGACCCGAGTCCCCCGCCGTCCGCAGGCCCTGGCCTTCCCCGACCAGCTCTACGATGCCGTCTTTGATGGGGTCCAGGTCACTAGCAAGACCCCCATCCGCCTCTACGGTGGCGCCCTCCTCAGTGAGTATTCTGGGGTGGGGGAGTGAGGAGCCCCAGGGCTCCCCTCCTTTCCCCAGCTGGCTGCGTCGTGGCCCCTCCAGTGGCGCCGCTGCTGGGCGTGTGCTGCCCTCTTGTGGCCATGGGTGGGACTCGCCAGGGAACTGGTGGTCACCTCTGCCGCTGTGCTGGCTGTTAGTGCCCAGCCTGGGCTCTGGGATGGAGGTGAACGAAGCCCAGGTGGCCCGTCCAGGCCTCACAGCCTCCATGCAGGAGGCAGACTCAACGCACTATCTACAAATACCCTCACACCCACCCCATCTTTACCCTCAGAGCATTCGAACCTCTTCTTCTGCCAGGGCCCTGGACTCTGGCCACATCTGATGGCACCCACTCCCCAGTTTCAGAGGCCACTGTGTCTTTGCACAGGCAGCGTCCCCACCTTATGCACATGATTCTGTCCAGTCTCCCAGGGCCGCTCAGCTAGCTGAGAAGGAGCGTGGAGCTGGAGTGGCGGAGTGTGAGTGGGGGCTTAGAGGCTCTGGGGCCCAGTGTGTGCACATCTGGGGGCACATCTGGGTGAGCTGGCCCAGGCAGAGCCTTCCAGTAAGAAATGTGGCCCGTCCTGCCACCCAGCGCAGTTCCAGGGGCGATTCCTTCGGGGTCTGGGGTTTTCTCTCCATTTGGAAAGAAACCGAAGTCTTGGCCAGGTGGGCAGGTGCCTGCGTCAAGCAGAGCCTCAGCCAGAGAGCCAGGCCGCTCTGGAGCCCCCTCCGTCTTGCAGATGAAGGCTGAGTCCCAGCAGGGGAGAGGGCGGGGCCCAGTGTCCCACAGGGCCTTGGAAGTGCCATGGACAGGGCAAAGACAGAGCTGGACCCAGAGGGTGGGCTGTGGACAGGTGTCTGACCTGTGAGTGAGCAGGGGTGAGGGTCATGGACAGCTGGGACTGGCTGCCTGCAGGGGCCCGAGGCAGGAGGAGGAGGCCCCTGTCTGGCCCCACGGGGGGCAGGTGGGGCTGTCCCCTCCCATGCTCTCTGTCCCCCGCCCAGGCATCTCCCTGATCATGTGGAACGCCCTCTACACGGCTGAGAAGGTCATCATCCGGTGGACCCTGCTCACTGAAGCCTGCTACTTCGGGGTCCAGTTCTTGGGTGAGTCTTGAGGTGACCGTGCGGGAGGCTGAGGGAGGGCGGGGGGCAGTTCTGGCCCCGCCTTCCAGCTGGCCCCCGAGGTCTGCAGGAAGGCATGGGAACCGGCCTGGGGGAGGGACAGCGGCGCAGGAGCCCTGGGCGCAGAGCCCGCTCGCCCGGCATCCTGTGTGGGGGAGGGGACACATCCTCTCCCTGACCCCTGTCCCCTCCCTGGCCTCTCTCCCGCAGTGGTCACTGCCACGCTGGCCGAGATGGGCCTCATGTCCCTGGGGATCCTGCTGCTCCTGGCCAGCCGCCTCCTCTTCGTGGTCATCAGCATTTACTATTACTACCAAGTTGGCCGGAAGCCCAAGAAGGTCTAGCCGGGCGGGGACCTGCCCGTGCCCGGGCTGGGGTGGCTGTGGGGCCTGTGTTCCCCTTTGGTTCCTGGGAGGAGGGGGGACCCCTGCTCTGCCCCACTGCCCCAGGCAGGCAGGGGCACCTTCCGTCCCTCCGGGGCAGCCCCCGATGCTGTGACCTCCGGCCTTTCGGGTTTGCCATGCGGGCTTGGGGAGAGATGGGGCCTGTGGACCCCATTCCTCACCCCACACAGTAGCACCTCCTTTCCTGGGCACTCTTGGCGTCCAGGTCCCCTCGACAGGCAGCGGCTGAGGATCACGGTCACGGCGGTGTGGGCTGAGTGGGCTTCTCCCCGGGAAGCCCTTCTTTTTCACGGGAGAGGCTGTGGGCTGCCCCCTCCCCCAGTCTAGGGCCCAAGCAGCTGAACTTGACTTCTCTTTATGCCTGGAAGACCTGAGAACTGGACCTTGGGCCACTGTCCCTCAGTCTGGGCCCTCCCCACACGTGGGTCTCCTCTGCACCCCGAGCCACACGCGCTCCCCCCCCACAGCCTAGCCGGGGCCGCAGGCAGGGCAGCTGTCTCCTTGGACTTCTCTGCGACATGGGCCACTGCAGCCAGAGGCCCTGTCCCCATCCCCAGGCCTGGTCCACCCTGAGTCCTGGGGCCCTGCCCTATGGCCCTGGAGCCCCTTCCTCAACTGGCCTGGGTTCAGAGGCCACCGGAGGCCATGCCCATCCCCTGCACACAGCCGGACACACCGACTCGTAAGTGATGGGCTGAGCGAGGAGGAAGAGGAGTACTTGGTATTTCCTTGTCCCTTGGCATATCCTCCAGGCCTGGTGTCCCCCTGTCCCAGCCCCTGTCCACTCTGCCCCTTCCCCAGGGTGCTGCTGTCTGGCCCCTGGCTGCCCCCGAGCCTGGCAGGGTGGGGCTTGGTGCCCTCAGACCCTGAGGGGCAGCGTCCCTCCCACGCCTCCCCCTGCATTGCCCTGGACAGTGGCCCCAGAGCCCAAGGCCCTGGCCGCCCCCTGCAGGCCCACTGGCCTCTCCGTGTCCCGTTAGTCCTAGCTCCCCTGAGCGTCCTCCCTCCAGCACACAGGCAGCGGTGTCCCGGGACCAGTGGGAGCGGCCTCAGGCCAGTTCACCTCCCTCCTGGGGACAGCGGGGTTGGCGGCAGGTGAGGTAGTCTGCGGGTGTGGTCCACAGAGATGGCTGCCAGCTGCCCCTCACCTGGGGGCCTTCCCGTGCCCACCCTGTGGCCTGCGCCCAGCAGAAGGGTGGCTGCACCGTGGTCATGTAGCTGAGCAGCGGGGCCTCGTGGCGCCTGGGCTGTGCTGCTGGTCACCGTGGCCCAGCGGCCTGGGAGGGGCACTGAGGAGGGGCGCCCTCTCCTGGTGGTGTCTCCTACCCTTGAAGTCTGACGTCCCCGGGGCTCCACCTCCTGCTGCGGAGCCTGGACCTGGGCAGGTGGGAGCCACCGTCTCCCGCCACCTCCCAAAGAGCTGCCCCACCGGCAGCCAGAGCTCGGCCCTGTCTGCATGGGCTTGGAAGGCCCTGCTGACCCTCAGTGGTGACAGCTGGCCTGTCCTCCCCCTGACTGCTGGACGTGTGGGTCCAGTCATTCCTGAGAGGCAGACGCGCACTGGATCAGGCGGAGGTGGCATCTGCATGGCCGGGGCCACCCGTCCACCACACTCGGCTGTGGGATGCGGAGGGCAGTGGGGCCTTTCCCCGGTGGTGGCGAGTCACACTGGGACAGGGTGCCAGGCCCTGGCACAGAGCAGCGCTTCAGTTCAACATGGCAGTGAGGCCTGGGGGCAGCGGGGGACATCACAACAGGGATGCTCTGGGGTTGGGAGGAAGCAGTGACGGGGCAGAGGGACGCAGGCCCCGGATCTAACCGGGAAAGCAGGCGGGACCCTCTGCCTTCGAGCTGGGTGCCCGGCCGCCTCCGCCGCCTGCACCTGCCACTCACGCTTCGCCCACCGCCCCCACCCCGAGTCGGGACCACCATTCTTCACGGTCACTATTTATTCTTTGTTCCTTTTTCTTTTTGTAAGAAAGAGTCACAAAAACCAGTGCAAAACCGTCTGTGTGGGCGTCCTGTTTTCTATTACAAAAACTCCTCTTGTATATAATATAAAAGGGGCGCGTGAGGGATGCACATGATAAATCAGCTCGGCGGCCACAGCGGCCACCGCGAGGGACTTCGCAGACCTCAAAACAGACTTGGAACGCACGGCCCGCGGGGCTGGCGGGGGCCTCTGGGGAGAAGGGCTGCCAGGGCCTCGGCTGGCCTGGGCCATCTGGTCTGGGCCCCTTGGGCACGGGCAGCAGGGGGACAGGGAAGCCGAGGTCCCCACCAAGGCTTGGCACTAACGGGGCTGGGGGGCCGAGCCCCTCTCCAGGAGGCAGCCACTCTCAGCCTTGGGGCGCTGGGGCGGAGACAGCGCGGGCTGTCTGGAGGAGCCGAGTCCTCCCGACCCCACGGCAGCCAGCTGGAGCTGGACCACGCCCATAGGGTCCCTGGTGCCACAGCTGTTGCAGTGACCTCAGGTGGCCTTGCAGATTGCCACCAGCCTGGGCAGGTGCCACAGGGACAGAAGCCCCGTGTCCCCTTCAAGCTGAAGCTGCAGGTGGCGGGGAAGTCAGGTCGGGGCTGACAGGGCCCCTTGGCACTTTTAGAGAAAGCCTGGACCAGATGACCCCCAGGCCTGCCCTTCATCCAGATCCTCGCCCTTAGGGGCCCCAGAAGCCTGGATGCCCCGGGGCTGGAGCCCCAAAGCTGTGCCACTGGACTGCCCAGCCGAGGCGTGGGATCTCTGGTCAACCCGGACCAGCCATCTGCCTTTCCAGGAAGCTGGAGCTCAGGGCACAGATGGGTCCAGAGCTGGGCAGGCCCTGGGCCCTTCTCAGGCTAGGGTGGGCCACAGGCCAGCTGAAAGGCCCCTGGGCCCCAGGAATTCAGTCTCTGGGAGCTCGGCAGCATTAGTGGCATGGACAGGCAGACTGTCACATGGTCAGCTTGGGAAGATGAAGCTCAGAGGCCTGGGAGGAAGGCAAGACAGGTGGGGACAGCAGGAGGAGGAGGAGGGTCTGGCCAGGGGGAGCAGCAGGCACAGAACTTCCGGCAGCCTCTGAGGAGGGGCAGGGGCCAGGGCAGGGAGCTCTGGGCTCTAGGCTGTGGCTCTGTTTCTCCCAGGAGGCTGGAAGCAGGCACAGAGGCAGGTGGTTTGCAAGACAGAACCAGCATTGCCCAGGACTGAAGAGGGCGAGGGAGAGAGGAAGCAGGCAGCCCTCTGCCTTCCATCCCTGTGCCTGTGGCAGACATGACTAATCAAACTGGCGGTGTCTGACAGGCATCACTAATCAGGTTCCATCGCCCTGTCCCGCTGAGCCCAGACCATACTACCCACGCTCAGTGTGGCCTCCAGCAGCCATTCCCGGCTGATCGGGGTCGAGGCATCCTGCGATCAGGAATGTGAGGCCTGTACAGTTGTGGGTTGTGTGATGTGACTGTGAGTCTGTGGGGGAAATCCCTGCCTCGGCCTGGAGGGGACCCGGGAGTGATGTGGACAACAGAAGGACTGGAAGCTGTGTTGCAGCAGAAATGGCTGAGGTGCCCTGGGACTCTTTAGCCTGCAGACAAGAGGGCTTCTGGGAGTCAGAGTGTGACCTTGACCCCCTTGAAGGGCAAGGCGCAAGGGGGATGTGCAGACAGCAGCACAGAAAAGGGGAAGCCTGCTGTCTGCTGAGCAGAGACTGCAGTCAGAGCCGACCAAAGGCAGGAGGCTGCCTGGGAGGTAGTGAGTGCCCCGTCCCTGGAGGTATGCAAGAGAGGGTGAAGAACTCTTGGCAGGGGTCTTGGGGAACATCTAAGCCTCCACTCTGGGTGGTGACAGGGAGAACCATGATCTTGGGGGTTTCTTTCATCCTGGGGGCCAGGGAGTTGGGGAAGGACAGGGAGGGGGAGCCTGTGGGGAAAGGCGGGTCATATGCCCCAGGGGAGGTGACCTGTGTCCATTGCAGGGGGCTTCGATAGACGGGGAAGTGCGGGGAAGGGGACAGCGCGTAGACTTCCTAGCTGTAGGGCTGGGAGGCACATTTCCTGGGCAGCTTGTCCCATCTTTCCTGGAAAACCAGGATGTGGAGGCCAGAGGGTCTGTGAGCAGCAGATCCGATGGTGAACCGAATGGAGTGACAGCACTTCAGAGACCAGCCGGGTTCTTGTTCAGAACGTCACACATGTGCTGTGTGACTGGACAGCCCACTGACCCTCTCTGGGCCTTACAGGTGATTTGGTCCAACAGATGGGGAAACTGGGACTGGCAGTGGGGCCACTTTTGAAGTTAGTGTTTACCAGAAGCCCACCTTTGGCCCCTGCTGAGAGCCGGGACAACTCCATCTCTGGCAGCCCTGGGACTGCCTCCAGGTTCTGAGCCCTCACGGATGTGGCTGCGGGGACTCCTCGGGGCCTCTTGGGCTTTGGCAGTGTCTCTGGAATTCGCTCTTGCCTTCTTGTGGCCTAAATCCTCACTTTCTTGGCACTAGGTCCTGAAGCTGTGGGGAGAGAGGACCCAGGCCCAGGGATGCCAGTGTCCACGGACCAAGAAGGCCTGGGTCTGGTGTCCCTGCATCCTGGGTCAGGCGCGGGGGTCCCTGCAGAGCCTGTGGCACCCGCCCTGGAGTCCAGGCGAGGGTGCGTCAGTCCACATTTCTGTCTTCATCTTGTTTTGTTAAAAAAAAATAGCTATCCGCTCCTGGTCCTTCCGGCCGACCACGAAGGGCCTCATCTCCGCCCCTGAGGCCAAGAGGGCAGGGGAGGGGCATTGGTGCTGGGCTCGGTGGTGGGCGGGCCCATCCTCAGGCCACGCCCTCTACTGGATGCCCCGGAAGAGGCACATGGCGAAGATCATGACGAAAAGCTGCAAAGAAAGCCAGAGTTGATTGACGTGCCTAGCTGGGCCCAGAGCCCAGGGCGCTCAGCCCGTCCCGAGGGACAGGGGCCATCTGTGGCTGGGTGTTCTTCTGCAGGGATTCCCATGGGGCAGTCAGTCGCCTGGAGAGGGCAACTTTGGAAACCACATCATGGGTTCAAACCCAGGTCCCCACTTATCAGTGGTGGCTTTGGGCAAAGCACTTCCCTTCTCTGGGCCTGAATTTGACAACAGCTTAGCACGTGCCGGACATCGTTCTAAGTGCTTTCCCAGAAAGCACAGAGAGGTCACGCACCAGCCTAAAGTCTCACAGCTACAAACAGGGGAGCTAGGCTTTGCTGCGGGCATGCCGGCGCAGAGGCCGTGCTCATAACCCTGCTCTGACTCTAGCTCCCAAGAGGGCAGCGAGGTAGAAGCGGAAGGCAATCATCTAGCCACGCCCTGCGGCCGGGCATCTAGCAGATGCTCAGTAAAACTCCTCCGCGCTGTGATTGAGAGGCAAGGCAGCTGCGGCCCCCCAGGGTCATGAGCAGCAGCACTGAACACCGGAGGGCCCTGAGCCTAGGGGCGGGCAGAGCCTCTGACTCAGGGACTCCGCTCTGAGCAGAGCTGCTGCTGTCCCCACGGCCACAGCTCTTCTTGCCAGCCGCACTGGCAAGGAATAGTCCCTAGACCACAGCTCATGGCCAAATTGCCAGGAGGCTCTGAGTGAGAGACACTGCCTGGCCAGGGTCACAGCCCCACACGGGGCCCCTGGGCTGGGCAGCCTGTGGGTTCGATCCCACCCTGAGCCCCAGCAACACGCCAGACATGCTGTCCCCGTCGCCAGCAGCCCTCGCAGGGCCCAGAGGAGCAGGGCAGTTAGCACCGCTTTGCAGGAGAGGAAGCTGGCTCAGGTGATCTGGTCTGAGAAAGGCCGAGCCGGGCGCTGGGCCTGAAGCTGCGCTCCGCCTGCCCGGAACACCCCGAGCCTCCGGCTCCTGTGCGGAGGGATCTGTTTGTCCGTCAGTCTTACAAGGACCTGCTCATTTACCTGCCCAGGCCCGGGACAGGCGCGCAGTCCGAGCTTGCGGAATGAATGAATGATGGACAACGTCCCCTCTCCTTGCCTCCCCCACAGACGCCACGAAACTGCTCTCAGCGGAGCTGCGGGCTCAGTAAGAACCTGAGCTAGGTGGCATTTATGCACCCGGAAGGGGCCTGCACGGAGGCAGTGACTGGGCTGCCTGCCTTCATCTCCCCGCAGGCCGAGGACTGGCTGAGGCCCAGAAGTGTCCTTTCCTGGAGATGGGCAGGGATACTGGTGGACAACACAACTGTCCCACCTCCGGGGCTGCTAGTTGAGACCCCTGAGAGCAAAGCTGGGAACAGCTCCTCCGGCCCCTGGAGCGCCATCTAGTGGTGGATCGAAGGTCTGCAGCGCTCCCCTTCTGAGCAGCCGGGTTTTGGGGGTAAAGGTTTGGGGTTTGGGGGCTGAGACCATCACTGTGAGGTTAACAAGGCCCAGAAGGCGCTGAACATCGCCCCGGAGAAAGGGCTGGTCTATAATCCCAGGCTGCAACCCACCCTCCAAGGCAGCTCCGCGGATTCCTTCCACAAAGCGTACCCTGGGGAGACCGTGGTTCAATCCCCAGCGCCCAGAACAACTGCAAACCGAACCCAGCCTCACAGCCTGCAGGAGTGGGCGACGGTGCACCCAGTCCCACTGCCCAGACCCTGGCTCAGAAGGGGCATCTTCAGAGCCCAGGCTACTGTCCCACAGTGCCCAAATTACGGAATCCCCCCCCCCCCCCGAAATCAATCCGGAGGGAGGCCCAGAGTGCAGGTTGCGGGGTCTGCCTGGCCCCTCTCGAGGTTCCCCCCTGGGAGCAGCCAACGCAGGGCCTTCACTTACCTCGATGGCCAGCACCCCGATGGCCAGGGCCCCAGCCAGGTAGACGTAGGTTTCAAAGGTGTTGAGGATCACGGTGTAGCAGCCCTGGGAGGGAGGGACCAGAGGTGAGGCTGCTGCCAGGAGGGACAGTCCAGGCCATGCCACCATCAGCACCAGGGTTCACGGACACGGCCCCAGAGGTCAGCGGCGGCAGGATGACCCTGTTAAGCCGCTGCACAGGCTGGACAGTGGGAGAGGTGGGAGGCAGGACTGCCCACCATGGCAACCTGGCAGCACCCAGGACCCCCCTCACCACCAGCCAAGGCCAAAGCAGCCGCAGTCCTTCCCATGTAGCCGCTTCGGTGACTGGAACACCCGGAAACTTCCCGGAAACATCCAGACCTCCTGCGGCTCTTGAGAAGCCGAAAATCCAGCCCAGTGGGCCATGTGCAGGTCAGCCTGCCAGCGGCTGCTCCCATGGACGGGACAGGTCTCCCTGGGGCCATGGTCCCCTCCCCCGGGTCCCTGTTGTCCCACATCCATCCTCAACACGGCCTGGTGCAGGATTCCTGGATTTTAGACTTTGCCCTAAGGAAGCACAGCCCAGCCTTCAAAATTGAGCTCCGTCCTGGCCTCCTGGGGATACTGTCCCAGGAGCCCGGCCATGTTGGGGGCAGTGGAGTGGACTGGGCTGTGCCCAGGCAGGAGGACAGCAGGGCCTGTTCAGGGAGGAGTGGCCAGGTGGGTGTCAAGGTGCCTGTGTGGTGAAGGCTGACCAGGAGTGAGCAGTGGACCCGGTGCCCTCCCCGGAGGCCCAGGTAGGAACAGGCGCTCTGCGCCTCAGAGCTGGGCCTGGAGGTGGTTGGCATGCAGGTGCCCTGGGGAAACGGCTGTGCCCGCACCACCGCCAGGCTTGGAGGAAAGGGTCTCCAGAGGTGAGAGCCAGGAAAGAGATCTCAGCAGTGCCACTCGGAGCCCAGCCACAGGTGTGTGACAGGGACAGAGCCCTAAGGGGCCCTACCCAGGCCAGTTAGGAACCAGTGGAGCTGGGTCCCTCTGCGGCCAGTGTGGAGCCCCATTTGCCCACCAGGCCCAGGGCCATCCTGGATCTGCCTGCGGCCCCCTGTGAGGTTGCACCTGAGACCTCCGCCCAGCCCTCTGGGGAAGCCAGAGCCCTCGTGTGCAGAACGGAATGGCCAGCAGGGACCTGCTCTGGAGGGCAGGGAGGTGGGGCTGGCTCCATCCACACCCTCAGCAGGCTGCCCGCCCACCAGCCAGGCCAGCCCCGGCGCCTCCACCCAGCGCACTCGGGGCTGTGAAATGCTGCAAAGGGCTGTCAGCCAGGAGGCAGCAATGGCCGGGGGGACGTGGCCTGGACGCTTGCCCAGGCCCTGGCCTGTCTGCAGGCTCGGCTGCTGACTGGTCCTCTGCCTCAGTCGGCCCATCTATAAAACAGGCCCGTTCAGATTAACCTCCTCTTAGGGCCGAGGTGAGGACACAGTGAGGCTCCGCTGGGAATGGGTGGCATGTGGCAGGTTCCTGTCCCTGTTGGGACTGTCCTCCCCCTCTGTGCCCCGGGTGGGGAAAGTGTCTGAGCAAAGTCAGGTGTGTGGGTGTCCCCTGTGCCGGGATCGCTGCGGGACAAGCCGTCACACACCATGCATGCTCAGCACCAGCGGGTGGAGAAGACGCAAATCCCTTCTGGAGAATGAAACTGGCATTCACGCCCTCACCTGGGCAGCTGGCAGGACGCCGGGGACCCTGAGCCCCGCACCTGCCATGTGATACCTGGGGCCTGACTGCCCTCCCTTCAGGATTTGTCACCAGAAGACCCCTCAGGGCCCAGCACGGAGCCCAGAAGAGTGGGTTGGTGGGTGGAGGCTCTGGGCAGAGACGCTCTTGGGAGGGGCAGGGGCAGAACGATGCCACCCAGGCTGCGTCAGCGTGGCTCTGCCCGGAGCTGGCTGGCCTCACGGGCTCCGCTCATCACATCCTCCCCGCCCCGGGAGGAGGGCTCTCACCTGCACTTCCCCAGGAGGAGAGGGCGGGAGAGAGCAGGGGGCGCCTGCTGGAGGGGGCCAGGGCCCCTCCCCACCCTCCATCCCACGACCAGCACCCCAGCCCATGCCCAGCGAGCCCCTGAGGGATCACCCCCACCAGGCCGTCCCCAGCCTGGTCGCCGACCACAGAGCTGTTGCCAGGGAGGGAGCGCCCCCCTCCCTGGTTCCCCTGCACAGTCACTCCAAGCCAATGTGACAAAGGACAGTGAGGCCAGGGTGGCCACCCCAGGGCCCCATACCTCCGTCGCCAGCAGCAGCTCCCCTGAGCCCGGCCCTGGACCCAGCTGCCAACCGGGAACCCTGCTGGGTGTCCCAAGGGCACCCCCCACTCCACGCACCCCGGGCCTGATGTGGGATCTCCCCCAACCAGACACCACAGACACGTCCTCGGTGATCCACACGGACCTGCCACCCAGGCCGCCGGAGGCCACCTGCAGCACGGTCCTCAGACCTCACCGCCTCGCCGACCAGCGCCGTCCCCTGATCTCGCCCGCTGTCCTTTCTCCCAGGACTAGTGTCCACCTGGGCTCACCGCCAACCCGGCCCTGAGTGCCAGTGTGGCACGTCATCTCCGCCCCCACGTGGAACGCGGCCCTGCAGCACCTGGCCCTGGACCTGTGGCTGCCGGAGAGGCGGCCAGGCTTTCGAGAAGGAAGCTCTGGAGACAGACCAGCTGGAAACGTCCCCACGCGGGGACTTTAAATAGGGACTGAAGCCTTGGAGGGATGCGAGTGGCAGAGGAGAAGCCAAGGGCCACTCTCCCCGGAGCAAAGCCATCATGTGCGACCGGCGAGGCGGCAGAGGGACCTCTACAGAGCTCCGTCTCCAAGCCAGACCTGGGAGACGCGGGGACTTAACAGAGTGGGAGCCCAGACAGCGCGTCTGCGATGCCCTGAGGAACAGGGTGTGGAGGCCCCTCTGAAGGAGCTAGTGGCATTAGAAGGACATGAGTCTGGCCATGAGCCACCCGCAGCCCAAGCTCCATCAGAACTCAGAAGTCCATCTGTCTGTCACATCAGATCCTGAATATGGGCCACCGCTCTGCTTTGTGATGTGCCATGGTCAGGCTCCTTCTCTCTGGATGCTCTACCATCTCAGGGCGGGCACAGCGCTTTCTCGAGGAGGTGACTCAGATGGCCCACACCACCTCTGCTCACCTCCCTTTGGCTAGAACTTGATTCTGCGGCCTAGCTGCAGGGGAGGCTGGGAGGCTTGGCCTCTACCTGGAGGCCCTGGGGTGTGACGAACACTCTGTTTCCAAGGAGGAGCCGCAATGCAGTGGGAGGGACAGCAGGTGGTTTGCCACAGGGTGGGAGTCTGTGGTTTCCAGTGAAGGTGACAAGAAGACCTGACAGGAAGCAGCAGCCCATGCCTGCCTGGGGTGGAGGTGGGACGCCCACATCCTGTGGCCAAGATCCCAGGGTGGCCGAGCTGCCCAGGCTCCCAGTGGCCTGACCCCAGGTCCTCTTTCTTTCTTTAACTGCAGGAAGGCAGCGCTGTGCGGGTCAGGGAGGGTGGCTCTTGGAGCCTCCCAGGTCCTTTACACCTGGGCAGGTGCAGGGGACAGAAGTGCCCAGCTCTGCGGCCACTCTGAGGCTGCAGGGGGCTCATCAGTCTCTGGGCGTCAGGCCTCAGCTCAACAACTTCCTCCTGGGTGACTCCACAGAGCCCGCCTGGAGCCCCCACGGGGCGGGTTCCAGCCCCTCACCTGGCTTTATCTTTGCCATGGCGGTCACCACCATGTGACATCATCACTTTTTGTTGGTTTGATGCTGGTTCAACCTGGGCTCCTCTAACTGGACCAGGAGCCCCGTGGCGACAGGGGCCTGCTCTCGGACCCTGCTGGCTTTGGGGCATCTGGAACTCTCCTACCCGAGCCTCCATTCAAAGAGGGGCCTGGGCGCGGCCCAGCCCGCACTGCCAGCCTGATGTCATGCACGCACGTCCACACGAGGGTGGGGCAGAGGGTGTCAGGGTTTGGATCTGAAGTCCCCAGAAGCTCATCTGTTGAAGACGCCCATGCAGCCATGTTCAGGGGGGGTTGGGGGAAGCGGCCAGATCACGAGGGCTCTGACCTCAAGGGTGGATTAATCCACTTATGGATTCACAGCAGACTGGGTTTGGGGGAGGCTGCTTTGTTATAACAGCAGCTCTCTTTCTTGGCTCCCCAGCTGCCCCAGCCATGATGGGCTTCCTCACCACAGCAGTGGAGCCAAGCTGACTGTGAATGGAAACCTTTCCCACTTAAGCTGATTTTTCTCAGGTATTTTGTTATAGCAACAGAACGCTGACTTACATGGAAGGGTACAAGGGCACTTTGTGTCTCATGGAAGGGATAAAGCTGGGGCTCTGTTTCCCCAGACGTGGCACATGAGGAAAGGAAAAGTCTTCAGGCCAAGTCTTCTCAGGTTGCGAGAGAAGTCTAGAAGCTTCCCTGACCTTGGCCGGTCAGGTTGGAGAACTTGCCCCCTGGGAAGCATGGGGCACTCCCAAGGGGCAAACACGAGCTTCCTCTGGACTAGAGTGTGTGGCTACGTAGGACTCCCACTGGGAAATCCCGGTCATTCCCTCTTCCCCCTGACCTGCATGTTCAGAAACAACCCCAAGAACACTGGGAAACTCCTACTCACCCTGAACCCCCACCCAAATGCCCACTCCAGCCGTGGACCAAGCTCATGGCCATCTTGATCTTTCTGCCCCTCGTCTGAATCTCAGGGGCTTGGCAGACCCTCCGCTCCCTGGGGTCCCGGCCCATACCTGCGTGTGGATGAACAGGCTCCTCCCCCGCAGGCACTCCTCCCTGTTCAGCAGGACCCCGTTCCGCGCCTGGGGTTCCCTCCGGCAGCAGGCCTCGGGCACCTCCTCACTGTCTTGGGTCAGCATTCGAAAAACGGATGCAAACTTGAAATCTTCAGGCCCGTTGACTCCACAGCAGCCAAACTGGGAGAGCGAAGAGCAGGGAGGAGTGGGCAGGGGCAGGAGCCAGGGCCAGAGGCTCCCCAGAGGCCGGGCCAGGAGACAGGGTGTGCCTGGCTCTGTCTGTCCTGTGTGACTGTGGGAAAGTCGCTCAGCTTCCCTGAGCCTTCAGTGTCCTATCTGCAAAATGCGGGTGGGTGGCAGGATCCATTCATACCTCCTGGGCACTTGGCGAGTGCTCAACGCACAGGTGCTGTGACTGCTGCTGTATCCATGCCAACCGGGGCAAGCAGGGCTCCTCCCGAGTGTGGACTGTGATCCACGCAGAGCTGCCTGCTGAGCTCTGTGGGCAGGTCTGTGCTCACGGGGGAGTGCTCTGATAGATTGGTGATGTCTGGCCCCGGCACGGTAATGGAAGGGCTGGGGAGGTCAGGCCCTCACTACCCCAGAGGGAAGCCGGCAGCCTCCCTGGGCCGGGGGCACTCACCGTGATCATGACTGAGTTCCAGGTGGCAGAGAAGACGTCGGTGTCGTTATTTCCCTGGTAGTGCTTGGTGAGCTCCTTGGTGAAGAACTCCCGGGTGAGCTGGGGAGAGGGAGGGGCACTGAGGCCGGTGGCTAGTGTCCCCGCCGCCCTCGCCTCCCCACCTGTTTGCTGGATGGGGGTGACAGCCAGGGGTTCTCCTATGCTGCCAGCCTGGGGCAGGCCCTAGCCACCTCCCCAGGCCCTGTGGCCCCATGTCGTCACCAGCTCACTGGTGTGACAGGATTCCCATGTGATGTGTCCTGGGCACCCTGCGACCCCCACCCAGCCCTCGGCTCTCCCAGCAGGAGGGTTTGAGGGTCCCCAGGCTCGGGGCTGGGCTCCCCTCCCCCTCCAGCTGCTCCTTGGAAGTTTCCCTGGTTCTCAGATGTTCTCCGAGGTTTCCACCCACCTCCTCTGCCACAGGGAGAGGGGTGCCAGCCGAGAGCCCGGGCCTCTCCACACAGGCTGCTGCTCCCCGCCCTCCGGGCCTCCTCCCGGACCACTGTGCCTCCGCCCACCCCCACACCCCCTCCTCTTTTGTGTCCAGGTCCCTCTGCCCAGGTGCCCAGAGACTCGGGGGAAGGGGTCCATGCCCTGGCAGCTGGAGCCTCTAGGGGAGAAGAAAAGGCCCTGGGGCACATCGCCCTGAGAGGACCCTGACAGGGCTCAGCCAGGTGTCCCCCAACGCCTGCCTGGCTCTGAGCGGCCTGTCCAGCCTCCTCAGACTGCGTGACAACCACTGCAGGCCATCGCTGGATGGGCTGGAGGCAAGGTTTGGGATCAGGCCTGGACTTGCCCCAGGGGCTCTGGGAGCGGAGGACCCTGTGACCTTCTGAAAACCTCCTTCCAGGAGGAGGCCACCGGGGCCTCTCTGGACTAAGGGTCCAGGTCACGTTTGGGCTGGCAGCCCTGCAGGAGAGGCTGCGCTTTGGGAGGCCCTCTGGGGAGGCCAAGGCAGCCAAATGGCCACCAGCCTCTGATGGGCGGCATGCGGGAGAGGGTGGGCACCTACGTTCTCCCTGAAGATGAAGGCCAGGACGGCCGCTGAGAGCTCTGCGAGGAAGATGATCAGGATGAAGAGGAAGAACTGCAAAGACAGGAGGCGGCTTGTGAGTCCTCGCCTGGGCGTGAGGCCCCTGGGTGGTGCCTGTCTGTCTGCTGTGTAATTGACATAGAACACTAACCATGTAAGACTCAGAGACGTCACTGCCATAGTTAGACAGCTGTCACAATAAAGATACCAAAGACCCATCAACACTTGCAATAAAAATATGAAAAATAAATAATGCAAATGGCGCCCCTTAGGAAGGCTGTTTTTGTGCAGTGCACAAGCTGAACAACCTGACCCAGGGAGGAGGCTGCTGCTGAGACCTATTTGGGTTCCCTCCAGGTGGAGCATCCGACCTGTGGGAATACGACACTGGGGGATCCCAGGCTGGTCTTCCCCACACGTCAGACCCAGGCCACTTCTCCCTGCCCTGCTACCTCTGGTTCTGATGGGAAGTAAGGCAGTCCCATGGATCTTCGGTGGAAATTAAAATAGCAAGATTGGAGGTCAGTGTTGTGAATACCAAAATCTGACCCGGGGCCAGGGGTTGGATATATATAACTGACAGAGGCTCCTCTGCTCCACTCCCCCAGTTTCTGGATGTTTCCCCGCTTAACCACGTTGCCTCTGGTGTCGTGGTCCTGGAGGCGGGGCTGCCTCTGCCAGGAAGGGCCCTCCCTCCTTGCCTGCCACTCCAGGTAATCCCCGCCCTCCCTGGGACAAGCCTTTCCCCGCTTCGCAGGCAGGGGGCGCTCTTCCTCCCTTGCGCAGCACAGCGCCAGAGCGCCCAGGGGAGGCGTCCGGGCGGCAGTCAGGGGAATGAGCGAGTCCACCAGCGAACGACCCTCCGCGATGCCCTAGCCCGGTGCTGCATCTCAGGTCCTGGTCCTCGTGCGCACTGTTTTGGGCTGAGGGCTGCTGGCAGAAGAAAGGGGTGGCTGTGCCTTCGTTCCGCGCCCAGCTGGTGCCTTGGCATTTACAGGGGCTGTCACCCCACCTGGAAGCCCCCCTGCAGGACTTCATCCCTGGGCACACAAGACTGGCTGGTGCACACTGTCAGACACCTGGTGGCACCCGGCCCTCAGCATCGCTTGCACTGGCCAAGCCGGACGGACAGAGGCAAGGGGTGCTGGGCTCAGGGTCAGGTCGCCACAGGGGCAGCCCCAGTCTGTGTGCCTGGGGACAGTCATTCAAACCTCTTTGAGTCTGTTTTCTCATCAATTAAATGGGGCTGATCACCCCACTTCCTGGGGCTTGTGCTGGGTGAAGACAGCCAGGTGATGAACATGGGACAGCTGGAATGCGTGGGCACAGGCGGAGCTGGGTGGTTGGGAGGTGGCCTCCAAGATGCCCTGCAGACCATGGACAAGGCCATGGCACGTGTCTCTCCTGGCAGAAGGCTCTGTCACTTTATCCCCACCCTGGCCTGTCAGTTCCAGCAGCGGCTGTCCCTAGAGGCCCAACCCTGGGAGCGGGGGCGTGCACAGCTTTGGGAACCTCAGCAGAGAAGCTGCACAAGACCCTCCCACCCCACCCTGGCTCTGCTCTCTGACGGCCACCTCAAGCCCTGCCACCTGCCTGCCTGCCCTGCTCCTTCTGGGAGACTGCACAGCGGTCTCGCCAGGTCCCAGGTGCTCCACACAGGCCGGGTCTCAGGGGTGCTCAGCGGCAGGGCCCTTTGTCTACAGATGAGGAAACCGGGGCTGGCATGCGGAGCTCAGGACATCTGAGCAGTTTCAGTGGCTGGCTCTCTGCTCAGCGCATCCTGCTCCTCTGCTCTGCCCCATCTCAGGGATGGCCCCACAGGTCAGCACGTGACCTAGGTGCCATCAGCCATGTGGGCTGCCTGGCACCTCTGGGTGACGGGTGGACTTCACTGATGCTCCTGCATTTCCTGAAGGTTGGGGAGACCCAGGGCTAATTTCAAGGAGCAGCTCCCTAAGCAGAGCTGAGTGACAGTGGACAGGCTGGGTGGGGCAGGTGCCTGGCTATTGTCACCACCCACAATCCTTCCTTCCAAGTCTGCACGGCTCAGGGCCGAGTGGCCACTGAGTGGGGTGTCCTCTGCCTCCGCAACCGCCTCCTCCCTGTGACAGTGATGGAGGCCCTGGCCAGGGTCCTGGCACTTCCATTAGGCTGGTGAAGGATGGGCATGCGGCTGTGTCACCCCACCTCCCCGCTGTGGCGTTGGCAGGTCCCCGGGCTGGCAGAGGGCGGCCGGCAAATGGTTTCCGGCCCTGGCGATGCGCCTGGGCTGGCGGCGGCTCTCCCAGCTCTAAATCGCGGAGCGGGCAGGTGGCACGCCTGGAGCACGCCCTGGGCGCGCTGGTCCCTCGGGGGGGAGCGCGCGGTCCTGGTGACTGAGGACCGTGAAGCCTCTGCGCAGGACCAGCGGGAATCAGCCGTGCTCCGGGGTCCTGCTGGCACCGCGGGCGCCTCCCGGAAAACAGTTGCTGCGTGGATGGAGCTTGCGCTATGCCGGCACCGTGCGCCATCCGTGGGCCGTTCCGTCACCCCGCTGGCAGCACCCGAGCCAGGGCTGTTAGCAGCAGCACCCCCATTTTGCTGATGGTGGAGTGCCTCTGCAAGAAGCAGTGCTTTGCCCAAGCTGGTACAGCTGGTAAGTGGGACAACAGGGACTTAAACTGCCTCTTCATATCATGTCATCTTGGAAGCCATATGATCATCCGGGTCTTAAAAGTGGCAAATAGTCTGCAGGGTCTCTTACAGACAAACATCAGCTCTTTTCATTTCCGACTTACCAAGTGCATATTAACGTAAGTGGCAGAGTGAAGGTACACAATTTCTCATGGGGTCATGAGCCCAACACTAAAGATGGGAAGGAAGTGTGGTAATCCCCATTTTGCACATAAGGAATCAGGTTCAGAGAAGTTAAGTAACCAGCGCAGGACACACAGCCACGACCACAAAGCCCAGGTTCTTCCTCACACCTCTGACAGTGTTTCCTCCCTGTACTTCCCTTCCAGGGCTATTAGTGGGCACCTCCTGGGTCAGGCACTATGCTGGGTATTGGCAAACAAACACCTTCAAGGCAGACACTGTCCCCAGCCTTGTGGAATTTGCACTGAATGTCAGGAGAGTAAATAAAGAATGAATTGGCGACTCCCTGGGGAGGGGGAGCAGACCTCCCTCCCATTGCTCCCGTGTGGAGCAGGTTCTGCCTGGACACAGGGGTGGAGAGGTGACTGAGTGTGGGTTGGGTCACACCAGGGAAGGGCAGGGCTGTGCTGCTCACATCACTCACGTCACTTCCGCCTGCTCCCTTCCAGCATGGCACAACTTCCTCCCCTTCCCATGGATTCCCACTGGTCATCTGGGGATCTCTGCTCCTCATCGGGGCTTGCCTGGAGCTCCTCTGACCTAAGCACCCAGGCACCCCCCTCCCTGAACACCTGATCCACAGCATCTTGCTCGGGATGGACCCATTCATGGAGGGGCAGCAACGATCTCCCGGCGGAACTGCTCTTTTCCCTGCTTGCAAGCCCTAGGCTGCTCACCATCTGCCTACCGGCGGCGTCTGCTTTCCGTTCTCATTCCTAATAAATATGCACCAGATTTGCATACTTCATGCTCTCCCAGCTCATTTATCTTTTAAATTCACTCATCTCTTCTTTTGACTGTCCTCTTTTCTGACTTAGCACGTTTTTAATAAGATATATTGTTCAACATAAGGATCTTCAAATAAGTGGGCTAAGAAGAAGCTCTGAACTAGTCAAAGGGGAGCAGCTCAGACAACGGGATAGCACTCAGCTCCCACGGCAGGGGCGACGGTCCTGTGGCAGGCCATGGCCGTGCGGCTGGCCACCAGTGTGCTGGGAAGCACACGTGCCCATGAACTGGCCGTGAGCTGGTTTGGGCATTAGGTGGACTGCCCCACGCACTGTGGGGCTCAGTCAACGCAGAGGGTGTGCGGCTAACCCGCCTCCAGGCTGCCCGCTGCAGACCCTGGAGGCAGGCCCTGCTCCCCCTGGCAGGTGAAGGAGGAAATCAAAGGCTTCTAGAAGGACCCAGAGGCTACCAGGGTAGAAGCACACGCCGTGCCCCTCTTCAGGTTGGGAGAGAAGCGGTTCTTGTTTTAGGTCATGAACCTTCTTGGAAACCTTCCAGAAGCCTCAGAGCCTCCCCGGGAGCATGCACCAACACGCTGCATGGGTGCACACAACACACACATAAACGTGTGTGTGCACAACAAAGAAGCGCATGTGGGCACGCGTGCACACTCGAGGTGCCGCATGACACCCAAGTACACGTGTGCACACGCACACGCAACCCACACGCACCCACGCAGGCTCTGGCAACATCCAGCACGGTTTCAGGGGGACTTTGGCCATCTGGGTCTGTTCCGGGTGCCTCACGCCCTGGCCAGAGGGACGGGGGACCTGGGTCCTGGTGTTCCTGCCTCTGACCCACACTGGCCAGGTCGGGTGTGCGGGCCTGGTGGGGGCTGGCAGGAGAGGGAGGATGAGCAGGAGAGACGGGCAGGGCCAGGAAGGTTCCAGAGAGGGGCAGGAAAGGCAGCGGGAGCAGAAACAGAGAGGGAGGGACAGGGGAGAGGAGGAGGCTGGGCCCAGACCCAGGAGGGACAGGGGCGGGGAGGGCCTGGCAGGGGCTGCGAAGGGGCAGGTGGCAAGGACCCCGCCCGGCAGGCAGCTGGGCCTTAACTCCGAGGATGATGGGCAGACCCCGCCCCATCCCCAGCTCTCCGTCTCCCGCTGGCACAGGCAGAGGTCCCTGTCCAGCTGGCAGGGCGCAGGGAGCGCTTAGCTCAATGGCCATGGCAGGCCTGGGGCAGCAGGAGCCCGCTGGCTTCCTGTCCTGGCCATTAGCAGCCACGAGGTGAGGGAGGCAGCCTGCTGAGTGCCGGAGCCAGGGGACCCAAGGCCAGGCTGCCGGGCTCCAGCTGGCCAGCCGGGAACATTCTGCAGGGGGCGCTCATGGATTTTCTTATTTTTTAATCTCCAAATGAAAAGTTTGCACACGGTTGGTGACGAATGGACCCAAAGCTCCTGTCGCCTGTGTCACAGTGGATGCCACCTCCCCTCTGGGATGGGTATCGCCCGCGGTGACAGGAGGGTGGGCTGTGGGCATGCTCTGCTCCCGGAGGAGCACCAGGCCAGGTGTGTCTCCGGCTCCACCTGGTGCTGGCTCCTCAGGATGGAGGGGACCGCAGGGTCTGGCAAGGAAGTCCGGGGGGCCTGCCGAGCTCCCCACGGCGGTGGCCGCAGGTGGGGCTGGCCACAGGTGGGGCTGGCCGCAGGTGGGGCTGGCCGCAGGCGCTCTGCGCAGGGCTCTGCAGTGGGCGGCTCAGCCTGAGGCTGTCCTTCACAGCCAGGGGAATTTCTTAGTGGAGGGAAGATGGGACCCCAAGGTGGGACAGCGATCGGGGGCCCAGAGCACCACAGTGTGGGCAAACGCAGAGACCAGAGAGAGAGCAACCCGCCTGCGTCCTTTGGCCCCAACCTCCAGCTGAGCTGGTTGGGCCCTCCTTTGATAGGCAAGGCCCTGAGGCTCAGAGAGGGTAAGAAACTAGATTGGAGTCACACTGCTGGGGAGCAGGCAGGGCATGCCATGCACCCAGACCCAGGCTGGCCGACTGCCCGGCACGTCCTCACGGGCTCGACTGCCATCAATCGCAGCCAGGAAAAGAGGCGATGGCCACCCCACTCCCCACGAATCTCCAGCACCCAGAGAACAGCGTGCTCGTCACTGGAGGGCAAGGACTATTTAACAGGTAAGAAACCTCCAGAGACCCTGTCATCAATTTAGGCGTGGGTACCTGAAGGGGAAGGGTCCCTCCACAGCTATGCTCCTAAGGAGTCATGCCTTAGAATCTTTGAGAGAAAATAAAGAGAAACAGCATGAGCTGGGAGCAGGGCCAGGGTGTGCCCATCATCTCAGCAGCTCGGGGGGCTGAGGCAGGAGGATCGCAAGTGTAAAGTCAGCCTCAGCAACTTAGTGAGGCTCTGAGCAAATTAGTGAGACCTTATTTGTTTCCAAATAAGATATTTTAAGAAAAAGGGCTGGAGATGTGGCTCAGTGGCTAAGCGCCCTGGGTTTAATTCCTGGTACCAAAAAAAAAAAAAAAAAAAGAAAGAAAAAAGAGAGAGAGAGAGCGAAACATCACGGTCAGTGTTCACATTGTCCTGGCCGCTCTTCCCATAGAGGCCGAGGCCTCTCCACCTCGGACAGTGAGCCCAAACTGCAGCCCCAGGCCCCACACACAGCAGGCTCTGGGGGCCAGGACACAAAGGTGAGGGCCCAGGTCGAGACCACCTAATCCTGCAACAGTCCCCTGGGATCCTGGAGCGTGGACACGGGCAAGCGTGTGCTGGTCAGGGGGCCCTGGCTGGGCTCCCTTGGGAGCAGCAGGGGTGGGCTGCAGCAGGAAGCTCCCGGGGGCACGGGAGGGGCACCCCCCAGCACAGGGCCTGGGGCCTCAGGTCTCCCTCTGTGCCCTCTGCCATCAACTCCCTGTGGGACTCTGGGCAAGTCCTGGGACAGCTCAGGGCTTCTGGTCCACCGATATAGAGTGAGAGGGGCTGGAGGTGCCCATGTTGGTGGTCCCTGCTGGCACCAGAGCCCCAGGGTCGGGAGGGACTTGGTTCTGAGCGGGAGTCGGGCAGGCCTGGGAGCCGGACCTCACCTCCAGCCCCAGAGCCTCCCAGGGGACTTGTGACAGGGCTACTCACAAATAGCAGCAGACACTTGTTCTCCCGGACGGCCCCGCAGCAGCCCAGGAAGCCGAGGAGGAAGAGCAGGCCACCCATGGCCAGCAGGACGTAGGCCCCGGTGAACAGCAGCGGGTTGGTGGCCACGATCTCCCGGAAGCCGGTGGGGTCCACCATGACCCAGATGCCGACGCCCAGCAGGCAGGCGCCTCCCAGCTGCCGGGCGGAGGGGCAGAAGGACAGAAGGACAGAGGGCGGGTCAGGCACCTTCCTCAGGACTCCCTGAGCCAGGGCCCTGGGCAGAGGTGCGGGGGAGCTGCCAGGGACTCCAGCACGGCCAGGACCGGTTTCCTGGCTCAGCTTCCCAGGCTGCGACAGCTTCCAGTGACCCTGACCTTCAGCACAGCCTGTGACCTTCCGGTCCAATTCCCGACCCGACCCGTGTCCCTGCAGGTCTCGGGGGTCACTGGCTGTGGGTGTTTTCCTTCGGTGTCAGAGCTGCGGGGTTGTGAGGTCACCTGATTCCGCATGGAGGCCCAGAGGGGTCAGCAGCTTGCTCAAGGCCACACCGCGAGCTCGCGGCACATCCAAGCCCACATCCCAGGCCTCCAACTCGACCCCAGGGACACTCACTGAGATCTGTGCTGAGGCTGCGCAGGAAAATGGACAAGCCCCAGTCCGTCCTCCACGGGGCTTCAGGGGGTTCCCAAGGAGAGAGGGCTCCCCTGGAATCTCCAGCTGGAGAATCTTCCCATTTGCATCTTCATCCGCGCGGCCTGACTCTCTCCTTGCCTCACTTATCTTGGGAGAGAGGCGGCCTAGCCCAGAGAAAGTTCTGTGCCACTCATTAGCTGTATGACCTGGACCTACCACTCATTAGCTGTAAACGGCTGGACCTCTCTGAGCCGTGGCATCCTCCTGGTTAGCAGGAGACTAAAATTCCCTCCTCCTGTGCAGCCCCCAGGAAGAAAGGACCAAATGGCTGTGGAAGTGTGTAGATTTTAGGAAGCAGATATGCTGCGTTGCTCTTGAACACAGACGAGTTTTTTTGTATACCCTGGCTGTCGATGGGCCTTACTTTAATTAATTAACTTAGTTATGGGTGGTGCTGAGGATCGATCCCAGGGCCTCACCCATGCCAGGCAAGTGCTCTCCCACTGAGCCACGATCCCAGCCTCAACCACAGGCAATTTTGGGTGCAGCTGTGATGTGGAGGAAACAAAGTCCAATGCCCTTGGATTTGAGGGCTGGGGGTGTCTGAGATTCCTGAGGCCCCAGAGGCAAGGCTGAGGAATGACGGACAGGCTGTGGGGTCTGCAAGCTGCGGGAGGAGCCGAAGGCTCAGGGCAGGAGAGGGTCCCGTCATTGGGGCGGGTGGGGCTCCAGAGAAGCCTCTTCCCCTTGCCGCAGGAGGAGGCCGCGTTCTGTCCCCCGAGATCCAGACCCAGGGGGGCGATGCAGGGCAGGGCTGGGCGGAGCTCAGGGGCAAAGCTCTGCCTTGGCTCATGCCAGGCCCTGGGTGCCATCCTGAGCCCCACAGGAGAAAAAGGAAAGGATGGACAGAGCACCCGTCAGACAGGCAGAGTCCACTGTGGCCAGAAGGGGCCTCTCATTCACAGTGACCTGCCCTGGAGGACTCGCGGGGCTGACTCTCCCAGGCTCGGCTGGCTGGATTCCTTGGGGGCCCTGGAGCTGGGAGCTCGGGTGTCTCTGCTCCCGAGGGGTCAAACAGAGCCTGGCGGGCCTCCAGCAGGGGGCCGGCCACCTGGCGCTCAGAGGGTGTCCCTTCCTGTGCCGAAGCCATGGGTTGGCTGCAGAAGGAGCTAGACTTTGCTTTATTTTTCAAAATCCTGTTGAAATAGGCCGTTAAGGGATGAGGAAGCCAGGCAGGCGCAGGGAGGGCACACAACTGTCATCGCAGCTACTCGGGAGGCCGAGGCAGGAGGAGTTCCAGGCCAGCCTGAGCAACTAAGGGAGCTTCTGCCTCAAAACAAAACATAAAGGACTGGGGGTGCAGCTCAGTGGGAGAGCGCTGGCCGAGCGTGCAGGGGCCCTAGGTTCAATCCCTAAGACCGCAAAAAGAGAGATGAAGATACCGAGGTTCCGAGAGGCAGGATGTGTTTCAAGTCACACAGCTGGCAAGGGGCAGCGCTGGTGTGTGAAGGTGGGCTCTGGTCCCAGGTCCCAGGTCCCAGAGAGATTGCTAAGTACATCAGGGGCCTGCAGGGTCAGCCTCAGCTTGGCTGTGCAGTCTGCCTGGGGGGCGGGGCTCCCGCCAGCTCCCTCTGACCACACCCATCTCCTCCTCCTCCCCACAGGGCCGGACCCCAAGGCAGTGGCCAGGCCTGGGCCCCCCACCCTGCCGACCCAGGGTCTGTCCTGCTGCAGGGACTGCCCATGTGACAACTTCGAAGCAGCAGCGTGCCACCCAGCAGCGCCCCGGGGACCCAGGAGGACTTACGAATATGACGAAGTTGAAGACAAACATGAGGTACTTCATGCAGCTCAGACAGTCCCCCTCCATGGCGCTCCACCTGCGAAGGAGGCTGCCTCAGGCCCAGTCCCCACCCACGAGGGGCCCAGGGGGGGAAGAGGGAGACCGGTTAATTCTCCTCCCAGGGACAGGGCTTTGCCCTGGGGACCTGGAGTTAGGGGCGAGAATGTAGGGGCCAGCTGCCTGGGTGTAAGCTCTCTGCTACCATTCAATTGCTGTGTGACCTTGGGCAAATGACTGCATCTCTCTGAGCCTTGCTCTCTCCAACTTTAATAAAGTGGTGATTAGAACAGCACCTTCCTGCTCTGGGTGCTGTGAAGCCCAGTGGCAACCCTGCAGCCACGTGCGGAGTGTAATGTCAGGGTGACGCGGCAGGGGCTCCGAGGAGCTGCTTCCTGTCATTTCTTTACTGCGGCTATAGCCCCCACTTGGTCGATCAGGACACGCAGGATCAGAGCCCGGGTGCCGCTAAGGTCCCAGGCCAGGCCAGGACCCAGGCCGGGTCAGCCCCCTGCGGCCAGGCACGGGCCTCTCGGAGGCCTTTCTCCAACCTGCTGCAGGGAAAGGAGGTGCAGGCCAGCTCTGGGGTCCTGGCCCCCGCACTTGGGCCAGATCCTCCCCACCTGGACCACCTGGCCTCCGTCCATCAGCCACCTCCAGCGTCCCGCCCACCCCGGACATCCTGGTCCTACCCACGAGTTCTCCAGGGACCTTCCCTGGTGCCCACCCCGCCAAGCCCAGGGCGGTGCCTTCTCCAGGGCCCGCTGCCCACAGCGTGGGCCACCGTGTCCCCAGTGTTCCTCCCACGCATCCCGGGAGGGGACAGGGCTGTGCCCTCCTGGGACACGGCAGGGGGCGGGGCAGCTGGACAGCCTCCTGCAGACAGGGTGCTGTGTGTCCTCTGTCTGCCCCGCCCTCTCCTGGGTCAGGCTGGACCCCATGGTCGCTCCTGGTGCCCACCTGGCTGCCCCTCTCCAGACCTTCTTGAGGTCGCAGAGCCCAGAGCTGCACAGGACTGGACCCCCAGGAGGATCTGTCCCCTCCCAGACCTGTCCTCGTGGCAGGGGGAGTGGCGGGGGCTGAGCCCAGCACACGGGGTTCCAGTCCCGGCTCCTCCCCTTTAACCTCCATGTCTTTCCTTGAGTGACTCGGCCTCTCGGGGCCTCAGTTTCCTCATCTGTGACAATGGGAGATTTAGATCAGCTACACCAGGGCGTGTTGAGGATGTAAGGAGTCCACGTCCAGGGCTCCCACCAAAGCTGGCACGGGTGGGCAGCCCACCCAGTGGCCACACCTAGGTTCCTGTTTCCCACCAGATGTGGAACCCAAGACCATGGCTTGCACAGAGGCTGAGATGGGCTGGGCTCCACGTGGAGGCCAGCCCCACGGAGGTGACCGTCTCTCATTCTTCAGCAACCACACAGGCAGGAGGCTCTGAGCCTGGTCACGGGAGAACATCGAGGCTCAGGGAGGCCAAGGGACCTACCCAGCATCCCAGAGGTGTCCTGCAGCCACCTCCAGATCCTGTGCTCCACCTGGACCAGACGCAGAGAGCTGCCCCAGAGGCACGGGACTGGGAGTCTGGAGTCCTGGCTCCTGCTCCGTAAACCACTGCTGTGTGACCTTGGGCAAAGCACTTTCTCTCTCTGGTCCTGGAGTGTTTGTATTTAAAATGGCAGACCAGGAATTTGGTAACGAATCTGTTTCTTCTATCACATTCTGATTTGGACAAAAGGGCCTCAGGAGGCCAGGAGGCTCTGTGGAAGGGCGAGACTGAGAAGTGTGCTCTGGAGGCCAGGCCCTGGGTCTCTCCTCTGCCCACTGAGGCAAAGCTGGTCTCTGGGGTGGGACCCAGCTTCGGGCGGCTCCGACCGCTTAGCAGTTATGGCCTGTAATCAACGCGGCAGGCCAGGCGGCTGTGGTCACCACCACAGGGGCCAGGTGTGCCGAGGGCTGGGCCCCCAGACAAACGCAGGGAGAGGGGACGGTCTCCTGGGACGGGCCCCTGCCCCGTGAATGGTGAGTCAGGTGGAGATAAATAACAGGAGGCAGAGGCTGTGGAGGATGGGGAGGCCGAGTCCTAGCCTTGGGCAGGCCGGGCGCGGGGGAAGGGGGCTTGGTGCCCACGGGAGGCCTGCCTCCCGGCTCTGCCAGGCTGAGCCCGTGGGGAGTTCCTGACTGCAAGCAACCGAGTGCTGAGCAAACCTTCCTCATCCTTCACGGAGAGTCCTGAGCACTGAGATCCGCAGGTGGCAGCTGACAATGTTAACCTCCAGCAGCAGCTGGCACCCCGGGGTCTCTGCCGTGTGCCCAGGATCACGCGCCATCTCACTTAATCCTCACAGAGCTCCGGGAACCGCCAATGCCCTTCCATTCTGCAGCTGAGGGAATCAGGGCCCAGGGAGGTGCATTCACTTGTCTCAGGTCACACAGCACGGTCCTACAGCCAGAATGCCATCCAGGTCTGTCTGAATCTGCAGCCGTGACTCTCGGTCGCCATTTACAATGGAAGCCAATTCCTTGCCCCATTCGGCCATCGTCTTCCCACGCACAGAGCTCCCTAAAGCTCCTGCCATGTGACGTCCCACTGCCCAGTCTTCTGGGCCACCATCAAGTGTGGCCAGGCTGAGGCTGAAGGCGGTGCTGGGCGGCTCACCTCTGTAAGGGCTCCTGAAGTTGGGGACAGGCTCCACAGCCAATTGGCCAGACTAGCATGACAGACACGTGAGTCCTCCAATCTCTGCCTGGATGTGGCTGCGAGCTCCACCCACTCCCTTCCAGAGGCCAAGTCAGTTCGCTTGGCCCTGGTTCAGCTCTAAGGAGTGGGCAGTGTGGGGACGGGAAGCCTGGGGACTTTGTGGATCCTCAGAGAAGATGTTGGGAAGGCTTTTGGAGGGCGCCTTGGACCACCGGCTGAGGGGAAGGCCCAGGGCGCCCACCCTGGCTTGGGGCAGCTCGGTGGGCTGCGGGCACAGGACCGTCACTTCCTCCCTAGGACTGGAGGGACCCCAGAGGCTCTGGGCCTTGGACTTCAGGTCTCAGAGTGGGGTCAGCCACGCCAGCCTCCTCGGGCAGAGCCGGCTGGAGGCCACTGGGGAGGGTCCTTTGGCAGGGGCCGCTGCCAGGCTGGTGCGGGTGGCTGGCATCCCTCTCCTCCCTCCTGCCCAGCTGACCTCCCTGGCCCCAGGCATGTAGCCCCAGCTCCGCGTCAGCAGAAGGGCGTGCGGCCAGAGGAGGGGTTCTCAGCAGGGAAAAGGACGGTACCCAATGGTTCTCAAACTGGGTTCCCTGAGACTACGGATACGCCAAAGTCAGGTTTAACATCTCGCACGGCTGCTCAGAAATCAGCGCCTCCCCTCAGGCCAGCACACGGGCAGGGTCTTGGGTTCTGGAGCAATTATACCCACCCCAGTGGGGACCCTCCTTCTCAGAAGATCTACAAACACTAAGGAGAACATTGACCTCACACCCGACAAATGACTCGCCAAAGACCCTCCCGTCAGGTAGACAGATCCTCGAAGTCCTGGGTGGATCCGGTGGGCCCGGCTTGGTGTGGCTCCACCTTCCCGCAGGCTCCTGGGGAGCCCGGGAAGCGTCCTCACCTGGTCTGCCCAGGAGCACAAGCCTGGGAGCTCAGGCCCGCCTGGTCACAGCTCCGCACCTGTCCCAGCAGCCCCTCCCTGGCCAGAGTGACCCGTGCTTGCAGAGGCCTGCTCCCTGACACAGCACGACCCCCAGACGCACCCCACTGTTGTGTGCATACCAAACCCAGCACTCTGGACTTAGGGGACCCCACACCTCACTAAGGTCAGTGCCCACTTAGAGTCCTGCCCCAGACACCAGTGAAAGAAGTTCTCAGTCAACGGAGGTCTGGGAAGCACCCATCTGGCCTAGCAGCCTCATTCTGGAAATGAGAAGACAGGCCGAGAGGGGCGAGGGCTCGACCAAGGCAGGAGGCCACCTGGCAGCGGAGCTGAGCCTGGGCGAGCTGGCACCGGGTGCAGATGCCACCTCCTCTATGTGCTGCTCACTGAGTGACACGCATCTCCTTCCCAGGAACACACGCTTCCTAAAACATGGTCTGATCCCTGTGTCACTCCCAGTGCCTCCACTGGTTCCAGGCACGTAGCAGACCCTCAGTTAATCCAGCTGGTCAACAGTGAGTGAAGGAGCGCGTGGATGAGTGAGCGTGCAGTGGGAAAGAGAAGACAGAAAGCAATGGCACCAGAAACCGGAGGGTCAGACAAGGTCCAAAAGAGAAAGAGAGAGGAGAGGAGGCACAGGAGGAGATACTCTGTCACAACAGGGGCCGGGAGAAGGGCAGGGGCAGGCGACAGGGCACAGATGCACAAGAAAGGAGAGGCCACGCTGGCTTGTCACCTGGGCAGTTCTTCAGGTGTCAGCAGGACAGCAGCTCCTGGGCAAGGGGCTGGCGTGTGTTTCTTTTATCCACCCAACTTTTCCTATAAGAGAAAAGACTCAATCACCCCAGGAAGCGGGGGAGGAGGAGCTGGTGAAGGAGCTGTGAACCCCTGGGCTCCAGGTGCACATCTGCAGGTGGGCGCCTTGTGATCCGGGCTGCTTGGCACCGTGAAAGCTCGGGGGCCCAGGGACTCCCCAGGGGGCTCTGCACCCGCTGCCCAGGCAGCAGCTCTGGTGGCCTGGTGGGCCCTGTGGAGACCCACAGTTCAGCCCCATGGTTCTGGCCTGGGATCACAGATGCTGACGTGGCTATAGATGACTGATTAACTTGGAGGAGGTGATAGGCATACCTGGATGCCACCTGGGTGTCCTCAGTGTCCCCTCAGCAGAGAGAGTGCCCAAGCCCCTCCCCAGAAACCCAGACTCCCAGGAGGGAGGAATTTGATACTGGAAAGTGTTCCTGAGCTTTCTCAGGGTTTTTCAGGAGGTTCCTGTAGAGGGATGGCTCCCGGCAGTGGGAAGGAGGAGGGTCCCCAGAGAGAGTCTGGGACTGGGGAACTGGGGTGTGGTTCCTTCCCATGAGAGGATAGGGGAGGTATCTAGGTCTCAAGATGCATGCTCAGACTTTCTCCCAAGTGAAGGTCCACTGGGGTCAGTGAGGAGTGATGGATCAATGATCCTTCTCTCTCCTCCCTACATCGACCTCTCCATCCATCCACCCGCCCATCAATCCACCTATCCATCCACTCATCCATCCATCCATCCATCCATCC